>CM060084.1:1939065-2304065 GCA_030533445.1 Cyprinodon diabolis
GAGGCTCCCCTGGACTCCTGCTTGCTGCTCCAGTAGTTAACGGCTAACGCGCCCTGATGGCTAATAACCCTTCACCAGAGTTACGGCTGGCTGACCGAACTCAAAGCAGCTTCAATGAAAAATAGACGTATGGAGAGAAAGAGCCATTTGCTGTGGCCTTACTGCTGTACCTTAAGATGGCTTTCTGCTATATTATCTCTCCTTCAGGCTTCCTAATTAGCTTCCCTGCTTCTGTCACTGCTGGTGGCCCCCTTCGTGTTAAATCGTTTAATATATTCTGCAAGTGCAGTGAGTGAAAAAGGTCTTTGCCGCCCCTCCCACTCACCGACAGCCTCGGCTAGACCGTACACCCTCTGTCCATAAGCATCCGTCTTGTCCCATATGTAGGTGTAGGCCAAGTTCGGGGAGGCATGGAACCACTTCTGGAAGAGGTGGCCCTCCACAGCTACCATCAGGTGGACCTTCAGCAGGCCCATCGGCACTACCGCTGGGGTCATGGTCACTTTGAGAAGAGAGCGGTAGCCCTGGGTGCGGGAGCTTAGGTAGCAAAGCTTCAGGTTGGTGCCTGGCACCTCGATCTGCTCATGCAGCACCTGCAAAACAAAAGGGAGACCACAGGAAAGAGGGATTAAGAGGATTAGACAGAGGGAGAGTAATGGGGGTCGCGCTTCCAGTGATGGCTGAAGGACAAAACAAGGGATGAAATAAAGAAACTGGAAAGAAAGGGAGAATGGTGAGGAAGGAGGGGGTGGGGCATATGGAAGGAGGTAGAAGCTACAATAGACAGGCATAGAGGACAGCAGGAGGAGAGCGAGGGGACCAGGAGGGAGATTAGCCGGCAGCCAGAGGTCAGTGGTACTGCACCTGTGTCTCCGGTATGATGGGTTTCTCCCCTGGCTTGGAGCTGAAGAAGGAGGAGAGAGGGGATGCAATCACAACAGGGTCAGGCCGGACGAAGCCGCTCAGATCGCAGCCTGGAATCGTGTTCTCCTCTGTCTTAAGCACCACCGTGTCCATTGCATAAAACTGGCTCCAGGGCAGCCACACGGTGCGCTCCTGGCTCAGGAAGGGCGCACGCTCGAACCGCAGGGTCAGAGATGCACCGCCGTTAGCTATCAGGTCAAACCTGGAGAGGTTCGTGAAAACAGGGTCGGAATGAGGCACACATGGGGAGCGCTGTGGTGGATGAACAGGCATTTGAACGTTAACAGAAACAGTCTTTCTCCTTCTTTTAGTACAGTTTGAGAAAATCAACAAAAGTCCTGAAAAAAATATTTTGTTTTGCTTTAAATGGAACAGATTAGCTTAGAAAAGAAGCAAGAACAAAGTAGAGACCCAGATATCTCATCTGAAGTCAGAAAATAGGCTTTTAAATGAAGGTTTTTTCAAGCTATGGTAAACATCTGCAATGTAACAGAAACTAGAGAGAAAAGGGGCATGGCTTTTGGGAAATATTTAAAAGTCTTAAATCTCAGGAACGGCTGAAATAAGAAATAGCACCGAGACAAAACAATGCCGGACAGAGAGGTTAGAGCGCAGCTATTCAAGCTGACCGCTGCTGCAGCTGAAACACAAGCTGTGGCATAATGTTAGCAGAACTTCAGATGCTTCTAGAAGAAAACACTAGAAGGAAAGGAGAACGGGACACAGACACAGAGTTACAAAAAAAGGACACAAGGTTTGATTAGGAAAATAATATTCCTGCAGAAGGAAGAAAGATCAAAAAATATTTTTCATATCTCAAAACATTTTAAAAAATACATGGAAATATCAGATATTGCTGCAGCAGCAACATTAGCATCATTATAATTTTATGTTTTCCCAACACCAACTGGTAGATCTCATTACCAAGATTCCTTCTAAAATTGCTAATCTAATCTAATCCCAATCTAATCTAATCTAATTTAAACTAATCTAATCTAATCTAAACTAATCCAATCAAACTGACTGTGAGGTAGTTTCCAGATTGAACAAGGAGCCGCTGCTTTACATACATTCCATCCTGCCGCGTCAGCGTGTACCCGTAGTGTGGATAGTTGACAAAAGACACGTTGACCCCAACCAGGGGGGTTCCATCTGTGGTCAGCACCTGACCCCGGACGAGTGACGCCAAGCTGCAAGAGGGAAGAAGGGACAGAGTGAGGGAACCAACCATCCCCCGGCCAACCCATCATCTGATTTAATCTGGCCATCCTTCAATCATCCAATTTGGTCAATCAGTAGTTGCTTTGGTCCTCCTCCGCTCATTAATTAGAGACAGCCCCCCTCACCCCACCCCAATTTATTCATGTCAATCACATAAATAAACTATGACACATTAAATTTATATGTATGTGGGAGGGATGCACACAGAATAACCTCTAAACCTGTTCTTCTGCTGCAGCTAATAGAGCAACTGTGAATAAACTTCAGGACCACGGACAGCGCTACATTCCACACATCAGCAAGATCTTCTTTTTGAAGCCTGTTTGATATTTAAGTAACTAAGTGTAAAGTGTCGTTTCCATGAGGCAGAGCTGTTCTCATTCATGTCTGGCCTTTTAAGAGTGCCACAGTTGTAGCCTTGATCTCACTGATGAAAAGTCTTTTCATCCAAATAATTAACACTGATAATATAAAAAAAAGTCTGAAAAAGCACGGTATTCACTCTAGCTGTGGGGGATCTGCAGTGCATTGTAAAAAAATCTACTGACATTGAAACTTTTTGCATTTTGTCATCTTTTAAGTAAAACTTCTTTATGTTTTATTTGGATTTGAAGTGATAAAGAAACTCAAAGTAAACTAGCAAGAGTCTGCTTTAGTTGACTGCGTAAAGCAATTTGTTGCACTGGATTTTATCTAAGGATAAAGTAGTGGTGGAGGCTAAATCCTAATGCATAAAATACTTTCTTTTAGATTTTCATTTGTAAAAAAACAAAACAAAGAGAGAACAAAGAAAATCCCCTTCAGATTTTACAATAATACAAATGTTCTGTAGAAAAATAAATTACAGTTTGTGGATGTGAGTATGGAATGAATTTTCTTTCATTATTGTTGCAAGCAAACAACGTACTTTGTAAATGGATGTCAAAAAAACACATATTGTAAGTTGAAATTTAAAAAAGATGCAATCCAGAAATCAAACTTTGAAGTAAAATAAAAAAGGTTCTGAGAGTAACTTTGCTGTTTTCTCAAAACTAAAATAAACAAATAATAATTCCTTTTCAGATTGTAATTTTTCAAAAATGTTTTTTTTTTTACAGATTTTATATTGAGTTTCATAACTTGAATTCTTTCAAGTTGCGTTTAACAGATGACACTGGGAAGTACGGTTTACTCTGGAGTGAGGAGTGAAGATGCATTTCTATTGGTCTCCATGGACGTCAGCAGCAACATCCTTATAGGTCAATGTGTCAACAGAATGCGTTTGTTTTGTGCTTCAAGTGAAGCGATTGTGATCTTTTAAATGGCATAAAAAAAGGCAATTTGCAATCCAACAAGAGGATTTAAAAAAATAAATATAAAATCTTTATAAAAAAAAAAAAAAAAATTGAAACTATAGACCTTTTCAAAGGGTTCTGGAAAAAAATACAATTTAAAAAACTTGAATTCGAAAAATGCATTTGAAAAAAAAGAAATAAATAAAATCTGAGAATGCAGCAAACTTCTTCTCAAAACCTTTTTTGATTTAAATGTTTCAACATTTCTGTATTTTTATTTCAAATTTGAATTAACAAAACGTGTTAAAAATGTTTTAGGCTCGAAACAACAATTGAACAAAATGTACCTTTACATGTACATTGATAAAATATAAATTAGGTCAAATTATGTTAATAGTTTGGCAAGACCCTCTTCTGCATAAAGAGGCACATAATTAACTCCTTGAAATGAATTAAACAAACCTTTCAAATTAAATGATATCTGTTTGAAAACATGTCTTGGGTTTTATCTAATCAATTTGCTTTGATCCAAAGCCTTTTCTTACTATTAAAGCAAAACATGATTAAATATCATGGGAGGCAGCACTTCTAGTTGTTATGGTGGCTTCACAAATATGCCATACCTGGAGTTGAATGGGTTCTCCCCAGGGATGATGTGGGTGCTGTCCCGTCCCACCAGCATCTTGACGCGGTCGTAGAAAGATCGGACTCGAGGCTGGGACATGAGGTTCTGCTGAATGACCTGCAGGGGGTCTCGGGAGCCGCGGCACAGCGGGCTGTTCTGACAGGGGCTTTGAATGCAGCAGTCTGGATCCATGCAGTCTGTGAGTCCATCTGAAAGAGGGCGGATAGAGCTGTTTGAGGAAAGCAAAAAGCACCCAGTCTTCATTATGTCTTTATCAAATATTCAAATATTCTGTGCAGAGCTCACCAGTAGAACTTTACTTTCACTATCCCTAGAGATGATACATCTCCTGAGATCTGTATCTTAATCTTTATTTACTTTTCTTCATCACCTTACTTTCTCTCACTGTCATCTGTTTTCTGGGGGCATGACAAAACCAAGGCTGCACTTAAAAATCGCTATACCGCAAATTTTTTTCACCTCCTTCGTTGTCCTTGTTGTCAGCACAGGACGTCTCCATGGCAACACTGCATCCGGGGCCCCTCCAGCCTGTCTGACACTCACAGTGCCAGCTTTGCTGACCCATGGTGCACTGGCCGTTGCCGTTACATAAGTTGGGACAGCCGTCTTGGTGAAGGCAACAGGAGAAAGTGGGTTGGGGGGTTGAGGAGGTAGGGTGAGAAGAGAACAGAGGGATGCTTGTTTTTAGTTAAAGATGAACGGATGGACAGTCATGGACATACTGCCTGTTTAAATCAGCAGGTAAGGTTTTTACTTCCAGCTTTCTCTGAGGCTCTACAGCTAAGGAATGGCTGCTAATGTCTGTGGACTGAGGTGGATAGATCACTTATTCTCTTACTGGATGGAACCCCACCCGATCATCACTCTCTTTCTCCCTCTATTTATGATTCAGCGTGGGTAATGGGATTCTGATGGCCTGAGAGTAATGCTTTCTCATGAGAGAATGAGATTATGTTTGACGGTGTGAGAGAGCGTGTGTGTGTCTGAGCCTGTGTGTATATGCCGTCTATGAACTAATAAACCTTTACTTAAGCTTATGCAAAAAAAAAAAAAACCCTTCCAGAATCAGAGGCCCTATAGCCAAGCAAGACTGCAGCCAGCGAGGGAAGAGCTCTCCAAACTCAACAGTGACTTTGAAGCAAATAAAGAAGGCAATTAGAGAGGACAGTAATATCTTCCTCATACTCACACTATCTACCATAGTCTGACTCATTTTAATAGAGGACAAATATGGAAATTATATTTAATCTCAAGACACCTTATTAGAAAGGGATGATACCAAATTGGTTTCGCATAAAGATTGAAATCAGGTAAAACACCAGTCTGGATGAAATGTAGCACGTTATTAAAACAGGAATCAGAACTAGTGGGAAAGCTTTGTGGATTTAATCAATGATATGTTGGGGACCTTTTATTTTCCCCTCAGCAGAAATTCCTTTAAATCTTGTTATTCTCTGCATGCGAACCAGATGGAGCTTTCAACACATGTCCTGTTTATAATCTAGGGTTGTGCAATACGGCTAAAAAAATGTATTACAATATATGTCTTTAATATCATTAATCTTTATCTATTTAAATTTAAGCCTATTGGGAAAAAAAGGCTGATTTAAAATTGCAACCCTAACCCTAATTAAGCGTAACCTTTAATCTTTAGCAATATAAACTTTAGTAATATGTTACATATCATGATACAAATAGCACAATGCAAATTATTCAGATTTATCCTGACAAAATAAAAAAGACGATATGTTGTGATTTGTAAAATAATATAGCTCTGGAATCCTCATAAAAGTAAGACAATTAGATGGATGTTTGCCTAATATATTTACATTTAAGATCCGTTTGGCTGCATTTCAAACTAATACTACTGTTGTCTATTAAAATATTGCAATATTAGACAGAATCGATTTTTTTTTACACCCGTTTTAGTTTGGTTGTGAGAGGTTGATAGGCTAAATACATCCGCCTACATCCTCCAGAATGCCGTGCGGTTCTAGATCAGAATTCAGAGACTTCATAGAACATTTTAACAGATGTATTCACTATTGATACTGGGCAGGGGTATTGCGTTATATATTGCTATTGTTTTATTTCCCAGTAGTAATATAATTTTCCTAACAATCTATTTTGACTTGTTTATTTGCAAAGGTGAGTTGGGTTGTTTAAGATGGTCAGTATTGTTCCCCCTGATACCAATAAGAGTTATATCCTATTCTCAGAATCTGGAAGAATATTGCCTTTGATTTTCCTTAGAAGAGGTGAGAATTACGCCTTGTCTGAGTTTAGTTTCATGATGAAAAACAAGTGAGATTTACTGTTTTGTGATCAGGTGTTAATTAGGATTTAATTCCTTCCTGTTCAAAGGGAGCTTTCCTCTCCACTGTCGCTAAAGGCATGCTTGCTTTGAGGGATTCCTGACGAGTCAATGATGCATTTACAGTAATTTTCGGACTATAAGCCGCGACTTTTTCCCCATTTTTTGACCTTGCGGCTTATATAACAATGCTGTGGACTTTTACAGCTAACGTCCACTAGGGTGATACGATACCTCCAGAAGCAGACTCTGAGAAAGACGGACATTGCGAGGCAGTTTGTGTGACACCCTCATTATGGAAAACAAATGTTGAAATGCATATGATGCAGCTTTTAAGGTTAAGGCAGTCAATTTGGTAGTAAACGAAGGAAATAGAACCGCCGCACATAACCTTGGAATCAACGAGTCAACGGGGAGACGTTGGAGACGCCAGCAGGAAGAATTGTCTCAATTCAATTGTGTTGAAATGTTAATAAATAGGAGCTTCCCCAAACAGTTGCCTCTTTCCCGACAATCCTCTCTGTGCACGAAATATATGGTAATTAAACATAAAAAACCTGCGGCTTATAGTCCGAAAATTACGGTAAATGGTTTTCCTTTTAACTTCAAACCGATCTGACTGTATGATCTGGTTAAATTGTCTCTGTAAAGTGCCTTGAGATCACGTGTTCAGAACTGGCGCTATATAAATAAACTTAGAAATAAACTGAAAAGATTGAACATTATTGATCTCACGTTGGAGAAATTTATCTCTGCATTTAACCCATCCCCTTGGGGAGCAGTGGGCTGCTATTGTGCGGCGCCCCGGGAGCAGTGTGGGGTCAAGGGTCTTGCTCAGGGACCCAGAGTGGCAGTCTGGGGGAGTAAACTGAATTTAAATGAAATTAAAAATTTTAAACTAGTTTTCAAGTTTTACAGTTATCAGGAATTGTGAACTTACTTAAACTTTCCCTATTGTACATAGTTGTTTGCTTGATGCGTCTATCAATATCATAACCCCCCCACCATCACTACTGGAGGCAAGATGATGACTAAAATCTATTAAGCACAACGGTACCTCAAACACCAACCTTCCCTGTTAGAATAAAAACTTGCTGCTTTTACACCTTGAGCATTTTTATGGCTTTGGCAGGACTCTCTCTCCCTGTTTTTAGTCTATATGCTAATCCAAGCAGCCAAACTGCTGGCTCCAGCTCGATGTAGACAGATATGAGGCTGCATACAGGTTTTCATCTAACTTATGGCTCAGCTAAAGCCCATCCCAAGATGTTAATTTAGTCAATCAAGATTAGTCATATATTCATTTCAGTTGATTGTATCCATAGAGGCTTCTGCTAAATGACATGAAATAAACACTCTGGGTTATGAAAGCCCAATAGGAAGTCCTTAAGCTCGATTTAATAATTGGATTTGAGGCCAAGACGGTGACAGCCAGAAATGTTGTTTTAAAAAAGCTTTCAACTCTTGCTGGGCCTGTCTAACCATTTACCTCTATCAGCCTAAATCAAACATTTTTACCACTGTGCATTTTGCTGATTAGAAATTTTCAAGGACCGATGCGACACAATGTCAGTGTTTTATATTTGCCCCCTCGCATCACAGAAGGCGCCTTAAACAAACTTGTCACTGGGATTTCCTCTTCAATAAATTAGGGAGCCGGACGCGACACTCCTAATTCTCCCCACGGGAGATGAAGGAAAATACTGATAAAACAATACATACATGCAGGGAAGGCACTCAGCTCAGATATATACACTCAGACACACAAACATCCGGCGCAACGCACCCGGGAGATATGACCCGACATTTCTCACTCTGCGGCACAGAGCAAGGACGGACAAAATAACCCTGTGAGAGATTATGAATATGAAATGCTTTTTACCGAGTCCTGCTCAGTAGATTAATGAACATATTTTCACTCAAGTTGCACTGCAGAGTTTTGCCCTCCAACAAATCGCTGCATCAATAAAACCATGCATTATGAATACAAATAGCGCAATCTAAACCGTGGCAGCGGCTAAATTAACAGGCATTTCACCCCGATTGGCGTTTTATCATGTCTCAACTGGCTGGGCTGTGGGGGAAAGTCAAGAAAAGGACTTGCAGGATAACCGCCATCTTGTTTTGAGGGACCCGGGGGGTGGGGGGGTAGGTGGGTGAAGTGGAGCAGCTTAGCCAAGTTTTCGGCTCAACAACAGGAATCGAGTCTTTAATTATTTGCATTCTCAGCATCAGGGGACTGCTGGTGATGGCGCATTAACAGTCAGACTGGAATAGATTGTCCCCAAGTATTGAGCTCGGAGAACAAAGGCAGTTAGCAGTGATTGCCTGTTAAATGGAGTTGCCATTTAAAGCGGCCAAATACTTATGAAGCACCCGGACAGGACAATCCATAGCGGGCATTGATTGGCTTGCCTGGGCAGGCCTCGCATAAGGCTCCTTTCTCTTTAATGTCAGGACCCAGTCAATACTCCCCCCATACTAAGTAGAATAAAGTGGGATTTCAGAAACTATTAAGCCCACCCTCCTCAGTAATGTAGTTGGACTCTGATGAAATCCCCTTTAAAAGGAGGAGAAATTGCCTTGGGTTATGGGTCAGCACACACACTTGTTCGGTATGCAGCATCTGGTTGGCGGGGTATACGACGGGATAGATATCTGGTGAGACTGAGGGACTAAAGAGAAAGAGAGAGATGAGCAGAAACGCGAGCAGAGAAGGAGTTAAGAAGGACAAAGAAACTAAGTTGAGACATTGTGGTAAAAAGTTGCAGTATTTTCTCCATCCCCCTGTGCCCAACTCCGTCTGCTCTAAAGGTCATCATGTAAAGGTTACTGCTATAAATCCACCGCCACGTCTTATAGATGGGCCGGAAAACTTCTACAACAAAGCTCCGCTCACTGCTTCTCCTGTTCTTAATAAGCCACCAGACTTTAGGAGTTTGCCTTTGATTTTTCCGCTGTTGCTTGGTCTTTTCATGTGTTGCTCCATCTTTAACCTGGCAATTTTCCTTTTTCTTTGAGCTAGCTCTTTATAAAACAATGAGAGCTATTCCATTAAGTGCCCAGGGTTGAGAGGACACTCTCAATGTTGCTCCAGGGACCTGTACTGTCAGGCAATCTGTGCCGCTCCGCGCAACCTGACTCAGGTTCAGCTGCCGGGGTATCTAATAAGCATTCTCGCTGAGAGCCGGAGAGAAAAGTCACTCTGGACTCGCAGACTTCTCTGTTTGCCTCGATTTCTTGCCCTTAACTGTTATTTAGGCTATCCTTATGTGATCTGACTGATTAACCTGCAGTTTTTCTTGCTTTAGGCTGGCTTGATGAGACAGAAGGGCTGGACTTAATGCAGTATGTTCACTACAATATGAGTCCACACACGTGGGCGCAAAATGAATTTATTAGCCACTCTACCGTGGCCCTGACTGTTGCCACAAAAACCCAGATGTAAACACACACGCAGACACACACGTTTAACAGCGCTGCATTTTTTGACACAACATTAACGCCTTGCATCAGTGGCCTATGAAATTTACCAATTACCTCCAAAGTTTGCTGCGACTTTGATCGTTTTCTCCTTGTGTGTGAAGCAAATGTGTTTATGCGCTACATGACTAGAATAGTTGAGTTTTTAAAGTGTGGTTTATTTTAGGTTTCACACCGGACATACAGGTCATTCTCAATAGGGAAAAAGTTGATAATAAATTAATTCAAGACGTGAAATGCATTTATAGATCAATTACACTGTATACATTTCAAGAATTAAGCCTAATTTTGAGGAAGGAAAATATAAAGACAGCATTGACACTTTCTGTTTGGATAGTTTGAAACCAAAGGTCTTTATTAAAGAAGCTGGTTGATATGTTAAAGTTCTGTATCCTAGTTGATGTAAAGTTAGTGGCCAAAAGTACCACATCTTGGTTTGAGCACTTTGGTATCACTTCACCATTCAAGCTATTAAAGGAGAGTGAGAAGAAGGCTTCTATCAAAGTACTGCTAAGATTCACTTCTAAAGAATTTCAGTCAGGTTTGAAGTTTCTCCTTGACTCTTATACCTCATCCAAAATACTTAAGTTATCCTGAGCTATCTCTATAGTTCTGCTGCTATAGGCTTAGACTGTTGGAGGACATAGGGACCCCTTTTTCATCATTCTGCTTCATTCTATCTCTATTCTCCCACTCTGCAGAATCTGTTAGTTCAATCTCTAACGTTCTGCTCTCTCTGCTTTTTCTCATAGTAGCTTCATCTGGTCTGTTCCTGTTTGGCTGTGACTCCATCCTGGAGAGAAATATCAGCTGTGCTGCTGCCATCAACACCTTTGTTTCTAGATGTTGGAGCTTGGCCTGTTTTCCAGTGTAGTCCTGTTTCTCTGACTGTGACTAACTGGATGTGCTCTCTTCATCCTCTGACATGGGAGCTGGCTCGGAGCTCGTCTGCCTGGCTGTGTGTTTCCTGGATGGGGCCGCCTGTGGAGCTGGTTGACAGTTGCCTTTTGTATCTATGCTTCTTTTTCTATGTCTGCTTCTGTCTCCTTGAACCCCAGTGGGCCTCAGCAGATGGCCGCTCACACTGAGCCTGGTTCTGCTGGAGGTTTCTTCCTGTTCAAAGGGAGTTTTTCCTCTCCACTGTCACTACAAGCATGCTTAGTGTGAGGGATTGCTGAAGAGTCAATGATTAGATGCAATCAGCTGGTTTTCCTCAGCATGGTTGAATTGTCTCTGTAAGGTGCCTTGAAAACTTTGGATGTTGTGTTCCCAGTTCAGAGTGATTTTGCATAAGGAATGTGATGGTTGTACCCAGAGCCATTGACTAGGAGTGTTCTGCCAGCAGAGGACCAAAACAGCTAGGTTGATAGGGGGTCTCATGGTTTGGCCCATTCAATATCTGAATGTCTTTGGTAATTATTCAGTTCAATTCAGTTTATTTATAAAGCGCTAATTCAAAACAAACAAGGAAACAGTTCAGTCAGATTGGTTAATGAAAACCAACTGCCTGCATCCAGTCATCGTTTGCAAGACATGTTCCTCCTGAATGAGCGACAATTTTTGCTTACATAAATACATTAACTATTAAGAAAAAGCTTACCTATTGAGAGTATGTACTCCATACTATAGCTCCGTTATCAGCCACGTGAATTTATTTTTTTTTAAATCTTTTGTTCACATGATAAAAGACAAATAGAGCAGCCTAAATTTAATGTGCTTGCTAACGTCTATGGCTATTCTAGTGTTAGCGGCTAACCTCTTATGCGCGATGCTTTGCGGTTGGGGTTTCTGAAATGTTGCTGAAGTAGCCAATGGACTTGTCAGAACTCTCCAATTCAATGGCTCTGGTTGTAGCCATGGCAGTTATTAATGCACACCGTCTGACTTCCTACCAATCTTTTGAATGTGTCAAACATTTCCATCAATTAAAAGTGGCATTAATTATACATTTTCACACTAAAGTAAACACAGGAAGAAGTCATCCCAAAAAAATATCCCAGAAAGAGTAAAAGAGTCGTAGTACTTGCCTGATGAACATCAGAAGTGATGTTATCAGATATTTCTGCTCAAATTTCGGTATTTGAAATTATGTGAAAAGTAATAATATGTAAGATGATAACAAAATAACAAAAAAAGAGAAACTTTACCACTTCAAACTAAATTTAAATCAATCTTTCAGTAGATCTTCCAGCTCTAATGTTTACTGTGTTTTCACCTGATCTCTGAAAAGCTGAAATTACACGAAAAATTTACTCAAGTAAACAATGGAATATTACTCCATTAAAAGTAAATGAAAGACAGTAACTATGACTAGTTACTACCTACCTCTGAAAAGCGGCGTCAAGTACCAAAGTAAACAACATATAGTATATTACTATATACTATACATGGCATATAGTATACTGGATGTTTTATATTGTATATACCGGTAGCTATTGATTCTGTATTCTGTATATATTAAATTTGTCTGCAGCATCAACACCAGGTCACACTCCTTGTAAGTGAATAAACTTGATTCTGATTCTGAAATACAAAAACTTTTTTACTTTACTTAAGTTTGAAATTTAGGCCATTTTTAATTTACTGGAGTAATTTTTTTTTTGTACAAATTTTTACCTCTTCTCCTTACATTTTAAAGATAATGTTCTGCATGGCCTGTTAGTGTTTAAAAATAATAAATAAAAATAAAAACTATCAAAATAGGTCTGCAACTAACGACTTATTTGCAAATCGATTAATCTGTCGATTCTTTTTTCGATTAAAGGATTAACAGCATTGACAGACAGAAAGTTTCTTTAACTTAATTGTTAAAAATATATATATCTATATAACATATATAGATATAGATATCTATATATGTTATCTATCTATAGATAGATAGATAGATGATAGATAGATAGATAGATGATAGATAGATAGATAGATAGATAGATAGATGATAGATAGATAGATGATAGATAGATAGATAGATAGATGATAGATAGATAGATAGATGATAGATAGATGATAGATAGATGATAGATAGATAGATAGATAGATAGATAGATAGATAGATAGATAGATAGATAGATAGATAGATAGATAGATAGATAGATAGATAGATAGATAGATAGATAGATAGATAGATAGATAGATAGATAGATACTATGCAGAACCCTCAAGCTCCAAGGCCTCTGGAGGAAAAAAGCTTGGAGGAAAAAAAGGAGACCACCGGCTTTGGGTGAGGAAACGTTTTTTTTTTTATTGATTAATTTTTTTTTTTGATGTATATATATATATATTTTTTTTTTTGTTGTTTTTTTTTGTTTTTGTTGTTGCTATAATACCTGTTGCTCTGTCGCTTAAAGACATATTTTATAGTCTCTATATTCTAGTTAATGATCAATATATTACTAAATTAGTTGATGATTATTTCAATAATTGATTCATTCCAGTTTTATGCAAACAATTTCTTGGTCTGGAATTTGTTGCTCACCACAAACCAAAATAAGTAGTTTTTCAAGATGATGCAAAGTTAAATGTGACGCTGTTACCATTAGTTATAAAACTAAGAAAATAAAGTCTAAGGAAGTTATCATCCAGAATTGTAGAAAATGCTCCTTTAATAGAGTAGAGCAGTAAAGCTTCTGGCCTTAAAAACGTTAAAACATTAAACCCCTCATTCGGTGTGTATGGATTTAAGCTTTAGATTTAAATTGAATTCCTGAAATGATCAGACTTTTTGATGCTACTCTAATCAGGTGGGAAGCACTTGTACCGGGGAGGAACACACGCCCACACGCATGCACAACCACATGTCCACAGCACAGCCCCTCCACACTTTTGGGGACCATCACACTAGGCTCTACGTTTACCCCACAACACATGAAGGCTCAATGACAGCTTGGCCCTGCTGCAGTGCACTGCAAGGATGGAGGGGGAGTGCACCGCACGGAGGAAGTCGTCATTGAGGCAGGCACCTCTGGTCTACTACGGACAGAAAAGCACCACAATTCTACGGAGGCAAGCCAGGCCAAGCCCCACAGAATGCAGCAGCTAGCTTCTACCACCACAGGCTAAGAAACAAAAACACCAGAGTCAGATACGGTACCTGCTTTGTCAACCATGCTCCCATGGTCTGCAGTGGGAGAAAACATGCAGAAGGTAAATGTTGGGGAGAGTATGTTTTCTTTTTTGACTTAAAATAAATGCAAGCAACATCATGCAGAGCTGAAATACATAACAGGCAGGCTGCGATAAGGATGTCTGGGGCTGCTGAAGTGTGCTTTGCGCTCGAGCTGAGGCCTGACAATTCTTTCATCTCAGACTGATGCTGCAGTCAAAGCTGCCCTACTTTCTGATGGGGGAAATGGGGAGATCATAAACCGCTATTCCCCAGTGCATATGTATGTGTTGGGGTGCGTGTGTGTAGGTGTGTGTTTGTTTGGGCTGCATCACAGTGCCTCTGGTGACAGGAAAAGGAGACTTTGTGTCTCACAGCACTATGAAGGAATCAAAGGGATCTGGCAGTCATCCATCCAAAGTGACATTGATGTCAATATGAGACAGTGATTGACTGACAAAAAACACACACTCGCTCATTCACACACACTCTGTGATGACTGTGCACACACACACACCCGCAATCTTGGAGAGTTATTTTTTGATCACAGTATGTTGCAGAGTTTTGCCTTTCATAGCACAACTTTGGTGTTTCAAAGGCCATAGAAGAACTAAAACTCCTGGGTGTGCAGTTGAGAGGCAGACTATAAACAACTAAACCCTGCTCTTTTTCTAATCCTCCCACCTTCACTTCTCAGAACTTTATTCCTTTTTTTCCCCGCTTGGTTCACCCACCCTTTCTACATCAGCCCTCTCCTTCCATTCCCCGTGGCTTTGCTTGCACCTCCACTCCTCATTTCCAGATTCCACTAACAAAGTGGAAAAAAGGGAGCTGCTACTTCAGTCTGACTGGCTGTTGATGTTTTTGTGTTCACCCACGGTTTCGACACACGCACACACTTGCAGGTAACACCTACCGATGGTGCAGTGCTCTCCGTTCCAGCCCTGGTGGCATTGGCACTTGCCGTCCTTGCATGTCCCGTGTTTGATGCAGAGCGGGTTGCAGACGCGCTGGTCGCAGCCGGTCCCGGTCCAGCCTTCCTCGCAGCGGCAGGCTCCGCCCATGCATACGCCATGGGTGCCACAGTCCACCGAGCAAACCTCTGGAAGCAGGGAGACACATTTGGGTCACACACACACACCACTTTTTTGGGGATTGTGTTTTTGCATTTTAATGTTTTTGTTTGAGGATTTTCAATGTTTTGGATAAAGCTGAAATATCAGAGTTGTCTTTTCTTTATAATTCTCTCACCATTAATTTATCTCAGAGGGTCTCCAAATAAACACCTGCCTAATCAGTGAAGCAAAATGTTCCCATCCTGCACCTTCAGTCAAAACCAGCAAAGATATCTTTAAGAAAATACTTTATTTTCCAAGCCTGCATTTCTTGCTCCTGTCTGCAGGGCTCCAAAGTTGCAGGCAGCGACGGTGCATGTGGTGAGATGTGACAATCCCGTCTGTGTGAGCAGGCCCCCCTGGTGAGCAGACGTTTTGATACACGTCTGTGGAGGAGTCCCGCGGTGTCAGACACTGTTGTCTGTAGTAAAGTTAAGCAGTTCCTTTCTCACGACAAATGTTGGAGCTCTATTTGTAAGGAGGAAGTAGATTCCTCACCCTGCCTCAAAGCAGGCGGCTGTATCTGAATCCATGGAAGCTTCTATGCTGCAAAAAGTCAATTTGTCTTAAAATAAGTGCATGTTTTTCTTAATTTAGGCAGGTACACTGGAAAAAACGATATAGACATTAGTAGAAATTCCTTAAATTAAGTGTATTTACACTTAATTTGAGCAGGTAAATGAGATAGTTTGCCAATGGAATGAGTGTTTTTACTCTTAAAATAAGATAATTAGATAACATCCACTTGAAATAAAACAATGCAAACATGTTTTCTTTTTTTAAATGAAAATTGTTTTTGTTCCATTGGCAAAATGTATGTTTTACCTTCTCAATCTAAGAACAAATGCACTTATTTTAAGAAAAAATGACTTTTCTAGATTACATTTTTTTCCAGTGTAAGTGAAATTCTTAGCAAATGGAATAAGGCCATTTACATCTGAAATATGAAAAACAAAACTGTAAGGTCTTATTTTAAGTCTTTTCAATGGCGGCTGGTCAATAGAGGGCACGAGGGCACCGCCCCACCCACCCAATCACCACGATTAAATATTAAATATAAAAAAATAAATAAATATAATTATATGTTTTTTTCTAATTTAATTTTAAATTAATATGTAAAATATTTCGAAATATATTTATATTTTTTAAATGTGCAAGATAAATATTTTATATTTAATGAGGAGCAAAGCGTCACTTCTTTTTTCATCGGATCAATGACATTTTTCCGCCCTAGGGTGCGGAACCTTTGCCCTTTGACTCTCATTAAAAGTTTTCCATACGCAGCAGCTCCTCGGAAAAACAAATGTATAGAAGAGAGAAAGTGAAATGGAGCAAGAAACGTCCTTTTCTAGGATCTGGTTTAGCTCCAAGGCTAGGCTAACTGCGTGCAGCGAGGTTAACTGCATGCAGCGAGGCTAATTGCCTGCAGCGAGGCTAAGGCTTTATCCTTCTTTCCCTGCCTCCTTTTTTAATCATCAGGATCCGACCCAGCTTGGATAAAGACAGCTAGAACTGATTTAAACCACTTTGTAGAAAAGGCAAAGAAGAACAAACAATCAGGGATTCACATGGAAAATAATAGAATATTGGCTCTGTTCGAAAACCTAGGACGCATCCTTAGAAGACCGGATTCGAAGGCCGATTACGTCATAGTGCGTCGCCGAGGTCTGGTCGGATTCCAAGAGTCCTCGTTATGCGGCCTTAAAATGCGTCCTTCTTTTTGCCCGATTTGAAGGACGGGTCTGATGTATCCTCGGTATTCTTGGATATCCCAGGATTCATTGCGAGACCAAGCAAGCTGTGATCAGAGGAAAGGTTACTTGGCGCCGAACAGTGGTGAAAATTGGAAGTTCAGTTTAATATAATACAAGTCATTTAATAGTTCCGTCTGATATTAATGAAAAATAGTTGTTTTAATGGTTATTGAGTCAGATATGTGGCGGTAATGTTTGATTTATCTAAAGGTTTTTATCTGTTACTGATTAAATGGGTTTGGCTGTAATTAAAGGACAGATTCTAATATATCTGCAGAGTGGGGACTATAAATCTGATAGGATTTTTATCTTTCTATTGCTGTTTTGCACAATATGCTTAACTACGTATTTTTTGTTGTTGAATATTAGAGATGTTCCAGATATATTTTTTATAAATACATTGTTTAGATTTACTTATATCTTTCTAGCCCTTTTATAGAATAGAAAATCCCTTTATTGTCCCACAATGGGGAAATTTACAGCAGCAGAAAGATTATTGAAAATGGTCACACAAATGAGAACCTTAGAAAAATGTATAAGAATAACATAATAGGGAAGAGTTAAAATATAAACAATACAATACTGTAAAGTGCTTTAACAACATAAAACTGGAGAATTAATAACCAATATGCAGCTATGGACATTTTTACAGTAATGGATATTCGAAAACAGCAGCAACATCAGAGATGTGCAGAATGACAGCAGCAGGTTATTTAACTGACTAAGGTTTCTATCATTACATTTGATTTGATTGGTTCCTGCTCCCGGTGGTTGGAACCTTTATTCCACTCTGGATTATTGTGAGTGTAGTCTTTGTTCACTTCACAATAAAAAAGAAATAAATAAACAGTTTTGAAAACTTCTGTATTCATTCTTTTCCTGCTTTGTGTGTCAACGTTTACGGTTGTTAAGCAACAGAGCATACGGCAGTAAAACCCGCCGAAGGGTAGACCTGGTCGAATTCACAGCCTAAACTCTTCCGGTCTCCTTATTTTCAAGGACTTCGAAGGATCCAGTCTAGGTAGACCGCGTCCTTGGAGGACACGTCCTAGGTTTTCGAACAGAGCCATAGTCTACTTTTTCTAGATGTTTGTTCATTTGCATAGTTGATCTTAAATAAACACATTCTCAGAAAATAAATAGTTTTTCTATATTAAAGAAATCTAAAGCTGACTAATAGCTTCTCCATTATTAAACGGGTACATTATATTTTTGTAGGTTTGTGAATCAATATTGGAGCATGGAAAACACAGATTGAACTTCAGAAATCCTTAAAAGGGCAAGATTTATGTACAAAAATTAAACCTGTCCATAAAATTATGTTTTGTTTTTATGAAGTGTTTTTATAATGTTTTTGTTGTTGGCATTCAGATAAATATACTGGTGTAATAACTTAGTATACATTTGATTAGTTTTTGGTATATGTCTATTTTAAATTTACAGCCCCCCCTGGAGAAAACTCCAATAGTCACCACTGCTTTATATCCAATTATCTTATTTTAAGTGTAAAAACACTCACTCCATTGGCCGATCATCTTAATATCAAATCGAGGGTGAATACACTTATTTTGAGGCATTTCTACTTATTTTAGGTCTTGTTTTATTATTATAGGGAAATGTAGCTACTTTACTTTTTGGGTTTGTGTGCGTAGGGGGGGTGGGGGGCGATGTAGGATATGAAATAGAAAGATACGACAGATACGAGAGCATGACAACAAAGAGGGAAATTATATTTAGTCTTTTTACACATAAAAGTCTAAAAAGTCTTGTCAGTATGGAGTGAATTTTGCTCCATTATTTTTAAAAGCAAAGAACACACTTTTGTACTTTATATGCAAGTAATTATTTTAAAAAGCAATGAAGAAATGAAAAAAACTGCATTTTATAGATCAAATTCTCCATCCTGTAAGCCCAATAAAAACACTCACTATTCACCAACACAAAAGTGAAGAGAATGTAATTTTTACAATGTAATTTGAATAGAATGCAATTCGTAAAAGTCAATCTGAAAAATTAAACTGGAAAAAAAATAAATAAAACAGATCTGCATTTAAAAAGAATCAAATAAAAAGACAAAATAAACTCTGAAAAAATCAGCTAAAAATCTTTCGTTTGTTTATCACTTTTTTTTAAAGATTCATTCCTCTATTTCATTTTTGTCTGATTTTCATTCACCAAAAGTTTTCTCTGCGTGCAACAATACTTCAAAACTTATTATGATAACCTTAAAGAAAATCCAGTACTTCATAACTTTGTAGATTCCTCTTTTGTTGCAATTAAAGCAACAATCTTGTTCTGTTTTCCTGATTCAAAAGATTTTGACTAGAACTTTATAAAACACTAATGCATTTACATATAAAAGGCTTTGCAGTTGCTGGAGGTTAAAACTGTGTCATACACTGCAAAAAAATGGACATCTAAATAAGTTATTTTTGCTCAAATTAAGGGCATTTTTTCTTAAATTGAGTAGGTAAGTGAAACACTTTGCCAATGGAACAAGACAATTTACATTTAAAATAAGAAAAAAACAATTGCTTTGTCTTATTTCAAGTGTATTTTATCTAATTATCTTATTTTTAGGAGTAAAAATATAAATTCCATTGGCAGATTTTCTTATTTACATGCTCAAATTAAGGGTAAATAGACTTAATTTAAGACATCTTTTACTTATTTCTAGATGTTTTTTGCAGTGTAGGACCTTCAAATCTGATCTGGTCACTATTTAAGGATAATATCCCCATAACATGATGCTGCCAGCACCATGCTTTCCAGTGAGAATCTGTTGAGATGAAATATAGGTGAACCCCGTTCTGCTGTTCAGTAAATACACTGGTTTCTTACTTTTTGAGTGTCTAGAGGGGGAAGAATAAAATGCATTTCATGCTTTTCAGATATCACTTTCATTAAATGTTGCAAATCTATTTATTATTTCCTTTGAGCTTCATGTTATGTTTTTTATACATGAAATATTGACAAAGTTACGTCTTCATGCATCGATTGTATCCCTACTCACAAACCCTTACTGCACGTAATGAGATAAAGAAAAACTCTTTAATATCTCAGTTTAACCACTTTAGTGGGAGGGATTTAAAAGTTTTGCACAAGTTCTTCACCATCGCCACTTTAGGCTTGGAACAGCACCATGGTGGAAAGACAAAGATCTCCGCTCCATACTGTTACTGTCAGGGAAGAACTTCCCACGTTGCGTTCAAACATGCTCCAACTTGGCTTGATGGTTGTAACAGTTGCTGGTTCCTGTTTCGCAGCATGTTTTAATTTTAGTGGACCGCATCCAAGCCCACTTTGAATACCAGAACAGCATGTTATAAAATGACTAACTAATAGTCAAGTACCCTGGGACCATCGGAAACATTGGGACGACAGCGACTGAGTAGGCGGTTTCCTAAAAACTCTGACCCCCCAGTCTTATCTAAGTGCTGGTCTCTTTCAGCCGTTCGGCGCCGCTCGCTCCGACTCACCCATGGAGCAGTCGGGTCCCATCCAGTTGGGGTCACAGCTGCATAAGCCGGTGTCTGGGATGAAGGCGCCATGGCCGTGGCACTGGTCCGGGCACTGGGCCCTGGGCAGCTCGCAGTGGAGCCCTCCCCAACCGGGCTTACAGTGGCACTCTCCGTTCACGCAGATGCCGTTGTTGGAACACGTCGGGTCCAGGCAATCCACTGCATTAAAAGCCAAAAAAAAAAAAGATACAACAGCGTTTAAAAAAGAAGGAACAAACAGATGAAGAGAAGTCGAGACAGGCTGCGAAATCGCACACCAGGGTAGATTATAAAATGAGTTATCAAAGAAAAGGCTTGAACAAGGAGCGAATTTAATTGGTTAGACACAGAAAGGGATTATGAAATGAAGGAAAACATCAGCAGACGTTTTAATAAAGCAATTAAAGCAGACGGTAAAGGATAGCTGAAAGTACAAAGGGAGCAAAAATCCTTCTATGTGAAAAAGCAGACGTGATTCAGGGGGGGGGGGGGGGGGGGGGATGTGACACTGTCAGTCTGCCAGGTTGACGGGCAGCTGTGAGTTTGAGCAGTGAGTGAAAACCAATTTGACAAATTACCTCCTCTCGGCACAGTATCCGCCCACCCCTCTCCGGGCCGCCTGTCATTGCTCTGTCCCGGTCACACTTTTCCTCTTCCTTTCCCCTCCCCATCTCGTCATGTACGACACCCCCAGTCTCTTTCTCTCTCACCTCGGGCCCAGCTGACCGTGCAATAGCCTCTCTTTTTTTTGTTTGGCACACAAATTAATTAAAGCACAAGCTCGCAGCCAACCTCCCCCGGCCTCTCCGTTTCTGTTTGCCCGGCAGAAACGGCGGATCACACTTATCGATTTTCGTGTCGCTGGCACTTCAGGTAAATTGTTTGAGGGACTCTGCCGTGATGAATATCAGAAATGAGAGCAGGGGAGGGAAGGGCTGCCTGGATGGATGAAGAGGACGCAGCGGAAAACGGTGACCTTGTTCTCGGGTCCTTTCAGGTTTTTTTTGGACTTCTTTTATCATTTGACATCTTTCTTCCCTTTGTTTCCTCCCTTATCTTCAACCTCAAGTTCGCAGCTTTCTCTTTTCTCTCCCACTTCATAGATGTTCACCTTTCAGCACCACGACTCACCTTTCCGGTCCCTCTCCTTTGCTTTCTGACGAGCAGGATCCTTCTTAGTAAGGATCAATAGAAGCAAATTCAGCTCTTAATAAAGTCACTGATGTGTTCAGCAGCAGTGTCATACTTCATCTTGGCTTATAGAGGGAATGAACACTCGCTCAGCACAAGATTATGCCATAATTTGCAGTATCTTTAGTTAGAAGGGGACGTGGGCATGAATGCATGCATTCAAATAAAGTTAGTGGCCAGACATTTCTGGTATTTCACTCACGCTCACTTCAGATCCAGTTTTCAGTCACTATATAACAGCGTCTCATGATCAGTGGCTCTACTTCTTTAGCCATGTTGTCGTAAATCATTTAACCATTTAAATGCAACTTGATTGCATCAAAATCGATCAAAATGATTAATCCTCTGCTGTTCTTCCTGAAGCAAACTGATTGGCTTGACTAGATTTATGTTTAAATCCAAAGCCTGGAAGGAGCGTAGGATCCATATTCCTGTGCAGATGGGGCACAGGCGATAAAACAGAAAGGATTTTAAGGCATTTCTTTCTCAGGAAATATACCATTAACCTTTAACACATTTTATTTTTGTACGCTTACCATTTTTTGTGCAGGAAAAAACGTAATTTAGGTGTTTTTAACAAAATAAAATCCAGGGATGTATGTCTGGATGTGGAAATGAACTGATGGCGCATTCGCAGGACGGCTCCTGTGACGGATCGGGTAGTGACAGCCCTCCTTTCTTTTGTCCAACTTCTTTTCAAAATGATCAGATCATGCAAACCAATACTTGCTCTCACCCTCCGCACAGTTTGGCCCCTTGTAGCCGATGGAGCACACGCAGTTTCCATCGGTGCAGGTGCCGTGGCCGCTGCAAAGAGGGTCGATGCACTGCGTGACGGGGATGTCGCACTCGGGTCCCTTCCAGCCACTGTAACACACACAGGAACCCTTGTCGTATTGGCCATTGCCGCTGCACAGCACCGGGCAAGCAGCTGGAGAAGAGGAAGAGAAAATGAAGAGGGAGGAGGAAGGGAGATTAAACCATGCACATTAGCAAAGATATTTTTTTAAGTTGATTTGCAGGACAGATTCACACCCAAGCATGCAGGAGAGTGAATAGAGTGGTTAAAAAGGGGCGGAGAGCGCCGATGACATAAAGAGTAATTACAAGCAGAGGTAACTAAACTATTCATCAAAGCTGTCTATCCCAGGTGAGAGCGGAGCCGGGGAGTCGTTAGCTCAGGGAGCTGCCATTCATCATCAGTCATCTTGTCTTAGCTTCACCTAAGGCCATGCGCCATGTTGCTGCTCTTAATCCTCTCTCACTACTCGCACACACAACTAATTAGGCCGCGGAAATGACAAGATCTCCTCTGACGGGATTTGTACACAACTAATACCTTTGGAACAGTCCATGCCGTGGAATCCGGGGAAGCAGTGGCAAACGCCCGAGTTGCACTCTCCGTTGCCATGGCAATTGCGCGGGCACTCTTGCACCGAATCTGTGAGGAAGACGAAGTGAGACAGAGAGAGAGAGAGAAGGAGAGGGGAGGGTTCAGAGAGTCTGATGCCAAGCATCAAAGCATTTCATTAAATCATTGGCACCATTCATTCTTTAGCGCTCTACAAACTGATGGCGCTCCGAGTCTCTTGGTTGCACAGACATCAAACGCAAACACGCTCCTCCAACACTCCACGCATGGCTTTTTCTCTCTGTTTTTCATTGTAGTGTATGGCCAGAACCCTTTACTTTAGCTCTGCAAGCTCTGTCAGAAAATACAGCAGAGTTTAGCAGAAATCTGTCTTCACGGCGGCGCTTCTTTGGCTGCTTTCTGCGTAGGTGATTGTGAGATGGCTCACAAAGATGGGCTGAGGTCAGACGCTCTGAATGCTCAACAAATCCACAATGCTAAAGTTTCTCCCAAATATTCAGTATTTTATAGGAAGTAAAATGGTTCCTCATTATTTCACTGCTGGCCACTGACCACCAGCATAACATTTCATTTCAGTCTTATTATATGAATCTGTGAGGGCTCTATTTCCTCCCTTGGAGACGAACGCGTTGGGGCGCCAGCTTGGTCCGCTTCCCAGGGGAAGTTCTTGAGGTGAAACTGCTTTCTACATGCAGCAAGAAGAAGAACTGGCTTGTTCTCTAAGGCTCCTGTTTCTTTCTGAATTCATGCACTACTCCCGTCTAGATTTGGGGGGTCATGGATACTTCATCCAGGTTTATAGCTGTTTGGCACGGAAGGGACTCAGAGAATTCGATGAATTACACGACTTCAGCTGCTCTCCGTGCGTTTTAGTGCTTCTCAACCCACTTACAAAGAGAGCCGTTTGGTGGGAAGTCACAGAGTGGATGCTAATCACAAAGATGGTGTTTTGGACTTTTATCCATCTCTTCTTCCTTTCCATGTGCTTCATCCAATGAGCCTCCCACCTCTTCTATGTACCAAGCCTTCCCCCCCTAAATCTGAACCCCTTGTCTCCCTCTTACCCTAATGCCACCCTCTCCTCCTCCTCCACCCCCCTTTAATCCACTTCACTACACCCCCCCCACCATTATGTCTTTCCTCTTACTACCTCTCATTCTTACTAGTTGCTCTAATTCTGTCCCTGCCACCTCTCCACCTCTTCATCTTCCCATGATACTCCTGCAGCAGAGAGTGCTCTCTCTGCTTTATATTGACAGTGAAGGATTCTTTGAGTCTATCCCCCACCCCCCCACCCTTGTTCCCATACTCACAGCTCCTGCACATCTGAAATTATTTTCTGACTTCAGAAAAAACAAATTCATGCTCTTTCACCAGGTTGTGAAACAGTTTCATATTGATATTTTTCTTTAAATGAGGACTAGGGTTGCCAACCGTCCCATTGAAAACTGAATCGTTCCGTATTTAGAAGTAGAAGTACCGTATTTAGTGGAAAAGGAACGTACTTTGAGCTAAATAATAGTAAAAAGCTAAAAATCAAGAACAAGGGCACGTTAGATACTGTTAATAATTATCATTGATGATGTGTGAGTTTATTACACCTTAATATTTGCTGCCTGTTGAGTGTCAGAACTCATGTTTTCTACAATAGTTTATCTAATTAAGACAGTTCCTCTGTCCGGATAAACAGTTATAATCTTCATTCTGTACGTGGCAAATATTGGGGAAGTAATATTTTGATGGATGTCTCCTCATTTGATGTAATGATGTGATGATGTGGCAGACTAGAGATGTATAAAATGTCTCTTAATGGAGGCCGTTTCCTGAGAGGTGAGCCTGGTTGGTGAGCAGCTGCTTTCTGTAACTCTAAGCAACTTCTCTGATCTGAGTAAGATTATAATTTCTATCAGAATCTGTTGTCTTGTCTCCTGGTTATTTAATACATATATGTTATGAAGTGTTATTTAAAGAGTTTTTTGAGAGAAAGCTCCAAGGTGCATACACAGAAAGCCTGGTGTTTCCGCCCGAACCTGAACAAGTTGCATCACGAGAGGAGAGCCACTGATGGACCAACCACACAGCTGCAGCTGTGGCCGCACAGAAGCGAGGAGATTCCCTCAGAAGAGCTATATGTGTATATATTTTATCTCTTTTTATTCTTATTTTTTATCTTTATTATATTGTATAGTTGGATGTGTGTATATATTATATAAAACTGTAACTGGAGCGTGTAACAAAAGTAATTTCCCTCTGGGATTATTGAAGTATTTCTGATTCTGATTCCCTTTTAGATGTCTCCAGTGTTTTTTTAAGGGGTTCTTTCTCAGGTTCGGTGAGCTTTGGGTTCTCGGGCCACCAGAAACTATGCCACAAAATATTGTGCTTATGCTTTTTTGTTTTTTTTTAATAGCTCTGATTCTACGGAGGTACAATTTGGACTTCTGAGAAAATGTTCTATCCCCCGAGTGGGCATGAAATACCCAAATGAGCTCTCGTTACTTAGATTGTTTTAGATTCAACCTTATACTGGGACACTCTGATTCCTGTAGCTCCAAAAGATAAAAATAAAAATCTTTCAGTTGTCTTTTTATCTTTTTTTCTTTGTGTAAAAGAACTTATACGTTTATTTTATAGGATTCTAAGTTATAATGTTTTGACTGCCAAGTAGTATGTGGTAACTCATAATAATAACTCAAAGCAAACTTTAAGATAAACTATTGTGGAAAACATCAGTTCTGACACGTACGGAAGAGGATTAGGGCCACTGAAAAAAAAAAAAAGTAAACTGATTTTTTAAATTTTATTTCAGTATAGTATGGGAAAAAAGTCAGAATTCTGACTTTGATCTCAGAATTCTGACTTTTTTTATTGTCAGAACTCAGTCAGAATTCTGAGAAAAAAGTCAGAATTCTGACTTTTTTTATTGTCAGAATTCAGTCAGAATTCTGAGAAAAAAGTCAGAATTCTGACTTTTTTTATTGTCAGAATTCAGTCAGAATTCTGACTTTTTTATTGTCAGAATTCAGTCAGAATTCTGAGAAAAAAGTCAGAATTATGACTTTTTTTATTGTCAGAATTCAGTCAGAATTCTGACTTTTTTTATTGTCAGAATTCAGTCAGAATTCTGACTTTTTTTATTGTCAGAATTCAGTCAGAATTCTGAGAAAAAAGTCAGAATTCTGACTTTTTTTCCATGTTAAACTGAAATAAAATTTAAAAATCAGTTTACTATTTTTTTTTTCAGTGGCCCTAATCCTCTTCCATAGACACGCACCAGGCAGCTAATATTAAGGTGTAATAAACTTACACATCATCAATGATAATTATCCTAACTATACAAAACTTATGTTAATTTTGTTCCCGGGCCCTGTCCTGCGTTGTGACCAATGAGCTGTAACGATCCAGAATCCTCTCATCCCATTGGTCGAGCCAAGTGTTGCTCGCGGAGAAGATAGCGGGACACATCAGAGCATTATGGGAAGAACGGAGGAATTAAAATGCTGACGCTGCTTCTGGAGGCGGTGCATCTTCGTATAGCGATGCTCCTCTTCCGAAAAAAAAAAAAAAAAGGATGCAGAAATACACAGAGGAATGGGAAAAAACAACTACCTGGGTGGAAAAAGTCTGCATTAAGGAATATAAAGCTCACTGCAAATATGCATCTAATTCAATGCAGATTTGAGTTAAAAAGTAAAAAAAAAAAAGGAAGGGTTAAAGGCAATCGGGTCAGGGAGTTGGCAACCCTAATAAGGACACACCTCATGGTGAACAGAGTAATTATCTAAACAGCTGAGGGTTTGTTTCTTTTAATGCATATGTTTGCATGAGTATCTATCTTTGGCAAAAGAAAATCTCTTCAGCTCGCTGAGTGGCCGATCCTATGTGGCAAAGCTGTTGCAGTTGTATAGCTTTTGGCAGCATTTTGCACATGCTGCTGGTGAGTGTTTTTACACACTCTCAATGTGTGAAGTCATTCAGGCGTAGCAGTGTCACTGGTATTAAAAAACTATCTCTTAAATTGTGACTCTTAGTCACGTTTCCGTTTCTCCCTCCAGCCTGAGGAGTGAAACGTTCTGTCGGTCTCACCCATGACGTTTGTGCTGAAGGAAACCGTTTCCCTCTCCCGGCCGTCATTGTAGAAGGCCAGGTGCCAGGCCCCGGCGTCCAGGTACTGGACAAACACCGCCTCGTTCAGAACCACCGTCTGGATGCTCCTCCTTTCCCTGGGGGACTCCACCACGCTCCACTTCTCCTTCCCGTCCAGGCGCTCCATGTAATCATACTGCAGAGAAATTCAAGAGCAAATCCATTTTATCGGGACAATTCAGCGTTTTGCTGTTTCTGGTTAAGGGCAGTAAATATTTGACCTAAAGTCGGTAACCATTTTCGCTTCCTTAGTGAGCTACACACTGAGCTCAGAGCCAGTTTTATAGCTGTATAGCAGAAATGTTTCCTAGGGGGGGCCAGATGGGGCCACTAAAAATCTTGGGGTGGCCACTGAAACTAAAAGCCATAATTTCAGGGGTTGATTCTAGTATCGTGGTAAAATTGCCTGTAGAATATTAAAGACTTTAGTAAACAGGTTTATTGTGTGATCTTTAATGTTACGTCCGTGGCTGTGCAGAATGGGATGAAATAGTAATCTGATGTAACTACAATTTCCCCTGGCGAGTGGGATGGCCAGGGCATTGCAGAGAGTGGCCACCCCTGGCCAACCTCTGGTGGCACCACTGCTCAGAGGAGCGAAGACCAAAGAGGACATCCATTGTCCTAAAACAGCTCCAGGTTTATAATGTTGTTGCCATTTCAAGACCTGTCACATGTTGTTTGTATTGTAACTTACATGAAAGCAGCAGAAGGCCACTAATGACATCATTACTGATAGCAAAGCATGAAAACTCCTTTTTCTAAAAAGCTTTTATTTATAAAAGTAAAGCTGTATATAAAAGATATTCTGCAATGGTTTAATTGAAGACTTTTTAATTTATTTTAATACAGTCTTAATAACAATATCCATAGTTCATCGCTTTGCATTAAAACACAGATAACAACAATCCAGTTAAATTAATGCAAAATGGAAAAAAAAAATCCATATCAAAATCTTTAAGATAGGCTTTTATTTTGAAATTTACAGGCAAGGGAGTAGAGTGAACAGGTGATCTATTTTTTTTAATGTAATTATAAGAATGCTTTGATTAATTTAAATGTAAATGTTAGACATTGGAAATAAAAGTTTTTAACATTAATCAGATGGTACTGCTATTTATTTTTCAGCCACTCGTGATTTCAAACGAACTGAAATCAAATCAGGAAAAAAAAAATCTGATGTTGGAAAAACATTATTTAATTGTCCAAACAGGTCAATATAACATCATATTATGATTAAGGGGCTGATTTTCGAAACTATTAATTACAATATCGACCAGAGAGTTTCTGTTACAAGAGCTGCTTTACGTGATCCTTTATCTCTGTTTGACACTGGGAGATAATAAGGGATACGCTGCTGTGGTGGGACTTTTTTTTCCATCTCTTTCTTTTTCCCTCCATTTTAAAACCTAAATGCTAACAGTTTTTGTTTAGTTTTTTTGCACTTAAGTATTTGCTCAGGCTTAAGTTAATGTCACAGGTTTCAACTTTGTGAGATTTGGAAAAGAAAGCAAACATAGCTTTAACCGTCTTTGGTTGCATGTAAATCCCTCCCAGCTGTCCGTTTGAAGCTTCAGTAGTCAGTGAAGTTCTTTGCATGAACAGAATAGACAGAATATTGGAAAATCCTGTATCTGTTCTGCCTTGCAGGGATTAATAAATGCTGCTTGAATGAAGACCACCGATCTCCTTCTTGTTTAATAAGACAAATCCTGCATCACTCCACATTAATTCAGCATCAAAAAAGCTTCTGCTGCTTCATTATTGATGCTTGTCCACATTAAGGTTAGACGTCCAGTATAGTTAGTCTATATGCTTCTGCTGCTCCTGTGTTCGATGCCAGAGAGCAGCTTTGCTATATTAGCTGTGATCAGCGGGTAGAAAGTAGTTAGAATCTATGTTGAAGTGAGAAAGTCCTCCTGAAAACATGGTCTGTGCAGTCAGTTCATCCAGATTACCATCCAGCCTTCAAAGATTATTTCTCTGTGGGAGCCGCTCAGACCCCCACATACCGGCGCTGCGCTGTCACTGGGAATCCCCAGCAGCAGCTGCCTCAGGCCCGCTCGCCTCTTGGGGGTTTTCCCCTACTGTTGGTGGCGGCTGGAAGTAGATGTTAGCGTTTTTCAGGTCTGTGCTACAAACTGCTAACCTGACTCCACCAGATGGATTTGCTCCGCATATCCATCTGGAAACCTTCCGTTGAAGTAATTTTGGGAAGGGGCGAAAATACTGGTTAGCTGATTGGCCTATGTTGGTGATAGACGGGCCAAATAAACCAATCAGATCAACGAAGCATATGACGTAACAGAGCGACCACGAAGAGGAGCCAATTGATAGATCAAACTCTTGCTGAAACCAGTCGGGAGAAGAGCAAAAACATCTTTTCCTCTGAGAAAAGCCTCCAGATCAGTGTTTTGCTCTTCTTTCAGTGAAGAAATACTCTGTAATTCCGATAAAAGTTGCTCGATAGCCACGCTAACGCTAGTTTCATCGGCTGAAGCCGCCATGTTCTTTAGACTGAACTGTCGCGCTTCTCGTTGTGTCACACCTCAACCCGCCTCAAAGCCAACGCTGGTTGGACGTTCATTTGGCGAACGGCTCCAAATTTTCTTTAACGGAGAGTCTCCAGACTGATTAGCGAGTTTGTTAGCGAGGCTAACAAACTGCAGGCAGCAGGATAATAAAAGCCAACATATTCTGCCGGCAGGTTTCTACATTTGAAGTTAATTTAGGCGTTAATGAACTGTTTCAGAGGAGTGATCATAGCGCTCTGCATCAGCAGTGCTGTGTCTGACTCCCTGCCAGCTCCCAGATCAGCTTCTCTGATTGGTTGATGCGGCGCATCCAGCAGATAAAGTTCAATGTTTCCAACTCCAGTAGCTGCTGCTTCTGAAGTGCTTTGCGTTCCTCAGAGGCGCTTATGAGGCCGTGCTTTAGCTGCATGAAGATGTGCTGCAGGACCTTTTGATGCACCTCAAACATAGACTGCATGTGAACTAGCTGCTTCTGCTGCTTGCTGTCTGAACGTAGCATAAGTCCTTATTTTTCCAAGAACAGCTGCCTTCATGGATGACAGTGCAAAAGTTAAGGTGAGAAGGTTCATATATTAGCATTGGCATTAACTGCTATGACATTTCTGAGACAGGCGGTGATCTAAGACGGTAAAGTCCTCTTTAGTCACCTTAAACAACTTCAACCGAACTTCCTCAGGTTAGATATTAACGGCTCATTATGGTCCAATTTATGTTCTAAAACATTCAACGCTTTTTGTATGAGAGTGCCGTTTGTTCATTTTCCCACCTTTTTACCAACATCATTATTCATTTTAATCCAAGTTGTTAAAGGACAGCTTCCCAAAAATCCCAATCTGCTCTGCTTGGTCAGCTAATTCATTCAAACAGCCAAGCCACCTGCTCTTTTCTTCCTTTACAGTTTAACAGGCCAGCTGCTTGGTGGGCATGAAACAAATGTGCTGCATGCTGCAACCATGAAAGCCTGAACTACATACAAGGTGTTTTCATGATATTAGGAGGAAAATCACTCCTCGTCATGCGGGCCTTGTTCTCTTAGGTTTCCTTACTTCTTGACTTTGGACTCAAGCTTAAGTTATGTCAGGTAATTGAGCAGTTAGCTGGATGAAATTATCCCTTTTCCATAAAATCTATTTTTAAATGAGCCACTAATTAACAGGAGACAGTAGAGGTTGCATTACTGTGAAACTTAATTAGACGGAAATCTTTGAATTATTCTTTTTACAAACTGCTTTTCTAACTTGTAACTAATGTTTAAATGAGCAATGCAACAAAAACATTTATTTCTTTTAATGAACTTTTATCCTTGTTGTTATGCTAAGAAGCTCATTGTGAAGCTCTAATGATGAGCATAAACAGCAGTTCTGCTGAGTACCTGTGCGTGTGAGGGGGGCAGGCCTTTGCGAATGTAAACTCCGAAGAGGGCATCCTTCCCGAGAGAGATGTTAAATTTCAGGAACTGCGGCTGGCTGAGGTAGAGGAGGGATCTCCAGAACACTCCGGGAGGGACATCCTGGGTCACCCGTCTCCCCACCTCGATGTTACCGCTGTCTATGCTGGTGTTTCGCCCTGCCCATGGACCTGGGGGGGGGGGGCAAACCACAGTAGAATAACACATTATAACCGTTATTCATTAGCATTTTTATGTAGCAGCAAAACATATGGATTAAATATTGCTTAGAAAAACAGAGAAAGAGTAAAAAAGCCCCACTGATCTACAGAATGAATTTCCAAGTTAAAGCTTTGTTTTGATGTATGAAATAAAACCTTTACCCCATCAGCAGTGCTGAACTGGATCGTGTCAGGAACAACCTAACCGCGCTAAATCTAGTACTAGTTCTACAGTAGGGCTCTGCGCAGTTCGTATGTGGCTTAGTTCTCTGATAACTATAGCTCCATTTTCCCTACCCTCTGAAAAACGATCCGTGCCGAGCTTGGTTCGTTTCGACCATTCACACGAGCACGATTCCTTGCCTCCTAGTGATAATCTACGGTACTACTCGGCCTCAGCAGATGGCCGCTCACACTGAGCCTGGTTCTGCTGGAGGTTTCTTCCTGTTCAAAGGGAGTTTTTCCTCTCCACTGTCGCTACAAGCATGCTTAGTGTGAGGGATTGCTGAAGAGTCAATGAGTCGATGCAATCAGCTGGTTTTCCTTAGATAGAAAACTTTGAATCAATCTGACTGGATGATATGGTGAACTGGAAAGTGACCTGAGATGACATGATGTGAATTGGAGCTATAGAAATAAACTGAATAGAATTGAATTACTGCTCTCTAGAGGTAAACAAGCAAACTAACATGGCGACGCTCGTAATGTTAAGGAAGTTTGTGAAGAGTCCGCTTTTGGGGAGTCTACTTAACAGATTCGGCTTTTAGGGTGTGGATACGACAAGCGATAGTCCAATCAGGGCTTCCAGATGCAGGGAAACAACGACAGACGTTGAGGTTCATCACACTGCTAAGCAGAATCATCACTGGAAATCATGAGTGACGGTAGGGTACCTAGGATTTTTATGAATAATTACGGAGGCTGACTAAGGAGATGATGCGGTCTGCTCGTTCACTCTTTGTTATCTGAGAACCGAGCCAGAACTGAACCGCGCCAAGCCCTACTGATGAACTGGTACCATGTTAGCACGACTCGGTTGTGTCTGGCACGGTCCAGTTCAGTTCTGCGTAACATTTGCACTGAACAGTTACCTCGGTCACCATGCTCGGATCGTTCTCGGCACAGATTCTAAAGGGTAGAGGAAATGGGGATAAAAAGCGCATGAGCAGACCGCCTCATCTCCTATTTACAATCAGCTGACTCATTTGGCGGGTTTTCTGGTGTATCCAGCTTCGCAATTCCCAGATCTCTTCACCTGTTCACAAAACGAAATCCTTCTCAAACTATTAACAGTAAATGGCACCAAAAGAGCGTGATGCTACCTGGGATGATGCAGAGACAGAGGCTCATATTGAAATTTGGCCGGAGGACGCTATCCAGGAACCTAAGTTCCTGCATGTTATGGGTGCTACCATTTTTATTTGCGTAATTATCGGCATTAGGAGGTGAGGAACCGTGCTAGCGTTATGTGTAAATGGCCGTAAGAACCAAGCTAATAATCAGATAGCCAAAGGTTCCTTAAAGGAGATTTTCTGCTAAATTAAACCAGGTGAATCTGAAATGTTTCCACTTGAGGAATTCTGGATAGAGAAAATTGATAGTTACAAACATATTTTTTTAAAAATCTGTTTATATATATATATATATATTTTTTTTTTTACAATTTAAGTATGCTGCTCTATGCTGCTCTAAGTGGGTCACTCTGTCAGCTAAAGACATATATTATAGTCTCTACACTCCAGTTTATGATTAATAGATTACTAAATTAGATTATTAAAATAATCAATTAATCTCGATTATTCTGATTAATTGGTTCAGCCCGACATGAGTAAATTATTTCTTTAATGCCTTAAACGTTTCCACATGCCATGTTTAGCTGGCTTCATGTAAAGCTTTAACTCTGCCTCAATATCAGCAGGATCTTCCTCCACTGGGTTCCCATTAACTCTAACCAGAATTCCCTCAGCATGATGCTGCCACCACAATGTTTTATGATGATAACAGTGTTTTCATTTAAAGTTTGATATCGGCAGAAAGCATATTTGGTTTTAGAGAAATAAAAAACCCAGAACATGTATAATTACACTATACTTTGTGTTGGTATCACTTTAAAGGCCCACAGTGTTGAAGTCTGAGGTTGTAGGATGACAGAATATGAAGAATTTAGGAGCAATTCTTGTTCAAAATATCATACAATGTTTATGTTTAGTAAAATGTTTGAATATAGTTTTATTTAGGCTTAAATTCCCACATTTCTTTTCTAATATGACGGATCATCCTGGTGGGAGATGTGTCTCACATAAAAAATGAATAAATATTAAAATGCCTTTTAATGTCTTTTTGTGTATTTTTTATATCACAGAAACTTTTATCATTATTTTTTTTACCAGTTTGCCATTCTAATAGGAAGGTTATTTATTTTTTATCTTATTTCTGTGACCTTTATCCTTTTGAACAGTATTACAACGTCGGAAATGATCTCCGCCCCGCTAGTACCAGAAAATGAAAAAGATATTCCTTATGCGCACACTTGAAATCCATGATGGTCTCTGTCAATAGACATAGGCAGCGTGATTCATAATTCTCCCCCCTCAGGGTCACAACGTCTGAATATTGTCAGGTATTTACGGTTAGACCTTGAAAGAGCAAAGCATACGAGACAAGCCTCGTTAACCTTTTGAGGGATTGAATGGCTGAAAATCCCCACAGCAAAAATAACTAGAAGACCCTCAGGTGGTTGAAGCACATAGTTCAAAGACGTGATACTTGGTATTTAGGCAATATTCAGCAATATTAATGCTGCAGATATAGTAAAAGAAAACAGTAACATTTATTTTTTTTATTAAATTATTTAATCATTAATAATAGATAATTTGAGTAAATTCTGACTTAAAGCTACAGTGTGTAATTTTTAGCGACATCTAACGTCCAGACTGCAGACCGCAGCAACATGAACATCTCCCCCCCATCGCTTCTCCCCCCCAACAGTACGGCGAGCGTTACGGGACAAAATGTCTTCCACGACGTCCGCATCACCTACCTTCTCAAGTGATGAGGTTTGTTTACATAGATAATTTTACAGATAGTATTTCATTACTCTGTGTGTTCAGTACCGTCTAAGTTCATCTCTCTCAAATTGCCGTAGTTACTTTCGAGCGTAATGGGCGATCTCGCAATCGCTAGGTTGTTGGTTCTGCGCTGCCGTAGCGCAAAGATGTCTGCCTCCATGGCTGCGTGACCCGCTCCTATGTAATTATAAATAACGAATTCTAAGGCAACGCAAATATTAAGGTTAAGAGGCTGAGCTCGTAGATGATGATAAATAACATAGTTATGTATAATATATTACATTTCTGACTGTATATCCCTGTAATTATTACACATTGTAGCTTTAAGGATTTGATTTATTCTTTTATTAATTAAGGGATATGACTCCCTCAAATCCCCCGTTTCCCTCTAAATAAATCTGTCTAAAAGCTTTAAGAAATTTAACAGAATATTATCAAACTCTCTGACATCTATCCATCACTATAGGGTTACATTGGCATTTCCGTCTGACTCCAGGCTTCATCTACAAATGAAGAAAATAGGTTGAACCTTCCCAGGAGCAGCAAACCCCTCCAGGAAACGTCAACAATTTCTCCAGGAGGTCACAAAAGAACCCAGAAGAAAATCTAAAGGAACCGTATCAATTTAGAGTCGGTTTTCATCATTTAGCGATGGGTCTGCTGGAGATTTCTTCCTGTTAAAAGGGAGTTTTTCCTCTCTACTGTCGCTACAAGCATGCTTAGTTTGAGGGATTGCTGAAGAGTCAATGTGTCGATGCAATCAGCTTGTTTTCCTTAGATAGAAAACTTCCCTACCCTCTGAAAAACGATCCGTGCCGACCTCGGTTCGTTACGACCATTTACACACCACAATAGCACGATTACTTGCCTCCTAGTGATGATCTACGGTACTACTCGGCCTCGGCAGATGGCCGCTCACACTGAGCCTGGTTCTGCTGGAGGTTTCTTCCTGTTCAAAGGGAGTTTTTCCTCTCCACTGTAGCTACAAGCATGCTTAGTGTGAGGGATTGGTGAAGAGTCAATGAGTCGATGCAATCAGCTGGTTTTTGCTTAGATAGAAAACTTTGAATCAATCTGACTGGATGATCTGGTGAACTGGAAAGTGACCTAAGATGACATGATGTGAATTGGAGCTATAGAAATTAACTGAATTAAATTGAATTGAAATGCTGAAATCCTCAACTAAGAGCACGTCCTCTCTCCAGACACTGTAGCTCCTGTTTTCCTTGGCCAACCAACAGGCAGGATCCACCATGTTGATGTTCGGTGCCAAAACTTCCTCACACAGGCTTGCATCTCATGTTGGGACTCAAAATAAAACATTTTTCTTAAAGTCTAAAGGACTTTGATTTCTGGGCTGAAAGAGCCTTCAGAGTACAGTGAAAAAACACACAGCATCCTGGAATCAGGTCAGCCATCTAACAGAGGAGCGTCAGGGTGCAAACAGACAAAGACAGAGAAGGTATGTGTGCGAGCAACAGCAGCATCTGGCCAAGATGGCCGAGGAACAGAGCACAACGGGCCGCTCATTATGCCGAATACAGACACAGAGCAGCAGCCCCAAACACATCTATAGCACACGCTGCGTGCGCTTCAGAGCGAGTGAGCAAAGAACAGATAGAAAGCCGCATGGGGGCCTTTTAAGACAGAGGAGGTGAGAGAGGGGAGTTAAAAAAGAAAAACCGAGCTCGACACAACTTGCCGTGTTTAAAACAGGTTAGCAGATCCAGCGCTGCGTCACCAACCGCATCAATAATTTAGCTGCAAGTGTGTTTGAGTGGAAAAATCTATTGAATTGTGTGTTACCAAGCAAACGCTTTTTGGAAGCTCCCCCAAGGATAAAAACTGTCTGCGCTTCTCTCAGCGTTAACCTAACTACAAATGTGGAGGAACGCAGACTCAGGCTAATTCATTCATGCAGTAAATACATCTATATTTAACAAATCAATCAAAATAGGATTTTTAGCTTTGATGTGAATCTTTCAGAGTAATGCAGTGAATAGTACCAGAATGACATGTAGTGTTTGGAAATGATTCAAGCTCATAACTGGAAAGTAGGGCATCTATTTGGTTCGATATGTGTCACATTGAACTACTGCAAAAAAGGGGATTTGAATATTCCAAAATAATTACTCCATTTTTTTTTTTTTTAAGGCTGACTGTGTTCCTCCTTGGTGTGGAGCGTGCAGCTGGTAGTTCATACCTCTGCCTCCAGAGGGCAGTGTGGCCACATCACTGTTGACAGGCAGACCAGCTCCCAGTCCGTTGTTTAACAGAGGGCCGTCAGAGGGCTTCAGCTGCCACGTCAGGCCCAGCAAGTTGATCGCTGCACACAGAGACATGGAGGAACGGGAGGAGAAGGAGAGAAATAAGTGAGAGGAGCCAGGGAGGTGGGCTGAGGACATCTGATTTGAAAAGAGGACTGGCAACAAATGATAAAGGGAGAAGCAGCAGCTGAAAGCTCATCGGCAGACCCCCCTTCTAAAGCTGGATCTGCCACATGGAGGATGAGCCCCATGGAAAAAATAAGGAGGTCACTCAACTCAGAAACCACATCAGCACGATTTATATCAAGCTTTTACTTTAGTGAATTCTATGACTAAAACTATAGCTAATAAAAACTCAAAGTTCTCGCATTAGAGTATTAGATACATATGATGAATAACACATGCAGACTTTTAGTTAGGAATATTTCATAGGGTTTACACCTTGCTAGGCTTTGCACGGCGTAGGCGGGTTCGGGGGTATCCTCCCCAGGAACATTTTGAAATTTAGACTCTCTGAAACGCTATTTCCTGCATGTTGAGGTGAAATGCAGCTACGTTTTTGTCTTTGTTCCAACACTACCTTTGTCCTGATTATGGGAAATATGTGCGCTTGACTAGAGGTGGAAATTTCATTAGGAAGAAATGAGATCCCAAAAAAAGTAAATTAGAAACAATCCACTGGACTTTGTTTCCAAGTTTGAAGACGTTTCTCTTCCATCCAGGAAGCTTTTTCAATTCAAAATGTCAGAAATAGTGTTGAGTTCCAGGTTTTATACAGTAGCCCAAAAAAGCCTTGTTTTGTTTAGAAAACATGCAAATTAAAGCAGGTCCACCTCTTTGGAATGGGGGTCGTTTCTTTTGTTAGCCTGCAATGCTCCATACCTGTCTATGTCTCTGAAAGGGGAGGTCGTTAAAGGGGAGTTTTGGTCTGGCTGAATAGACGAGGTCCTCCGCTTTTCTCTACAGGAGCATGGTAGCGATAAGATCATTTTTAGGAACAATATTATGTTTAATACGTTAATTCAAATGATTATAAAGTCTAATGCAACGTTCAGATCGCATGCAGCGGGAGCAGCAAAAACGCATGTGCTGCTTCATTTTTGATGACTGTACAAGTTTAGTTCTAACGCGCGGCTGAAGCATCTTTGCTCCTCTAGCTGCACGATGGTAAAGTGGGTCTGCTGCGTGTTGGGCGGAGCTAACCTTTCACTGGAACAATGGCAGCTATATGAGCAGCTTTGCTATATTAGCTGTGATCAGCGGGTAAAAAGTAGTTAGAATCTATGTTGAAGTGAGAAAGTCCTCCTGAAAACATGGTCTGTGCAGTCAGTTCATCCAGATTACCATCCTGCCTTCAAAGATTCTCTGTGGGAGCCGCTCGGACCCCCACTGCGCTGTCACTGGGAATCCCCAGCAGCAGCTGCCTCAGGCCCGCTCGCCTCTTGGGGGTTTTCCCCTCCTGTTGGTGGCGGCTGGAAGTAGATGTTAGCGTTTTTCAGGGCTGTGCTACAAACTGCAGGCAGCAGGATAATAAAAGCCAACATATTCTGCCGGCAGGTTTCTACATTTGAAGTTAATTTAGGCGTTAATAAACTGTTTCAGAGGAGTGATCATAGCGCTCTGCATCAGCAGTGCTGCGTCTGACTCCCTGCCAGCTCCCAGATCAGCTTCTGTCTCATTTGTTGATGCGGCGCGTCCAGCAGCTAAAGTTACATATTTTTTCAAATCCAGCAGCTGCTGCTTGTGAAGTGTGTTGTGGGCCTTGGATGCTCAGACGCGCTGCTCCTGCTGCTCAAAGCTTGCTGCAGGACCTTTTGCTGCGCCTTGATGTGCATCCACCATTGACTTTGCAAGTAAACTAGCTGCGTCTGCTGCCTCTGCTGCAACGTAGCATAATGCTACATCCAAACCTCAAGCCATCACAAAAGCTTCAGCTGCTTCATTTCCGATGCTCGTCCACATTAAGGTTGGATGTCCTTAATGTGATGCTTCTGAAATTTTGAAGTTTTGAGCGAAGTTTCTGGGGGATAATAAGGTCGTACAATTTCTAAAATCTTCAGTAAAGGCCGTGCGGTTTACGCCCATACACATTGCTAGCTAAAAACCTAAACACACACATGGTAATATTTCCATTTACCTTGCAGTTTATGCACTAAATATATTGAGCCATCGTCTCCATCGGTAGCAGGATCTCTAAAAGGTCCCGTGATATGGCCACCTTCGCTTTGAACTTGATGAAACGCAGTGGGCCGACAGTTGCAGACAACAAAGCTTTTCAAACCAACACATGCCTTCAAAAGTCTCCACTGGGCCACAGGCACCTCGCACTATGTGTCCCCTAACTCCTCCACACTCAGGGGCTTTTATCTTAAAGGCTGATTTTTTCACCGTTTCATATAGTCGGCCTGCTGCAGGTCATATCCCATACCCCATAACTCTGTGTGTTGTGGCTCTTGAAGCTCTAAATCCAGCTGAGGGCTGCATCTTGTAAACTCCTCCTAACTCTTGCATGGCTTTGCTTCATAAAGCTCTCGAGACTCCTGTCATCTCTGCAGCTTGTACAAATGTTTGCTCCATCCTTTTTATCTCACTTTCCTTTCCATTCTTGTATGTGGCTCTATATAAACAATAAAAACTTTTGCTGGCTCCGTTTGAAGGGGGTCAGAGAGCTTCTGCTTAAAAAAGGCTGAATCCATAGTCTTCCTGATGGTTGTGATGGTGATAACAGCACATTGCTGTGCTAGAAATCAGTTCTTACTGGTGGTGTTTTGTATAATATTGTTCTGAGACACTGTATTCTTTAATTTATATCTATTATTATATAAAGTATATAACTTAGTGTGTATAAATACATTTATATAACCACGAGCTTCACTTTTTTAACCTGAAATACTAAAATGATATTGATTTTCAAAGATGTGCCTGTTTATTATTGTACAGCATGTGCTTCTTCTTGAATCAGAGCGTTTTAATGAAATACAGTAGAACACAGAAACAGAGTCTATAGAGATCATGCAATTATAAACCTCAAAGTCTCCCTTCTGCCTGAACCTCTTTCCCGACGCGTCCTTCAGCGTCTGTCGCGTTTTATTTAGAAGCCTTTACACCGTTTGGCAGAAAGCGAGTGACAGATTCCTCTCTGAAGGGAACACTCCATGGCTCTCCTCTCCTTTTCCTTTGTCCTCTGTTGGGTTATTGTGTGCTGGTGGCAGGAGGCTGCTGGAGTGGCTTCGCTCTTCACTTTGTCAGCTCTTTACTCTCCCCATGTCTCTTCGCTCCTCGGCTCCCTGCAAAACGGCTCCTCCCACCATAAATACGAGATGAGGGGCAAAACACGGCATTTTGTCACTTTACCAGCTTCATACTTTCCTCAGTGACGTGTATGTTTCTTTTTTAACTGTTTAACTGATCTGCAAAGTATTTGAACATGTTCTTGATTTAGAAACACTGGTCGCTCATAAATGCTATTTCATATATAAAGACACCTTCAGCTTGGTGGGGATTGCAGGAATCCTGTGATGTGGGCCTGCAGGATATAGACTGGATGTATGGTTGTGTTAGAATCCATTATGTAGGTGCTACTGCACTCTTCTCAGGATGGGAGTAGACTTACAACACCTGCATGTTGAGCCTGGGAATCAATTTCCGTCTTGTCAAAATTCTATCTGCACTTGCCGAGGGTTTGCACACACCGGGATGAGTGAAAAAGTTTCAGGAGGCGGGAATGCAGATTCAGGATTTGCTGCCTGGAAAATAAATAAAATACCCTCCTTCTTCTCTATTCTGTTTTTCTGTTTCCTCCTTTTTTCTGTTTCATCACCTTATCCAGCTCTCTTCCCTCCCCTTCTTCCTGGTCAAAAGAAAGCGCTGACACCTTGGCTGCTTCCCGACTTACACTGTCAGCTCTTTTTTTGTTTTTTGTTATAGAGCACTTGGAGATTGGAGAGGGGCTTGGACAGACAACAAGACACAGACAGGAGAGGGAGAGTGTCCCTCCCTCCCGTCTCTGTTCTCTTATATCCAACCTTTGCCCTCTCCTTTTTAATCGCACAACCTTCCTTCCTTTCCATCTTTTTCCTTTGAATTTCCCACTTTTCTTATCTTTGCCCTGTCCTTCCTTGTAGATAACACACACCCAGACACACACACACCCACACATTGATGCTATCACAGAGAGCCGTCGATAGAAAGATTGCCTATTGAATCAGTTGGAGACAGTAAGCAATTGTGAATCTATTGTGACGCCGTTCCCAATCTAGGTCACCTCCAAGAACATATCAGACAGACAGCACTGAGGTTAGCTCATTTTTTGTCTCCTGGTTGGGTTTAAGTCTCGGTGAAGTCCTTTTCTCCAAAAGTTTTATTTTTCATCATACAGAGACTTAAAAAAATCCCATTCATACCACTAGTACACTTTGGAAGACAGTCATAAACGGGATAAAGTAGTGAGAAAGTTTAAATCCTAAACAAACAAGTCAGACAGGAAGAGCATCAGTCAGAGACGAGAGACAGAAAACCCATGATAACCCCGAAGGAGCTGTAGAGATCACAAGAGAAAAACATTTTGTCATGCACTCCACAGGTCTGGCCTTTGGTTACTGCTTCTTGAAATATGATAAGAAGTCCTGGTTTTAGGAGTCATGTAGGGACAAAGGCAATGTGTTCAGAAAAAAAATGGTTTACATGCAAAAGTAAGAGAAGAGTTAGCCAAATCATTCAGAAGGAAAGATGTAGATGGGAGATGGATGGAGATAAATACAATGAAGTTATGATTTACTAACCTGACTCCGCCAGATGGATTTGCTCCGCATATCCATCTGGAAACCTTGCGTTGAAGTAATTTTGGGAAGGGGCGAAAATACTGGTTAGCTGATTGGCCTATGTTGGTGATAGACGGGCCAAATAAACCAATCAGATCAACGAAGCATATGACGTACTAACAGAGCAACGACGAAGAGGAGCCAATTGATAGATCAAACTCTTGCTGAAACCAATCGGGAGAAAAGCAAAAACATCTTTTCCTCTGAGAAAAGCCTCCAGAGCAGTGTTTTGCTCTTCTTTCAGTGAAGAAATACTCTGTAATTCCGATAAAACTTGCTCGATAGCCACGCTAACGCTAGTTTCATCGGCTGAAGCCGCCATGTTCTTTAGACTGAACTGTCGCGCTTCTCGTTGCGTCACACCTCAACCCGCCTCAAAGCCAACGCTGATTGGACGTTCGTTTGGTGAACGGCTCCAAATTTTCTTTAACGGAGAGTCTCCAGACTGATCTGCGAAAGCTCGCGAGATCAGGATGGTCTCACGAGGCTAATGTTTTACTAGGACACTAATGATACCTGTCTGAGAAGCTACTGTGTGGAGTCCCATGACATCACTCCCTGCTCTCTCTGCCACACCTGCAATCAAAGTCTGAATGGTTACATCTGGGGCAGCTCCAATTAATGGGAGTTACAGTATCTGGGAGGAGCACTATATATTCCTGGCTCTCAAAGTAGGTTAATGCCTCTTATTTTATTTTATTAATATATTTAGTTTGCACAGCACATAGAAAACATGTGTGACCACAAAGGTCATTAAACATTTTGAGGAAAATCAGAGGCATTACCATTGGTTGGTTACACTTACAGAGAAAAAAAAACTGCATACACAACAGAGATAAAAAAAAAAAAAAGGAAGCAAGAGACCCATCTTCCCTTGCCCTTGCAACCATTGACAAACAGAGGTCATTTTAAGGCCTGGCATACACTCTATAATATTTTCAATCATTGTACTCAGCTACAGCTCACGATGTACAATAACACTGCATGGTTTAAAAGTTCACAGATCACGATGTATTGTCTTCCACTGTACGGTCTGACGCTCTGATGCAATCTACCTGCTCTACATCGGACTCAGCGCAGAGAGATGGTGCTGGTCGAACTCGTCAATCTGGACGAAAAAGATGAAGAACTCCCTTGTTTGCACATGCGCAGTGCGTTCTGGTCGATCAGCCTGTAACTTTGTTTCAACAGCTGGATTTGCCCAAGGACACCTCACGAGAACCGACTGAATTTAAACACCTGTTTTAAATTCCTGTTTGAAAGGTGGCCGTGAGAAGCTGATGGCCCCTCGTCACCCCCGTATACTAAACGACGCAGGACGAACCATGAAGCTGAAACAAAAAATGCTCATACGACTGGAGAGTCAGCCCGAAAACGGCAAAAATTATTACAGTGCATGCCTTAGAGATGCTTTAGAGAACAGAAATACATAACTGCTATACCTTCCATCATAACATCCAGAGAGATAGCAACATATACATTCATATGTATACAAATAAAGAAGCTAGAAAAAATAAATACTACAATAGCATGTCCATTATAATCAGGACAAGATATAAAAATGACCCCAGTAAAGCATAATGGGACTACACCATAATACAGAGTTTTTCTCTCAGTTTAAATATTTTGGCATGATGTAGGCGCGCTACAGAGAGCTCCAGTTGTTCAATGTAAACGGGCAATTCCCTCAATAAAAGTGTATGTGATGGTAAGTGCCAGAGTCTTGAAAGCCATTTATGTGAATTAACCATCCAGCAATTGTTGTTTTGACCTTCTGATATCGACCTGTTTCATTCCTGTTTTCTCTTGCCTGCTTTGTTGTCAGATACTCCTGTAGGCAGGAGGTTTATCCGTGGACATCTACCTTCTGCCTTGCCACTTGACCAAGTTTGTTTGACTCCGCCCATTTGGATTGTCCTGTCAACAAGTACGACCCAAGCTTCGACCTCGGATCTGCCTCCTTCCTCTGTCCCCCTGGAAACTCCTGCCCGGTTAGTGTGTCTCATGTTACTAATTCTCCCGCCTGGATCCTGGACTCCCCTCTCGTCTAGCCTTTCTGGATACCTCTCCCCTATGGGCCGTCATGATCTACGGACTGAATATGACTATATCTGAATCATTGACAGGAAGTCACTAGGATTTCATTATCAGAGTAAGAGTACACCTTCAACTCCCCTGAGTTGTTCTTGGCCATGGTTCTCCTCCCTTTAGTGATTACAGTTTCAGTCATTTCCTTTCTGGTCCAGATTCTTTACAGGCCTTACAGAACACCTTGTCTATACAACCAGAGTTTCAAGGGAATGATTTAGATGATTTGCACTTTCATCGCTTAAAAACTGGTATAGTCAAAGTCAACATGTAGATCTAGTTGAGAAAGCTTTCCATAGGTGCTCTCAATCAAATCTGTGACAGACTTTGGCCAAAGAAGAATGTGCAAAGGTTTCAGTCTCAAGTTGGGCAAGCTGACTCAGACACAAGTATTGTTTCATCAAGGCCCTGATTGAAAATACATCCCTTATGTTTGAGCTTTTCTTTTCTAAAAAAAGTTCAAATCAATGTATTGAATGGTATTGAAAATGCACTGCAATACCTTTGCAATGCTGTTAGCGTAGTTTACTTTGGAAAGGCAGTTTAGAGGTGACCAACAGATGGCACACTTACTCCTCTGTGATAGGAAATCCAAAACTAACGCTTTGTCAACAGGTTTTGTTGCAGAAAGACACAAGAAAGACAGAAAGAATAGACACTTGCGATCAACTTTTCCATCCCTCCCTCCTTGCAGCAACACTTCTGACAGTGTTGGGTGTAATTTAAGCAAAAAAAAATTAAAACTAAAACTGCAGAAACTGATGTATTTAGCTTTGTGCTGCCATAATTTTAAGCAATTTCCTTTGTGGTCGTAATTGTCGTAATTACTGTTTTCCTGCCACATTTCAAGCCTTTATTAAGTGTGGTGCCAATAAAGCCCATCTCAGTTCAAATCCACTGACAGGCACGGAGCAGGGGGGATTCAGACTGTCTTAGCGGTACTTTCTCTTTTTAAGCTCTGCCTTCTTCAGGCATTCAGCTCAACAGAGAGACAAAAAAAAAACAGTTCACAGGCATACGGGGGCAAATCATCAAGCTACAGGTAGACAAACGAGTATTGGATTAAAAATAGATTGGCTACTTCATGGAAGGGTTTTTTATTCTCTGATTTTTTTATTCATAATTCAGCAAGGCAAAGTGCTTGCCTGTATCATCCGCAGAAGGCAGCTTCTGAAAAAAAGCACAACACACTGTCACAAAAAAAACAAGAAGAAGAAGAAGATGGTGTTGATATGGAGGAAAGAAGTGGTGCCTACAGCCTGGAGAGAGAGGTTAGTGGTTGAGACTTCTTGGAAGAGTAATGGCGGGAGAAAACGGAGAGAGACAAAAAAAAGGCTCATAGAGGAGGCTAAGATGATGCGGGAAAGATGCGAGCAGTGATGAAGGTAGCTATGATCAAGAGGAGAATTACTGACTTTTTATCCTTTGACAGGCCAACACATCTGAGCAATATATATGATTTCTGGTTGAACTGGAAAAAAAAAAAAGCTAATGACAGAGAAAAGTGAATTTCTGCACTGAATGTCCCCTAAGAGGAAACCATCATATCATCATTCTGCTCACCGGAAACAAGCTGTAAATGTTCAAAGTCTTCTCATGTCTCTCGCATTTCTTCCACTGCCGCCTTTTTATGCTGCAGCTCCAACTGAACCACTTGTGATGCTGCTAATTGCACCAAAGGCATAGTGCGGCCCTCTTGCATGTATTCATACGCATGTAATGTATCTCTTGCATAGCAAGTAAAAATTACATAAAGATCATGCTCACACAAACACACACGTGAACAGTAGACATTCATTCTCCCCTGGCCATCCAGATAAATGCATATTAACTGTTCTAATTCACCAGTAAATTAACAACTCTGACCTCAATTAGGGCGGTAATTGTAGCAGAGACCAGCCCCTCCCAACATCAGCCTGGCTTCTAATATGGCCTAGGAAGCTTTTTCCTACTACTCTTTTTTTAATAGCCCAGAACTCCGCCTCTTCCTTTCTGTCTCAAGGGGCTCTATTATTGGCTTGCTCAAAGGCAAATTTTTCCCAAATTAAACATGCACAGATACAAAAAAAAAAAAAAAAGATAGAATTAAATAAATAAAACTGAAAAAGCATAGGGCCCATCATGTTAAAATTTAATACCCTAACAAATACCCAACATTCTCTTCTTTTTATGCCTACTTTAAATACATTTGCCTTTTAATTAGCGAATATCAAGTATTGCTTTAATTAATATATATTCTGTGAAAATCAGAAAATCAGAAATGAAAGCAGTCACATAGCTTAGGATTAGTAGTTTATAAATACATATGAGGCGGTACACCATTTTGCTTCTCCATTTTTGTTAAGAGCAGACGAAAAGAAACAAACTAGCAGTGGCAGCTGGCCAGTAGAGGGCGCAAGGGCGCCGTCTCACTTACCCAACGATCTAAATTAAGACATAAAAATACAAATAAAAATGTAATTAAAAAATAAAATAATTCAAAATATATTAATATTCCTTTTTTAGATGTACAAGATAAATATTTAATCTTTAATGACGAGTAAAGCGTTTTTTTTCGTCGTCGGATTGGTGACGTATTTCTACTCTGGGGTGCAAGAATCTATGACCATAGACACTCTTTAAAAGTTGCACATTCGCAGTTGCTCCTCTTTCACACAAAAGAAAGAAGCATTCTGATCGAAAGGTTTATGGAATTATTTAGCAACACGGCTTGGCTAACTGCATGCAGCGAGGCTAATGCTTTATCCTGCTTTCCCTGCCTCCTTTTTCAAACATCAGGATCTGACCCAGCATGGATTAAGACAGCTATAACTGATTTAAAGCACTTTTCAGAACATATTATAATGTTGTTTTTTGTTGTTGGCATTCGTGTAAATATACTGGAGAGATAACTTAGTATACATTTGATTGGTTTTTGGTATACCTCTATTTCTAAGTTGTAGCCCCCCCCTGGAGAAAACGCCACCAGAGCATCTAGCCTTACGGTTTATCTGTATTTGAAAACATGTCATCAGTGGGAAAGGAGGTTAAAAACTAGTAAAAGCGACTGTAGATGATTTTATCTTTCACTTTCTGTTCCATTGAAGGACCATCTTTGTCCAGTGAGAGGCAAAAGAAAAAGAAAAATGAAAAAAAGTAATAACCAGGAGAAAACTAGAGTCTACATCCACCAAGTCCACTGAGAGTCTATATCAGTGCAGCTTTTTCCAGGGGGGGGGACAATTCATGAGGGAGCGGGGCTTCAAAATGGACACAGAGTTTTCAGATGGATTTAATTGAATAACGGTGGAGTTTGTTTTGACATATTACAAATAGGGTATACCAGCAATTAGTCTGTGCCCCCGGCAGAGGTGACTTTATTTGTTATCCTACAATGGATGAGCTCAATGCAGCAGTTATCAGCCGCTGTGATTCTTCACAGAAATCATATTATCTGTAAGCTTCTTTCAGTCCTGTTTTCAGGGAAATGTTTCATGTGTTTCATTGTTTATTTTAGCTGATGTAATTAGGGTGGTGGGGGTTGATGTGTCCCCTCTGTTCAGAAAGAGTAGAATGTAACTCTGCGGCTTAGTTGGTCTTACATGCTTACTTTTAGCCTGTAATTCGTTAAGTCACCCCTAGATGAAGGTACATCTTACACACTGTGGCTTTAGAGTGTAAATACAAAATTAATTGTCAATATTTTATTGGTTAAATTGGGGCTTTTTGCTCTTATAGCTCATCCAAAATAGTTAGGCTTCCCTGAGCTATTTTCTCTACACTGCAAAAACGATCTAGAAATAAGTACAAATTTCTTAAATTAAGTGTATTCACCCTTAATTTGAGTAAGTAAATGAGATAGTTTGCCAATGGAATGAGTAATTTTACTCTTAAAATAAGATAATTAGATAATATGCACTTAAAATAAGACAATGCAATTATGTTTTCTTATTTTAAGTGTAAACTGTCTTGTTCCATTGGCAAAATGTCTCTTTTACCTCCTCAATTCAAGAACAAATGCACTTATTTTAATAAAAAAGGACTTATCTAGATTTAGATTTTTTGCAGTGTAGTTGTGCTGCTATATGTTTGGGCTGCTGGAGGACATAGGGAACACTTTTCCTCCTTCTGCTTCATTCTATCTCTATTCTCCCATCCTGCAGTATTTGTTCCACTTATTTTATACTCTCTCTGCTTTTTCTCATAGTAGCTTCATCTGGTCTGTTCCTGTTTGGCTGTGACTACATCCTGGAGAGAAATATCAGCTGTGCTGCTGCCATCAACACCTTTGTTTCTAGATGTTGGAGCTTGGCCTGTTTCTGTTTCTTTTGCTGTGACTAGCAGAATTGGCTTGGAGCTGGTCTGCCTTGCCGTGTCTTTCCCAGGTGGGGCCACCTGTGGGGCTAGTTAACAGTTTTGTATTCTGTCTCCTTGAACCCCAGTTGGCCTCAGCAGATGGCTGCTTAGGTTTAGCCTGGTTCTTCTGGAGGTTTCTTCCTGTTAAATGGGAGTTTTTCTCTCTGCTGTCGCTAAATGCATGCTTGGTGTGAGAGATAGCTGAAGAGTAAACAACAAAATGCAAGCAGAGGTCGTCGCCACAGGCTCATCCAGGAAGAGCACGACTTGCAAGTCAATAACTGGATGAAATCAACTGGTTTTCCTAACAATCCGACAATATTGTCTCTATTAAGTGCCTTGAGATGACGTGCTGTGAATTGGTGCAATATAAAAAACAATCAGTTGAATTGAGTTTAATTAAACGTATGACACATGAAAGTAGAATTTTTTTTGAAGAACAGGCCTAACCATGCTCCACACCAGAAGCACCATAGAGAGCGTTCTGAGCAGCTGTCTCACTGTGTGGTGTGGAGGCTGCAGCGCCTCAGACTGGAAGAAGGTGAGAACAGCAGAGAGGATCATGGGGGCTCCTTTCCCTCCATCAAAGACATTTCATCCCAGCGCTGCGTGTCCCGAGCCTGTGACATCATCAATGACCCCGCCCCCCCCCACCATGGACTGTTCTCCCTGCTGCCCTCTGGGAAGAGGCTTCACAGCATTCGATGCAGGACCAGCAGGTTCTGCAGCAGCTTCTTCCCCACCGCCATCAGACTGATGAACTGTTGAGAAAACTCTAAATCAACTCACAAACCGAGACTCTGCCTCACACTGATAACATTTGTTTTTTTATTTTACATGGTGAATCTCCAAAATTAAATTTAACTCAGTGTTTCTACTGCATTTTGCATCATATATATTTATTTATTTTTGCACTGCTATAAGCCTTCAACATAGATGCCTTTTTGCACCACGTCTCTCCTGCACTGTTTACATTTTGATTACTGCTGCACTTTATGGAAATATTCATCTTCACTGCTAAGCTGCTCACTCAACTGTCAAAAAGCTGTATGTAACGAAATTTAGTTAAGAATTTTATCAAAAGTGAAAGGGTACCTGCCACAAAAAGATCTGGAGACTGTAATCCATGCTTTTATTAATACAAGATTGGGTTACTGCAACTCTTTATATGCTGGCTTGAACCACTCACTTTTACACCATCTGCAGTTGGTACAAAATGCAGCTGTCCGTCTCCTTACCGGCACACGTAAACGTGACCACATATCACCTGTTCTAGCCTCATTGCACTGGCTACCGGTTGTTTTCAGGATGGATTTTAATATTGTATTGTTTGTTTTTAAAGCTCTTAATGGTCTAGCCCCCCAGTATTTGACTGAGCTTCTCCAAATTCATGCCCCGGCCAGAACACTGAGATCCTCCAATCAGCTGCTACTGGCGATGCCTAAAACCAGACTTTAAACCAAAGGTGATCGTGCCTTTATGGCAGCGAAGCTCTGGAATAACTTGCCTTGGCATGTTAGATCAGCAGGCTCCTTAGAGGTTTTTAAATTCTCTTTAAAATCACATTTCTTCTCCCTGGCTTTTAATCATGTCTAATAATAATAATAATAATCCATGATTGTTTTTTGATTTTTATGTTCCTGTATTTGTATTTTCATCTCTTTTTATTTATTTTTTGTATTATTTGTAAAGTGACCTTGAGTGTCAAGAAAGGCGCTGTTAAATAAAATGTATTATTATTTTAATCATGTCTAAGTGGACATTTGGCAAAATTGTATTTTATTTTAAATGTTATTTTATTCTAATTCTTTTATTCTATTTATTTATTTTAATTGAAACATTTATCCTATTCTATTTTTATGTGTCTATGTATTTTAGCCTCCAGTTTTTATCTTATGTTCCTTAACTGTGATTCCTGTGCAGCACTTTGGTCAACCCCGTTTTTTTAAATGTGCTTTATAAATAAAGTTTGAGTTGAGTTGAGTGTATACAAAAATGACAATAAAGGTTGTCTAAGTCTAAAATGTAAATGAGGGAAAGATAAATGGGTGGATGGTTTAATAGACAAACAGGGATGCAGTGAAATACGACAGACTGGCTGGACAATTGAATAGAACTATTTCTAGATGAAGGGATGCGTAGATAGATTTAACTTTTTATACAATAGTAAAAGGGAATAATATCCATATCTGATCTGTATAAATGACATTCTGTCCTTTTCCCAGACTGTTTTTCCCTCATCACATCTCTCCACCTATATCTTTAACGCAGGTGTTAGTTGCCGACATTAGAGAGTCGGAGGAATAAAAAGCAACACGCTGGTCCAGGCTCTCAACAATCAGCCTTTTGGGATATTACGTCAAATTGAGCTCATGAAATCCACTCGCCTAACCTATAAATAAGGCAGACCTCTCTGGCAGCTGAGCTCCAAAGATGCTCTCCTTGCTGAGATCAGTTGGAGTCTCAGACAAAAAGGATGGGGGCAGCTGACGGCTGCCCTTGGGGGGGGTCACATCGACTCCTAGAGACGAACTATCTGCCAGCGTATGTGTGTGTGCGTCAGCGTATGTATGTGGTAAATTGCTCAGTATTAACAACAAGCGCACAAAGCTGCAAGCCCCTTTGGGACCTCCTCACTCAGCTGATGCAACTGAACTGTAATTGACTGCAACACAAAAGGTTATACGAGTTGCTGGCAGCTCTTACCTGCCCAAAATGAAAAGGCAGCAACTTGGTAAATCACAGAGCTAAAAACGGCTTCTTTACTGGTGCGGAAATATTGACAGGACCTTCCAGAGCTGTAGCAAAGTGCATGCCCATGACAGTGTGTATATGTGGGTAAGCGTGATTGGTTAAATGAAAAGAGATGTGCATCTGAGTGATGTCCTCCTTTCTGAATCCTCATTTCCTCTTCACATATCTGCTCCGTGACCCTCCCTCCTCCCTGCTGCCGCTCTGCCTCACCTCATCCTTGCCTACCTCAAGTCCTTTCCCTCTCATCGATCTGTATTAGAAACAGGATATGAGGAACTATGCTATCTTATCACACATCAGAGAGCAGCAGCGAATGAGTGAGGATGAAAAGACAGAGTGCGTCTTGGAAGGCCGTGAGATGGAGAAGCTGAAAAGAAGCTGAGAAAGGGGACTGAGAACAAGGGGGAAAAAAATACCCGTCATTCATCTTCTGTTTTAAACACAGGACAAGTCGACCATCCCAGAGCCTAACTGGGCCCAGATAGGATCTGTGCCCCTGAATTAGGAAATGAATGAATGAATGAATTTCAGTCCGGATAGACGTTTCTCCTTGGCTCTACCTTGGCCACACTGTGGCTCTACGTTTCTTATACCTCTTCCAAAATACTTAAGTTATCCTGAGCTATTTTCTGCATTTGTGCTGCTATAGGCTTAGACTGCTGGAGGACATAGGGACCCCTTTTCATCATTCTATCTCTATTCTCCCATTCTATTTGTTAGTTCAATCTCTAATGTTCTGCACTCTCTGCTTTTTCTCATAGTAGCTTCATCTGGTCTGTTCCTGTTTGGCTGTGACTCCATCCTGGAGAGAAATATCAGCTGTGCTGCTGCCATCAACACCTTTGTTTCTAGATGTTGGAGCTTGGCCTGTTTTCCAGTGTAGTCCTGTTTCTCTGACTGTGACTAACTGGGTGCGCTCTTCATCCTCTGACATGGGAGCTGGCTCGGAGCTCGTCTGCCTGGCTGTGTGTTTCCTGGACTGGCTGAAAGTTGCCTTTTGTATCTATGCTTCTTTTTCTATGTCTGATTCAGTCTCCCTGAACCACCTGGAGGTTTCTTCCTGTTAAAAGGGAGTTTTCTTCCCCACTGTCGCTACAAGCATGCTTGTTTTGAGGGATTGGTGAAAAGTCAATGAGTCGATGCCATCAGCTGGTACCTTGAGATGACATGTGTTGTGATTTAACGCTAAAGAAATGAACTGGATTGAACTGCAAGCTAAAGCATGCTGATTTAATTTAATTTCATCCTGCAAGCAAAACCTGGATTTCTGCCAAAATAACACAAAACAAATGCTAGAAACAGCATCTTTGACTAAAAAAGAAATGAGAGATAAATATTAGAACCCAAACAATTGTGCAATCTACCAAAGCTGATGACCCATTTATCCCTGGCAGTGCAGATGGCGTAGCACCTTGCACCATGCCCTAGCCCTCTTCCTAGAACGGCAGCGTGCGGTAAGATCCTAACCTTTATCAATGCAACAGGCCCCGCCGCTGCGGACACACGCTCCACGTCCGATCCCAATGCCCCGGTCTCCGTAGCAGCCATATGCCCAAGCGGTGCCTTCACCTCCAAAACATGGAGCCCGCACATGCCAAAGATGCACATGTACACGGACACCTACGCTGGCATGAGCGACACATCCTGACCTCTCACTGTTCCACCTTGGATCAGCAGAAGGGAAGCCACATGCCAAGTGAGAGGGGACGGAGGGGTCAAGGAGCCAGCTTTGGAGAGGCGCCACACGCTCCGCAACGCTCAGACATATTCCAGAGTTTTGGTTTATCCAAAATCTTAGAGGACAAATAAACAACGTTCCTCAAGCAGTTGGCATTTTGTTTTTGAAACATGGTTAGTACTAGGAAAGTTATTTCTCTTCCTAACTGTGTGGTCTAATTTTGTTCGAATGCTTACAACTTCCTCCTGAATCTAAAAAAAGAAGAAATGATGTCATGTTAAGATTTATAGAGGCATGTTTAATGTAAAAAACCCTTTAGACATTTTCAATTTAAACTGAAGAATTACTTTAAAAGTAAAACATTGTTAGTCACGGTATGAAGGTTTAATGGCACCGTAAGATCAACGTTTGATGATATTAAGTGAAATTAAACGGCATGATTGAGAAGACCTTAAATTACGACAGAGTATTAGGGATTGTTTTTATATTGAGAATAAATTTGTAATAATACAAGAATAAAATAATCATACCACAACCCGTTTAAGAAAGACAGTTTTGAGCTTCGACCATCAAACAGCAACATGAGTCCACTTTGACCTACAGTCCAGTTTGATGCTGCTGCTAAAAGATTTCCTTATTTGTGAAACAGATGAAGTATATCTTCACAAGATGCTCCACATTCCTCATTTTAGGGGAGAAAGTGCTTCTTCTAAGAAAATACAACTTTATTCTCATAATTTTATGACTTTATTCTCTAAATAGAAAAAAAAAATCTCCAGCCTGGTCCTAATTATCTGCCTCATTAAATAAAGTCATAACAGTCGATTTATTTTAGTACGAAAGTAGCTGATGGTAAAAATGGGTAAAAACAAATGACTCCATTAAGATGATTTAACAGAGGTGTCAAGTAACGAAGTACAAATAATATTTTTCCTTTTTTGGTTGCTGTCTGATGAATTCTTTTGTAAAAAAAAAAATTTTTTTTTCGTTTTTTTTAACCGAAAAAAAGTAATCATTCATTCATTAATTCATTCATTCAAATAATGAATAATTTCATTCAATAATATCCCAATACTGGTAGTACTGTAATGACGGCGACACAAATTCCTGTGAAACTGAGTTTTTATTCCGAAAACACGAGATGTTATTTTTTTTTACATTACATGTAACAACATGAACCTCAAAACAGAACCATAACATCACACAGGGTCACTACTGTATTTATTTAAGTAACGAGGCAAACTTTCTTACTTTGGCCTTTTTACAGCTGTTAATGTGTGAGTGCAGCGCTCCCTGGATGTGAGCATGAGGCAATGATCTTTTCTGATCATTGGACTCAGCTTCTATATCAGAGGTCACGGATTAGCAGAACGTGGTCCGGATCCGTTCCCACCTGCTGGCTAATCCGGACCTGATTTAAAACATTTATAAATTACCGCATGTTGTCCGATACCAGTGTCTAATTTCACTTGCACCTCTTCTCCTGTTAATACGGTAAAGCCCTGCGGAGCGTCCGGCTCCAGGCTGCACGTGATCCAAATGAGCCAATGAGCTGTCAGTCTGGGTTGCTGCTGCTGCTACTTTTAGACACAGCAGGCAAACCTGTGGCAAGCAGGGCGATGGGAAAGAAGGAGAAGACGATGAGAAAAAGAGAGCAGAGAAAGTGTGGACTGCTGGAAGAACTGCGGTGAACTGGTGAAAGAAAAGTGAAATGGCGTGCTCAAAGATGACCCTGCACATTTAGAGGATGTTTGGTTCAACCTGCTGCTGTGAAGCAGGATTCTCCACCATGAACAGAATCAACAATAAATCTGGATCCAGGCTCAAAATCAGCACCTTGATATGTGCTTGAGAATGGCTTAGTCTCCGGTTAAACCCAGGTTTAAAGCCTTGCAGGGCAGCCTAAAGCCCACTGCCAACATTAAGACAGAAAAAAGAAAGAAAATAACAAACGATCAGTCCATAAATGTTTACTTTAGATTTTAAAATGGAAAAATTTTCTTTTTTTTATATATATATATATATATTTTTTTTTTATTTAAAAAATCAATGTATAACATGGATGGATAAACACCTAATTTTATTTCAGAGTTAAATTCTGTTTAAAGCTACAGTGTGTAATATTACAGGGATATACAGTCAGAAATCTAATATATTATACATAACTATGTTATTTATCATCATCTACGAGCTCAGCCTCTTAACCTTAATATTTGTGTTGCCTTAGGATTCGTTATTTATAATTACATAGGAGCGGGTCTCGCAGCCATGGAGGCAGACATCTTTGCGCTACGGCAGCGCAGAGCCAACAAACTAGCGATTGCGAGATCGCCCATTACGCTCGAAAGTAACTACGGCAATTTGAGAGAGATGAACTGAGATGCTACTGAACACACAGATTAATGAAATACTATCTGTAAAATTATCTATGTAAACAAACCTCATCACTTGAGAAGGTAGGTGATGCGGACGTCGTGGAAGACATTTTGTCCCGTAACGCTCGCCCTACTGTTGGGGGGGAGAAGCGATGGGGGGGAGATGTTCATGTTGCTGCGGTCTGCAGTCTGGACGTTAGATGTCGCTAAAAAATACACACTGTAGCTTTAAAGCAAGAGTTTTAATTAAAAATGTCTCCGGACCTTTACTGGTTGATGATTTTCTTTATTTCAGACAGTGCTGATTTTTAATTGGTTAACGCTGACCTGTTGGTTTATCTATAGTAATTATGTGCAGCAGCTTTAGTAAAGATATGACTTTACTCATAGATTATGTTAACTTTTACTCTCAACTATTTCTGATAAATGATAACTCTGTTAGCAGCATAATATGAAAAAAAAGACATGTTTACCATAAAATGATTATCCTCTTACTTCCTGAATATTTAATGATCTCATTAACTACAAAATACTACTTAAATATTACATTTCATCAGAGGTGGAAATTAACAAAATAAATTAACTCAAGTTACTGTATTGAGTAGGTTTTTTGTGTATTTTGTATTTTTCAAGTAGTTTTTAAAATCGGTAATTTAAATTTTACTTGATTACGTTTTGAGTGAAATATTGTCTTTTTTTACATTACAAATCCCACCTGTTACTGAGTAAAAAAAACTTTGGAAAACCGAAAGGAAGACAAAAAATGGGGCCCGGAAGCACTACAGTGAGTGACGTGATCAGCATGTAGATCTAGGCTACCAGGCGCCAGGTCTTTCTGTAGGAGATTGGGAACGAGATGGAGGCGGATCAGGGGAGCGACGACGATTCAGAGAACGTTTCACTAGAAATGCTAGCTGAAACATCCAATTCTGCTGCCAAAAAACGACGAAAATCCTCGGCCACATTTCAAAGACTACTTTTCATTTAAATTCAAGAGGGCCGACAGTATCATCATGCAATGCCAGATGTGTCTGCCAAAGGCTGAACTGGCAGCATTCTATAACTGTGTCATATGTGGCGTGTTTTATGTTGTTATTTCATTTGTATAGTGCTTATTAATAATTGTTGTTAATGTTTGAAGAAAAGAAGGACAGCCCTCAGAAACAACAATTTATGGCACTTTTACCTTCAATTGATTGTTTGAAAAAGTTTTATGGGATGGTCTGAACTAAAATTGCACATTATATCTTTCTAAGGGTCTTAAATGTCATGTGTGACATGTGTTATCTTGTCATTACATGTGTAAACATTTGTATAGATTTTACTTTAATTAAAAACGCAATAGTTTTGGATTTATGACTCCTCGTCCTATTTTCACTACATGGGAGAGATCCCCTGCCCAGTTCAACAGTTTTTTTTTTTATGTAACTAAGTAACTTTTACTTAAAATACATTTTAAATTAGCTACTTATTACTTGTACTTGAGTAATATTTCATCCAAGTATTGGTACTTTTACTTGAGTATGATATTTTAGTACTTTTTCCATCTCTGCATTTAATGATGTATGAATAACTCATACATTATAACTTCTTTTACATTGTGCTACTACCCAATGACTTAATTTAAGTTAATCAATTATCCTATATTAACAGACAGCAGGTTGTAACCACCTCATTACCAAGCAATATCTGCTGTTTTTCATTTCAGCTATCTATGCTGGTGTCTCATTTACGCCCCTAGCTGTCATAACTAGGAGATTCATATTGATGTATACCTACAAGCCAGTTCAGATGTTTAAATGTACAGCCTTTGTTCTAGGTTTCATCTAAACTGTGGCTTTTTTTTCTTTCACCAGTCTGAGTAGCTCTGGTGAACCCGCTGGCGTGTCACACCCCTGAGTTACAGACATGCATTTGATTATAAAGTATTTACGTTGCTAACTGCACAGCTGTGAACGATAAAGCCATTAACATGTTATTATGGGATGGAGCCGCTGATGCGAAGGTGTCCGAGTGAAGCCCTTCTAGCCCGGAGGAGCGGCGGGCCAAGTAAGCGATTGTGATCAGTCTGGAGCGGCCAAGATGGCGGTGATGGATGGGAAGTGGTCGGCTTCAAGGCGTGAAGGTCACACTCGATGACAGTGTTTGCACGCGTGTGGGGCTCTGTTTAATCAACACGGGGAGGAGTCGGGAGAGAGCGACCTAAGAATACGTGGTGTGAATGTGCACGCTCGCCAGTGGGTGAGTCGTCTCATTCATCAGCGTGGGGTGGGGGGGACGGTGTCATGCGGGGCACGCCACAGAGCTGGACGAATCCACCAGTCACACGCATTCATAAGAAACACTCCTGCAGAGGTGACACCGTCGTCCGCTAGCAGTTTATTCAAGGGCGCCCCTCTACATGCCTGTAACAGGCCTGACGCTCCTACAGTCTATCATCTATCAATTTCACTCATATTCTAAGACTCATTTTCTTTCTCCATTTTTCATCCTTCTCTACTTGTTTTGACACAGCCTCTGTCCTTTCATCCCGCCGTCACCGTCCCTCTGTTCTCTGTTTGCTGTGATCAATTAGGAGACATTAGTCCCACAGTTATTCCAGGTGACAGCAGCCCTCGGGAGGCCAGGTTCTCCTTCATCTCTCCTCCGTCTGCCTCTCCCTCTGTTTCCTCTTCCCACACCTGACTGCTGCGTCTCTCACTAGATGTTCTCCTTCCCACCATCATAATCTTTCTCTTTACTCTGCAATAATAGCAACGCACTCCTAGTCTTAAGCAAGTTTGCGACCTGACCGCGGATGGGGGCAGACATCCTCCCCTCTTCTCAGGCAATCCGTCCTCCATTTCCCATCCCTGTATACACTCACCTCTGTCCTCCATCTATCCCCCCCTTCTCCTTTACATTCTCCAGGTTGCCACTCACAATGATGGACCCGTCTCCTCTCCTATATGCCAACTGTTCACCTGTATCCTAGCAACCACCTCTTCTTTTGGCAGGGGTCCTCCACGCGCAGCGAGCAAACAAGACGTAGAGGGAATGAGGAACAAGCAGTCTCGTTTATCCTCCTCTCTCCATCCGTTCAGTTATTCCTTCACACGGAAAGAGGAAGGCCACCCTCCACTGGAGTTTGGAGCAGAAGCTACATTTGTCGGTCCTCTCTGGCTCTTCGGGATGCCGCAATGATGAAATGACCAGACTTAGAAATTTCATTTCAGCATTCATGTTTGTATGTTTATCTGGTTCCCATGGCTCCATGAAGCAGTAGGGTTGTGCTTCAAAGTAATACTGTGGACTGTACATTTGAAGCATGCCTTTTAAAAAGTGCCTTGGTGCAACTGTGGAAGCTTCTCCGCCAGTTCTGGAAGGTTTATTTGCAGCGCCTTTTATAAGGTTTCTACAGAGTAGTGCATAAATAGATGTTTTAAAAAAACAGATCAATTTTTACTGTGCCCTTTATGCTGTAAAAGAAGTTTGACACCGCAGCATGATGATGCCTTTACCATGTCTGAGAGTTGCATGTTTTTTTTTTTTTTTTTTTTTTTATACAGTTTGCATTGATTTTGTCATGATCTGGCCTGTTTGCTCTCCCTTAATTAGTAATTCCTCTCACCTGCCCTCCTCCTTCCCTGCCTCAATTATAATTAATTCCTCTCACCTGTTTCCTCTGGTTTATATTCAGTTCAGCCTGAGCATTCAGTGCCAGATCATTGCTTGTCTCTCTGTCAGTCTTTCTGTTCAGTTTTTATTTAAAGTAAGCCTGGCTCCAGGGAGCAGACCAGTTTAAAGTCCAGCTTCAAGTTCCGGTTCCTTCGTCCAGTCTCGGCTACCCTCTTCCACTGTGCCTGCTCATCTGCACCTGATCCTGTCTGCTCCTGTGCGTGACCACCTGGTCATGCTTCTGGTCCCAGTCAGACTCTGAACCCTCCTGGAAGCCTGTGCATGCCTGGAAGTCTGGATCCTGCCACCTGTCTCTGTTCCTGTCTGATCTGGATCCTGCCTGTTCCTGTCTGTTCTGGATCCCTCACCAGGATCAGCTTCCAGCATTACCCCTGGGACTGCAGCACTGGGGACACTCGTGGTCTGGACTGTTAAACCAGAGTGTCTGAGATTGGGCGGTGCCCTGCCCCCCGCCTGCAGTGTCCGCGAGCCACAGCTCTGCTTTTGTTTTGTATTTATTTTAATAAATCTTTTGAACTTTCCTACTGACTGTCTCTCCTGAATACTGGGTCCATCTGTCCTCGTTTCGTGACAGATTTATTATGTAAGCAGAAAAAAAAAAAAATTTTTTTTCAGTTTCTTTTTTTAGTTTTTAGATTTTTAGAATTTTATATTTAACTTTACTTTCAAATTTCTCTTTTTCAAATTGCATTTTATAAATTACATTCTTTTCAAATTGTGTTTCTAATATTCTTTACTCTAAGCCCACTACAAACACTTTAAACCAATAAAAATCATCTTCCAATAAAATGTTGCTAACATCCAGCAGACCAATAGAAATCCGTCTTCGCCCGTCACTCCTGAGGAAAGCCCGCCCCAGAAGTGAAGAGACTGTGATCTTTAAAACGCAATTTTAAAAGAATGCAATTTGTAAAAATTAAAACAGAAAAAAAACTACTCTTTTTTTCAACTAACTACTGAAAAAATAACATATTGAAAAAATGAAATATGTAGAATTTGTTTTTAAAAAAAAAATCTAATTTTGAATAAATGAAATCTTGATGAAAAAAATAAAAACAAATAGTAAACAACATAAATAAACGTGAAAAAAGGGGGTAATCAAAGAAAACGGCAGTCCTTCTCAAACTTTTTTTTATTTCAAAAATGTTTTAAGTTTCTTTACTGGAATGCATTTCTTTTTACATTTCCATATAAAAAATGAAGCCATTGCTGGAAAAAAAAAAAAAAAAAAAAAAATTGGACTCCATAAATTTGCAAGTCGATTTTTCCGAGACCACTTTCTTTGACATTTGTGCAAACACTGAGTTACTGCTCCTTTCGCCTGTTGTGCCAGTTCAGGAATGTTTTGGTAGAATTGCAATTTTTCGCTGCTCTTTCATTTTCAGATGAATCCTCAAGCAGTGCTCTGCAAAATGTTCACAGTTTGGGATATTGCTTTATAACCTAATGCTCCTTTCCTTGGTCTCTAACAGACTTCTGAGCCTTTCACGGAACAGCTGAATGTTTACTGAGATTGAAATATGAAAAAGTTGAAGGGTGTACGGATACTTTTACAAGGTAGGGTTTTGAAAAATAAGAAAGAAGAGAAAGCTGTGAGTCAGAAACATTGTGTGAACACATACATACATCTAGTTCTAGTGGAGAAAGATTGACACGCATATTCGCACTTTCACACACACAAAGGAGAAAAGTGCTGTTCAGGCACATGTGTCCGGGTGTAATTTATGAGCGGGCTCCTGGGCGGACGCCTCAGAGGGGTCCTCTTCACGCTGCATGGCTCTGGGTGCTCTGCGCAAATCCCAGCAGTGATCGCCTGGGCCCCCGCACATGCACACGTGCATCACACACAAACGAAGCGCAATAAAAAAAAAAAGAATCCCCCTTATGAGTAGTGAACTCGCTGCACGATTAACGCTACAAAAAGCAAGGTAAACACAAGGGTTTCAGGCTTGGCAGCACCGCTACTGCTCTGCTCGGCACAGACAAAACACCCGAGCAAAACATTTCCCTACAGCTGAACGGGGACCTTACATTTAGCAGGAGGAGAAAAATCAAATAAAATCTCCTGGTTTCAGCCTGGTTCTGCCTACTGGGTCGCAGCCAGGTGAACAATTAGGTTTGTTAGTAAAACACTGATCTCTAACAGATAACATGAGAAATTATTGGGAGGCATTCAATCCTATTAAATATGCAACAGTGTACAGTATTTAGATGGTCTGTTAGCAGTCTTGTTTGTGCTATAAATACAACTAATAATAAGGTAATTTCTTGACTTGGCTGACAAGCTAATGCCACTAATTATTAAGACAGACAGGCACTGCCCTTAAAAGGCTTCCTCTGGCGCACACACTAATGTAGAGAATAAAGAAATAAAAAAGGGCAACAATTAGTCTTAGAAACAGACACAGTGGATGTTATTTCTCTATTTAACTCCAGTTTTAAAGGGGTAATAGAATGATTCTATAGGATATTTGGTCCTTAAGGTCTAGGTGTAACATTGGTTGGGCTAAAAATGGCACATTTGCTGTTCTATGAGCCCTAATGCAGCCTGGTTAAAAGCCCTAGAATGAAACAACAGGTTTTCTTCCTTTTATGGTATGATCATGAATGAGGGATACAGGTAGTTTAAAGTATTTTAAAACTAAAGGGATAAAGGGGTATTGAGTATGGGTATGCTGGTCTGACAATTCTTTTTTTATTTGTTTAATTGAAATACTTTTTAAGTGGAAAATAATGTTTTTTTTGTTTTTTTGTTTTTTAATGAATAAAAGGTCTACAGCAACTGTGAATCACATGTCCTTAACTAAGGTGGGAAAAGTAAAGCTTGCTAGGAGCCATTTAGTGGAGATACAAACACGGAAGAAGGAGCTCTTCTTCAAAAAATATAGCATTTTCAGTGTAAAACCTGAAAATGGCGGTATTATGCTGTGGGGAGGCTTTACTTGAGCCAAGGCAGGGAAACTGTTCTGACCTGACTGAATATGGAGCGAGCTAAATACACTGCAGTACTGGAAGACAAGGCCTCAAAAAACCAAGGAGAGAGCAGAGGCTCTTAGCCACACAGCAACAACATCCAAAATCAGAGCTGGAACTGTCAGGGTTCTGCCCTCTGATTGGGTTTATTTTTAAGTTTCTTTGTGTTCTGTGTCTGTTTAGTTGATTTCTAACAGTGCTGAGTTCTTTAGTCACCCTCTGTTGCCTCCTTGTGCTTGTTTCCTTTCCCCTTGGCTTCCTCCTAGTTGGTCTTGCTCACACCTGCTCCCAATCTGCTGATTAGCCTGTCTTGGTTCAGTCTCCCATATATATATATACACCACCTCTGCAGTCACTCAAGTTTGTTGCTGGTTTGTTGTTTTGTTGCTTCGTCATCTCTAAGGTTTTCATTATTTTTGTGTTTCTTCCTCAGTTGCCTGTTAAATCTGCAAAACCTCCACCTAGCGATGGTGAGATGAGGCCTCATGAAGCAAAGAACCATTTGGGCTAATTGCTTCAACGATCCCCACAGTTCATGAAACCCCATGTGAACATGTCACCACCTACTGGCAGAGTGCATAACTACAGTTAGTAATAAAATTGTGATTTTTTTCAGTTCCTTTGAAATTGTTAATGATTGGTATGTATAATAAAATCTTTTGTAAGTTTTTTTTAAGTGTAAATATCTTAGAAGAGAACAATCATTTAAGGTTAATTGTTTTTCTGAGTAAAATAAGCTCAAGCAGAGAGTGAAAATTGGGGAGAGATGAGCAAAATGAAAGGTGTTAGTCATTTTTATTCAAACAAAATAGTTTTTCCACATTTTTTTTTTTATTGGGTTGGAAGTCATGTGTTCAACCAGTCTTTTTGGCAAAACCAATCAATCTAATTTGGCAGTGTTTTTACCCAATCTATATTTTTACTAGGGCAAACCAATACAATGAGTGGTTTCCACTCCAGAATCATAGACAGGTTTCAGAAATTAAAGACTAACAATGGAACCAAACGACCCATTCATCGGTTAACATTTGCATATTTCCAAGCAATACAAGACCTTGTCTATATAAAGCAGGGGTCACCAACCTTTTTAAGGCTGAGGGCTACTTCATGGCTACCGAGTCATAGGAAGGGCTACCAATACTGACCTATGAACTAGGCATCAGTGTTCACCTACAGTAAATCTCATCCATAAAAACTCATTTTTATTCTTATTTTATTCTTTTATTCATTTCTAATTTTCTTTTTAATATTGCCATTTTGAAACCACTGAAATATGATGAAATGGTTAACATGATGAAATAATACATAAATGATTAAAAAGAAGAGCAACAGAATAAAAACAAAATTAAACTTAACCCACTGAGTGAGTTCTTCTGTTTTCAGAAGACGAAGAGGGCCCCCCATGTGGTCCTGAGTGCCCCTTGGTGCCCGCGGGCACCGCGTTGGTGACCCCTGATATAACGCCTCAAACTCATTGAGAAAGCTTCCTGGAGGGGAAGCGATAGGTCTTGGAAACCAAGTCCAGTGGATCTTTTAAAAAACTTTTACGGAATTCCCTTCTAGATGCCGAAGATTGCCTGAGAACAGTCTCAGAGGAGCCTCCATTTAAGCAGAGGTCTTTGTTTCTATCGGCGCGGTGCACCATCAGACCCCCCCCGGGCCAGCAGCACCGTCCGGTTTTGCTGGACGCAGCCAAGACCCTGTCAGAATGATGGCGCAGGAGCTACATATCCCCTTTTTTGAAGAGAGTTCGAGTCATGGCGATCATAGATGCGGGTTTGATGTCTAGTCTGTATTGTTTTAAGCGGTATACAGTATTTTGTGAAATTGTCGCAAGGAGCTGCTCTTGGCCGCTGCCTTGGAGCGCCGCCATGGTAACCAACTTAACACTAAAACAGCAACTGTAACCAGTGGCTTGCTCAGATTTTGATCATTACATTGTTTAATCTAACCAAAATAGTTTTAACCAACTAGATTGTATCTTTGTCTAACCGATTTATTCTTAGAATCTATCCAAACTCTATTCAACTGAATGTAAATGCCTGTCGAAGTTCTTGCGCTTTCTGAACACCTTCCCGAAACCGTCATGTGGTATCACAGTAGCGAGGCTTCGGACGTCATCGATTTTGGCCCCTCCCCTAAATGAATCACGCCTTGACACGCGCTATGGGGAAACGCCCCTCCATTACATTAACATCTCTACCTCCACCCAAACGTGACAGACACATTTAGAGCAAAGCAGAATAACCTCCCAATAACAGCTGAGAGGCTGGGATTTTAATTCACAACTATGTGGCACTAATTGAATTTGGTGGTTGTAACCTGACAGCATTTTAAAATGTTGGAAGGACCTGAGCACTCCTGCAATACACTATGTAAGCATATAGATCTATATTAATTCAAATTAGGTGATATAGGTAGACCTATAAATAATGTAAAATGATATTAATAATGAATGGGGAGTCAGTGAGGGGCTTTGTCTTTGTGCTGATGCCTCTGATTTCTTAGATCCACCCATCTGTTGACTCTGGTCTCTGGGGTAAGAGGCCAATCAGGGGCTCCGTGGCACATCTGCCTCCTTTAACACACACACCTACCCACGCATTCTAAGACAGCTTTGCATACAATTTAAAAACCCTGCTTCTGTCAAACACACACAGCCTGAACAATATACAGCAGGTCTGCATTCTCTCGGCCAGTGAATGAGGTCAAAAAAAAGAAGAAAAAATATTCAATGCCCACACAAACTCCCACACACTTAGACATACACACACATGCTGAGCAACACTTTCGCTTTCTTCCTGCGGATCTAGCTTTTGACAGGCATCAGATTTTCCTCCCGATGTGCTCTGAGTGTTTGCCATTCCTTCAAGTATCGCACACTGGCTTCAGATCAGCGAAAAACATCCAGGTTCCTGCTGGGTGTGTTAGGATCCCCACTTTGACTGATACCTGCTCAGACAAACAGCCTCTGTGTTGCTGCAGTGTGTGTGTGTGTGTGTGTGTGTCTTCCTGTTTGTCTCAATGGCTGTTTACCAGGACTGAGCGGAGGCCGTGGCATCTGCTGAGGCCCATTTTGACAGAACGGCACGACAAAGCTAAAGCAACAAAGCTCACACGCCCCGACTCGGCTTGGTGTTTGTAGCAGGCTGTTAACTTGACACTTTTTTTTTTTTTTTTTATCGGCGTGGGAGGTTAAAAAATAAAAGCAAAGCTGAAGGATTGTAGGTTAGCACAACACAAGCTGGACTGTAGAACTTGAAATAAAAGAGGTGTTCATGTGTGACAGAGGCTGGATTCTTTCACTTTTCCAGCATTTTGGTCATTTGTATTCAGCACCCTCCACACTTACTGGCACAACTGGTGCGTAAAAAGCCTTAAAATAAAGTTGCCTTTTATTGCAGTAGTACAATCTAACACTTCTTAGAAGCTGATCTTTAATTTGAGTGAATTTGAATTTCCCCACTCAGGGACTATAAAGGTTATTTCTTTTAAATTATCATGACAGGAAATAAAATCCCTCTGGTAAAATATAATTGAATTACAATTCATTTTGGTGTTTGGAGCATTTCTTACTTTTAAAGTTTACTTTTTGTCATCTGATTTAGGTTCCTAAAAAAGTTTAAGTACGGTCATATGATATATTTTCCTTGGTTTACACCATCAGAACTAAAATGCTTAAATGTCGAAGCAAAAGCTCAAAGTCTAAAACCGGTTTTAAAAAAAATGCAACAAAAGCTGGAAAATGAATTGTAAACTATATACTGTCAAAGAATTTAAACAAACCTGGGGTCACCTTTTCCCCATAAACAACCGCTATATGCTTTAGGACTGAAACAATTAATCGGAATAATCGATTATTAAAATATTCGTCAACTAATTGTTAATCGATTAATCGTTAACTGAAGTATAGAGACTGTAAAACATGCTTTTAGGTGACCGAGCGACCCACTTAGAGCAGGAATTATACCAAGGTTTTAAAAAATATATAAACATTTTGTATTTAAATATTTTTTGTATGTCAAGCTGCTCTATCCTACGGAAGAGGATTAGGGCCAGTGGAAAAATTTTTTTTTTTTTTACTGATTTTTAAATTTTATTTCAGTTTAGTATGGGAAAAAAGTCAGAATTCTGAGAAAAAAGTCAGAATTCTGACTTTAATCTCAGAATTCTGACTTTAATCTCAGAATTCTGACTTTTTTCTCAGAATTCTGACTTTTTTATTGTCAGAATTTAGTCAGAATACTGAGATTCTGACTTTTTTCTCATGTTAAACTGAAATAAAATTTAAAAATCAGTTAACTTTTTTTTTTTTTCAGTGGCCCTAATCCTCTTCCGTACTATCCAAAACTCATAAAGTGTAAAAGTTCTAGTTTCACCTGGTTTGATTCTGTTAAAAAAAAACTTCTTTAAGGAATCTTGGCTATCAGATTAGTATTTGATTAATTAAAAAAAATAATCAACAGATTAAACGATTCGCGGAATAATCTTTAGTGTCAGCCCTAATATGCTTCCCACATGGCAACTGGCTGGGATGTTTAACAGGAAAACAAAAAAGCCATTTTAAAGACTCAAAAGTGTAAAGAATACAAATTAATCTCATGAATAAAAAAAGAACAAAAAGAGCATTAGAAATACTTTTAACATTTTTTTCTTTCCAACATAAAACTTAGAAAACAAATTCTTAAAAAGAGAACTGTATATATGTCAGGGTAGGTAACAAACTTCTACTGCTAATATCTACCGTTTACGGTTTGTTTACCTGAGTTAGGAATAGTACAAATTACCGAAGCCTCTTTCGCACTTTTTTTTTTTTTTCCCAAACATGGTCGACCCGCTAACAATCGTCATTGGTCAGTCTAAACCCTCACTGGCAGCTGCGTGGCCTCTGTCTGTGTGTCTGGTGACATCATCGAGCTGGGTTAGCATTGATGATGTCAAATTTTGCGACAGAAATCAGGGAAGTAAACAATGCAGAGCAACATGGAAGGAGGCCAGGGTGTAGTCAGTGTGCTTTATTGTTTCTCCCTATTATCAGTCTGAATCCCTCTCACCAGAGCTTCTCCATGTTTATCGAATGTAAACAGTTGTTTCTGCTGTTAGATCAGAGGCGACTGGCGTGGTGTGATGACATCCGTAAGCTGCGTTCAATGATGTCACGTAATTTAGCGGGTCAACCCGGCTCTGGGGTTCCCAGAGCATGCCGATCAGAGCCGAAAAGTAATAAATAGTGATACTGCAATATCATGGTAACATCGTATTGTAACACATATCGTATTGCAACACCAATGCCAATACTCAACCCTAGTTTACATTCTCAAATTCAGTTTGCAAACTTCACTCTTTCTCCAAAACTGGCTGTCCCGTTAACGCTGCCAGCTTTCACTGATCATGTTTGGGGTGGTGGTGGATGGTATCAGAGGAAGTTGGGTTTGAAAGACTTTGGGTTTCATTTTCACTCCTCTTAAGACGTTTCCCACTGAAAATACCAGGTTTACGCATAATTTTCAACCGGCTAACAATCGGCATTTGGCTTGATGATGGGTTGATGATGTCACTAGTGCCACAGAAATCAGGAAGGTAAACAATGGAGAGCAACATGTAATGAAGCCAGGGCGTAGTCAGTGTGTTTTACTGTTTCTCTCTATTATTTGTCTGAATCCCTCTCACCACACCTGCTCCATGTTTATCCAATGTAAACAGAGTTGTATCGGCTTGTTAGATCAGAGGCTACTGGCGCGGCGTGTTGACATCTGTATGTGGCGTTCAATGGTATCACGTTTAGCAGGTCAACCCGACTCTGGTGTTCCCAGAGCATTCAAATAGTTACTCAAGTAAATGTAGGCTAACCGTAAGGTTTGTATCTGGAAGAAAGCAACAACCTAGGGTACATTAAGATAAAGGGATTGTTCTAATGTGAATTATCATCCTTCCTCCTGCCTGTTTCATCATAGAACATGTTATTAATGAAGTTTTAGTGCTTTCCAGTCTGCAAAACGGTCGAATAAACGATTAAAAGCAGTTCTGCTAATCACATCATGTCAGATCATTTTGCTATTAAATAAAATCCTAAAATCCAGAGTCTCTACTGGCCACTGATAGATAGGTTTATTTTTTATTTGTTTTATTTCACTAAAGTGTGGAGGTTGCCATGTCTTTGGGTGCAGCTTTCCCTGCCTTTCCACTCACCGATGAAGTAGGACAGTAAGATGGCCAGAAGGGCGGCAGCTGCGATTGCCGTCACCGCCGCACATTTCCAGCTGCAGTATTTGGACGGCTTCTTCAGCTTGAAGGCTGAGCGGGAGAAGGTGTTCCTGGGCAGCAGGCGAGGGGGCGGAGAGTACACGGTCCCTGAAGTCAGCGGGTATCCAGGGGAGGAGCTACTGAAGAGAGGGGTGGTCCCCGAGGACGTCTTGAACAAGAAATGCCTGCGTACAGATGAAGGGAAAGACAGTGAAACATTTTAAAACTGGACATAGAGCAGACAAAAACGATATTTGAAGAGAAGGTGACTTATGTGAGGCTCTGTTCAATTTTTCGGTCTGATAAACGTATTTGGGAGAACACGGTTGACCCGTGGCTGTGACTCAGCCCTTCCAGTCTTATCATGACCTCCACCTGATGCAGCCTCACATCTTTCCCTCACTGCCCTCGCTTTTCTTCTCCTCCAGCCACTTATGATGTGTCCTGTCTTTGCCCTTAATGGCTAGACAGGATCAGGACCGCAGCTCTTTCTTCTCTTTCTCATGGTCCAGGTGGGTCAGAGCTCAGAGACAACATCAAAGAGGGATCTGAACCCCCATCCTTTCACTCATGTTTCCCATTATCCTTTCCCTTCACTGCTGATGCTCACACAGTGACCGTCCTGCTCTCCTTATGTTTCTGTTTAATGCTTTCTTGTCATTTACTATTTTCATCACTTTGTTTCATTTTAAAAGCAGATTCATTTCATAATCTAGCCTTTTAAAGAAGAGCTGCAGCCGCAGTGGGAGGCATTGCACATTTGAAATGGTATAAAAGACAGTGAAATGAAAGAAGGGATAAAAAAAGGGGGCAAAAGCTTTTTGTGTCATCCTTTGTGACATGTACCCTGGACAGGCACGTGGAGAAAGGATGCGGACCCAGACACAGACCTCAGGTGGTATGACAGAACAGAGCCCTCAGGTGAGTTCGACATATCATCGGAGGAAAGGTCACCTCTCTGCTGCAGAGATGGAGCAAAAAGGGACTTTGGCTCACGGTGTTTGTGGAAGTTGTCCTGTTTGTGGCTTTGTGATTCAGTCAGGAAGAGATGTTGTTCATTTTCATCCGACCCTCTGAATCTCCGACCTTGACGACAGGGGCGGATTTACCATTAGGAAACACTAGGCAGTTGCCTAGGGCCCTAAGTTCCTGGGGGGCCCATAAAACTCTGTTTACATAAGTTAATACTTATTTGTGCACATTAATCATGTTTTTGATAAAAAAACTTTCACTAAAATGCCACCAGAACGCTGATAATTTTAAGTGTGTCTCAGCCCCCCTTCAGTGTCCACCATATTGGATCAGTCCATTTGCTGCACATGTTCAGAAAGGTCCAAATAGACAGCAACAAGATATTTGAACACCAACTTAGCGCTTTAGTTGCTATATTTAGCCACTTTTCAGACCCCTCTAGCACTTTGATTTCTAAAAAGCTCCTAGCGCCAAATCTAGAGACTTTTTCTGCTACTGGAGACTTTGGAGACAACATCTAAAAGCAGCGAACTCTGCTCTCCAGAGCAAGTAGATTGGTAACCCCGCCTCCTGCTCTCCTCTATCTTGTCTGCTGTCATGATTCATGCAGCTATTATTTCATCCAAATGAAAAATGGAGAACAGATAAGCAGATCATGGCTTGTCTACAGTGAAAAGAAGGACTGGGTTATTTACTTTGGCCTTTTTGGAAACACAGGAAGGAGCAATCAGCTAAGTGAGCTTAGTGCTTGGAAAAAATCTTTCATTCCTTTAGAGACAGCATGAAAAGTCAGCTGAGTACAAAACATAGAGAGGAAAACAAGAAGAAAAGGGACAAGAAGAGAGGGACACAACCTAGAACAGATAATGGATGTCTATTCTAATAACATTTCTCTATCTGGAGAATGGGGTTGTTTTATGTGTTGTCTTCTCCATTCAGAGGGCCCCCTGACTGTCTTTGCCTAGGGCCCCAAATGTCCTAAATCCACCCCTGCTTGATGGTGAGGACTGAGTAGGGAAGACATTGAGAACCCTAGTATGAAGTCAGCATTTAAAAAGTAATTTGGCTCATTTTGGCATACTTTTGTTTTCTTTGGTTCTTTAAAGTTTCTATATGCCTCTAAGGAAAAATAAATGTTTATTGTGTGCTTTGTTCTGTTTCTAAAAAGGCCCTGACACTTACATCTATAAATTTCAATGAAATCCTGTCTTGATCCCTTTCATAACATTCAAGCAAAGCTGAGATCTCTGCAAACCTCTCCTGTACCAGTTGGATCTCTCCTCAATGAAATAAGAGGATAGAATAGTCTCTAACTTCACACACACCAGCAGGTGATTATTTCTATAGAGCCAATACACGTCATCTCAAGGCACTTTACAGTGCAGTACATTGATGTTTTTTCAATTCAATTAATTAAACTCTATCCAATTTAATTCCAAAATATTTTTTGATCCCAAAGGTGAATTAAAAGTTGGAATAAATCATTAACTTTTTTTTAGATGGCCTCACAGTTGCGTTTCCAGTAGAGTTTGTTGTCCCAGTGAACATTAAGGTGTTTGTTCTCCACGACTTTCACTTCTTGTCCCATGATGTTTTCAGGATTCACTCGGTCCTGTTTTTTTTTTTTACATTGCAGGTATCACTGGAAGTCATATTTTTGAGAAATGTGGGTATGTATGGCTTAAAACTTTCCTTTTTGATAAAGCTTCTAGTTAGAGCGGCTCAGGTTATCCTGATCTATCTCTATAGTTCTGCTGCTATAGGCTTAGACTGCTGGAGGACATAGGGACCCCTTTTTCATCATTCTGCTTCATTCTATCTCTATTCTCCCACTCTGCAGAATCTGTTAGTTCAATCTCTAACGTTCTGCTCTCTCTGCTTTTTCTCATAGTAGCTTCATCTGGTCTGTTCCTGTTTGGCTGTGACTCCATCCTGGAGAGAAATATCAGCTGTGCTGCTGCCATCAACACCTTTGTTTCTAGATGTTGGAGCTTGGCCTGTTTTCCAGTGTAGTCCTGTTTCTCTGACTGTGACTAACTGGATGTGCTCTCTTCATCCTCTGACATGGGAGCTGGCTCGGAGCTCGTCTGCCTGGCTGTGTGTTTCCTGGACGGGGCCGCCTGTGGAGCTGGTTGACGGTTGCCTTTTGTATCTATGCTTCTTTTTCTATGTCTGCTTCTGTCTCCTTGAACCCCAGTGGGCCTCAGCAGATGGCCGCTCACACTGAGCCTGGTTCTGCTGGAGGTTTCTTCCTGTTCAAAGGGAGTTTTTCCTCTCCACTGTCGCTACAAGCATGCTTAGTGTGAGGGATTGCTGAAGAGTCAATGAGTCGATGCAATCAGCTGCTTTTCCTTAGATAGAAAACTTTGAATCAATCTGACTGGATGAACTGGTTGAACTGGAAAGTGACCTGAGATGACATGATGTGAATTGGAGCTATAGAAATAAACTGAATAGAATTATATTTTTCCAAACAATGCACTTTAAAGCCTGTTTTTAAATTCAGCAGACTGACTTACTGAGGCTGCAGCTGACAAAACCCCAAAGCGTAGATTAACTACAGGTACGAAGGGGGTTGGTTTTAGATTAATTCAGGCTATAAATTAATCATTTTAAAATGCCCTGATTAGGTCCCTAATTATAGAAATTACTACCTCTAAGTGGAAGGATATGATGAAGAAGGATTTAATTTAAATTTAACTTGCTTTGGGATAAAATCCCCAAAAAGTACGAAACACTAGACTTCTTTACTCACTCTTGGTAAAAGACAGACTCATGACTAGAGTGAGTTATGAGGGTTATCAGTTTTTTTCTTCCATCCACTAGATTTGTCACTCTTCTCCGCCTCCAGTCCAGGAATGTGACTCATGTCTGCATAGATGTCTGTCAGGGCTGTCCTCTCACTAATACGACCCACTGTCACTACTATTGTGAGTATTTGGTGTCCTTTAAGAGGAAGGAAAGCAGAGAGTAACTGTGCTTTGAGGTCTGCCCCTATCATTTTGACGCCTTTAATCATTCAGTTTCCATAACAGTGTGTTTCCTTTTGTCTATGAACAGGTAATGGGCTCCAAGCATGAAGTTGTTTTCTTTTTTTGGAGGACTGTTTGACTTTTTCTATCAATTATTCAGTCAGTTGGAGCTTGTGCCCATTCTCTCTCTCTATTTCTACATTTTATACACCTGATTGTTGGATTGCTGTCCCTCTGGATCCTTATTCTCCCTCCTTCCTCTACCATTTACCTGTCAGGTGTTTTAAATTATACAGAAAAAAGAGGCAGGAGGGCCAAAACAGACCAGAAAGAAGATGACAGGGTGAAATGTAAGGAAATCTGATGTTATTGCTGGAAAGTAGCCCACCCTTAGCCACAACACCCTCCTTTTTATTAGGCATGTAACATTCAGATCTGCAGGAATACATATGGTTGTGTGCAATACACACCTGTTTTTTTTTTTGTTCAAGGTCAAGCAGCGTGTGCCTGCTTGAACTCCTTTCCACAGCCATTGAAGCACTCTGCGATGGCAAGGCCGGCGCTAATTAATTACACCGCTCCTAATGTGCGGCCACGAGCCGATGAGCCGCTTGCATTCTGCACGACACATTGCATGCAATTTTTGATGTGCCGCTATGCATTTGAACTCGCCCAGTGAAATCGTTTCAGTCCAAGGCTTTGTTGTTTGTCTGCAGACGACGCTCTGCGAGCCTGTGTGGGATGGGAATATGTCTACGGTCCGCACTAATTACGAGCAGGAATGGAAAGTGTCTAATGTGCTCTGGGGAGGTAATTGACATTGATTTATGTTGTGGACAGCGATGGAGGGGTTCTATCATAGCAGGCAGCCAGCAATCACAGCTCTGTATCATTAGGCTGGGGTGGATTGTGTATTTATGAGTGTTTGTGCATCTGTGTGTGATTTATTTATGTTTTTTGACAGTGGTCCAGTATGGAAATGCCACACATAATTAGAGAAAGCTTACAGAGACTCTACCACCCTTCTACCCCTACCTCCCAGCCGCCATTCCCCTCACTGTCATCGCGTCTTAGGCATTCAACACAAATACTCAGAATAAACAAAATCACACACTGCCAAACATTTACACAGAGACTTAGAGCTAAGCAGCCACATGTGGGTGGCACAAATTGATGTGAATTTTGTTTCATGAGCTCCTGTAAATTTGCATCCCTACGGTGCAACAAGTGACATATAGGAGGGAGGAGAAAGACGGCTCTGCACCAGGAGAAGAAGACAGGACGTGTTTTTTTAAACGTACCCCACCTTCCCCTTATGTTACGCCCCATCGAAAGGAAAGTGAGGACCTGGACAATTAACCACAGAACAGAGAGCATGCTGGGTAATTAGCACCAAGTCAACCCTGGCATTCCCCCAGCGTGAACAGACACACGCGCTTCTAGACAGCCACGGATACATGGTTCATTGTCTAAGCTCTGACAAATCTGCGGTCGCTCAGGATGGCAATCTGAGGCGCATCATCTCATGTCAGATGTAGAGAACAATTAACGGAGGTCATCTCATTAGGGGAGTGCCTGGAAAACACTCAGATCTGAGAATGAAACACTAACCTCTCTGGGAATGGAACATGGGGAAGCTAAGCACTGACAACTGTTATCCTCTGTAATTGCATGAAGAAGAAAGAAAAGAAGCAGCAGATGGGTGGTGTATGTTTGGTGGTTATTTAGATGATTGCTTTGATGACACAAAAGGAAAAAACCTTAGATTCAGTGGGGAGCGGTGAGGCTTTTTTATCAGGCTCTGAGGAACATATCATGAGCGTTACTCTGGTTCTGTGTGTAGCCAAAGAGTTGGGTTGACAATAGGGGTTTGGCGATATATCGTGATTTTTCAGCCGCCCGATATACAGTAGCACAGTTTGGGTTTCATTCACTCCACATAAGCCTCTTTTCCACTGGAAATACCAGGTTTACACTTGATTTTCAACTGGCTGACAATTGGCATTTTGCTCCCTTCCCACTGGCAATAAAAGCTGGTCTAAGACAGAAATCAGGAAAGTAAACAATGGAGAGCAACAGGGAAGGAAGCCAGGGTGTAGTCAGTGTGATTTATTGTTTCTCTCTATTATCTGTCTGAATCCCTCTCACCAGAGCTGTTCCATGTTTATCGAATGGAAGGAGTTGCTTCTGCTTGTTAGATCAGAGGCGACTGGCGCGTTGTGTTGAGGTCTGTATGTTGCATTCAATGGTGTCACGTAATTTAGAGTGTCAACCCAGCTATGGTATTCACACAGCATGCCAATCAAACCAAGGAGATTTGAACGTGGGTCGCTTGTCGAGTCATTTGATCCGGGTAGACACGCGTCAGTGAGCTGTTCCCGCTGCCACTAAAAGACCATTGTTCCAGTTTAAACTGGTTTTTCGGCCAGTGGGAAAGGGTTCCCAACCGGAACAAAGGAGGATCCCACTGTTTAATTATCCTGATGGCATGTTCTCATGTGTCGGTACAACTGGTCCTATGATGGACCGATAAATCAAGGGGTATGAGAAACCATCTGGTCCAAAAGAGCTTCGGCAAAATTCTTCCTCAGTCATATTCAATAAATTAGAATATTTTTGAAAAGTTAATCTATTTTAGTACCTCAACAAACGAAGTAAACATCGCAAGCATGAAATCCACACATACCAAGATTTTCCTTTGGACATTTTCTACTTACATTACCTGCTTAAATTAACTAATTTTCAAAAGATAATTTTGTTAACTTGGTTAAATCCTAATCTAATTCTAATCCCTCCAAGGATCAAGAGTCTTGATTATCATATGGGACAAGAAACTTTGAGCTTTTGAACTTAGAGGTTCTCAGAAAAGACTTTTTAAAATGCTCAAACAAGGAGACATATGTAGATGAAATGTGAAGTGCAGCTTGTGCTAAAGCCTTCAATAAATTGGGCTGGAGGTTTGTTTGATATTCAGCAGAGGTGTTAAATGTCTGCCTGCAGGGGGCGATCACCTTCACGGCCTTGGAAAAGAAACCGTTCCTCAGTCTATGTTTTTTTATCCAATGCTTCTGAATCTTTTTCCTGCTGGAAACAGGACAAATGGGTGGAATCTGTGGCAAAGCATCTGGCTAGTTCCTGAATTCTTGCAGCATAAACTGACTCCAGATTAATGGCATCCCACAATCCCACATGCTTCACCACTCTTGTTCTCCTGCGCCACGCAGCTCCCATACATACGTTCACACAGAGACACTGGATGCTTTTAAATGTGGCACTATAAAAGTTTGTTGGCAACTAAGTAAAACAAATCCAGTCATTTTTATCTATCTGCGAAACAAGAGCCATCGTTGGGCTTTATTCACCAGGTGTGCTGAGTTCAGGGGAGTTCAGAGGAAATGTGAAAGCTCAGAAACTTTATGCTTGGCACACACTCCATTGATATTTGATGTGACTGTATTCTCCCCAATCATCATAGGATATGGATCATGAGCCAGAGAATGAGATCCTACAGACATATAAGCTTAGAGACAGAATAAGGAGCTTAGTTGTATCTCTGCATGAAGAAAAACAGTCAGTCTATATATATATATATATATATATATATATATATATATATATATATATATATGTATGGTGTCAACCCAGTTTTGGACAAGGACGAGATAATGGACGGTTCTGAGAATCATCACTTTAGGAAGAAATTCAACAACGTGATGCAATGAGCTGGTTTTCCTTAGACAGAAACCTTGTCAACTCTCTGACTGGATGATCTGATGGCGATAACACGTATTGGAAATTTGTGCAATGAATAAACTGAATTGAATTGATTGGCTGCACGGTGGTGCAGTTTGTAGCACTGTTGCCTTGCAGCAAGAAGGTTCTGGGTTTGATTCCCAGCCCAGGGTGTTTCTGCATGGATTTTCTCCCCAGGGACACATGGGTTCTCTCTGGGTACTCCAGTTTCCTCCCGTAGTCTGAAAACATGACTTTTAGGTTAATGGGCTCAATGTACAACTCAACCACTTCCTGAACTAATGGCAGATATTTTGTTTCCTGATGGATTAATTGATTCTTCCAGGTGTCCCTGTCCTCGGTAACCATGGCCAGATAAACCTGGATTGATCAGTTCATCCAGTAGAAAAAGACGGGAGAGAAAAGAGCTGCCTTAAGTTCAGGAAGTAGTGGAGTTGTGCACTGAGCCCATTGGCATCTCTAACTTAGCTTTTAGGTGAGAATATGTGCATGTTTGTGTGTGTTGATGGACAATTGATCTGTCCAGCGTGGACCCCACCTTTCACCATAGACTGCTGCAGATACACGCCCCACAGTAACCCTGACGGATTACGCGGGAGAAGATGGACCAATGGATAGATGAATTGAATTGAGAATTGAATAGAATTTCTAAAGATCATCCTAAAGGCTCTTTGCTAAGGTTTTTATAAGCTATAGTCCTCAACTAAACCCATCAACTGACCATAGCCACATACATCGGTATGATATCTTTTATGCAACACTGTTTTAAGCATTTATACAATGCAATGGCCATTTTTTAACCTTTGTGGTATAGCAGCAGTTTTATCGGCTCTCGGCCAGTTCACCCGCCACTTGCTTTAAAGGATAAACATCTCTTGCAATGTCTGAAGACATGTCTACTTCTAGACTACAAGGTGGTTAATTTATCCATGACACATGGAGTTATATGCATGACTTAGTCCAGCATGCGTCAGGAAACTGCTCATCCTCCACAGATGATGAAATCCCTGACCTTTATGATTAGTCTGCGGTCAGAACATGACTCATAGAAAAAAAATCCACCGATATGTATATTCAACATTTCAGTAAGCTGCACTTCTGTAGCTCTGATGCTTGGAGTGGTTTAATGTAGGTTTTATCGTTTTGTTCAGTGATGGTGCGGCGCCACAGCATTTTAGCAGTGGATGCTGGATATCTATAGGGCCAACTTCTAAGAAAAGAAATACAGCTACAGTTCAAGCTTTTTGCCTTTACGAGGTAAAGCAAAGAAAACGACCTGAGGCTGACGAGAGCAACGTTACAGTTGTCATCACTTCACAATACTGAAAAGCTCCATGTCTGGTCAAAGTGTATGTTTTGGCCTTCAGTGAATGTGGAAATTTTGGGAAAGGACCAGATCAGACTGAGACAGGTGTAAAAGAAGGAATATATAGAAATTAGTCATACCTGGACTGGAATACTCTACACTGATTATTGTTTCTTTAAAGAAAACACACTTTTTGGACATTATGTATCATTTTATTCATGGAAAAAGGGAAATATATGTGTTTCTACAGGTTATTATTTTGTTGTGATTGCTTAAATCATTGTTGTCTTATTTTTTGTGAACCAAATGTCTTGTATCACCTTGCCTCACAATCCGGATGTATAATTACAGCCATGATTACCAGAGGAAGCAAATCCCGCAAATCTTAGGAAACTAAAGTGATAAACTGGTGCCTCAAAAAAGCCCTCACTAATATGGAGGATAAAAAGTGCCAAAATTAAATAAATAAACCCAGCATTAAATAAATAATTAAATGGGTCAATAATTAATTAAATGTGGAATTAAATAAATAAATGTGTCATTCATTAATTAAAACCACGTCACTAATATAAAGTGCCACAATTAAATAAATAAATACAGTAAAGTTAGGGGGGTGGTTATCTAACACCTGATTGGTCACCCTGCACATTAAGGCGGAGCAAATCAATTTCAGAGACTCGATTCGCGTTAACCCCGCCCCCTTACTCTGATGGGTGAGTTTGACAGATTCTTTTAATGGTTTCGATGCACTGCGACACAGGACCATGAAATAATTAAATGCACACTGAAATAATTATATATACATTTTTAATGAAATGAAGACGTATTTTATTAAATTAATGACACATGTATATATTTAATTCCTTATTTAATTAATAAATTACACATTTAATTAATTGTTTATCGCTGTATTTATTTATTTAATTGTGGCACTTTATATTAGTGACGTGGTTTTAATTAATGAATGACACATTTATTTATTTAATTCCACATTTAATTAATTATTGACACATTTAATTATTTATTTAATGGTGTATTTATTTATTGGCACCAGTCAAAATAAACATTACAAATTAGTAAACAGATTATCATTGAGGACCACTAAACAAATGACCCATCATTTTACTTTAGCTTCAGAAAATTAAGTATCAACAAATAAAAAGTTCCTAAAAAGCATTTTTCTTGCTTTAATTTTAAGAGCATCGCTCCACTCCTAATGGTCTATGGCCTCAATAAATCTCCTTTTGCCATTAAGGTAAAACTTAAGAAAAGATTGCCGAAAAAAAAGGCCAACTTAAATGATTAGAGGAATAGAAGAACCATTTTTATAATATTTTCAAAGCAAACATTAAGAAAATGTGGGGTCAAATCATTAATATACTTTACATAACATTAGGGAGTAATGATTGCACATTACAGGAGCAGCTACAGAGCTGAAAATAAATCCTCCATCCCTTCCCACAGGTTGCATCTTCTCCCTGTCGCCACGGTAATGCATCTGAAAGTACCCCCCCCCCCCAATCCTCTCCTGTTATCTCCAGATAAATTGAGATGCTGCAGCCTTCCCGGGGAGATTATTTCTCCCTCGGAGTTCTGGACCACAGTGGAGTGGGCAGGGGGGTGTTGGAGAACGTCCTGAGATCACAGGGAGATTGAACCTGGCATCAGTAAGGCAAAAAGGCTCCAAGGGACCAATTGGAAATCAGGTGCTTTCACACAAACTGCTGCAACACATGTATACACATATGCGCTCACCCTCACAGAGAGAAATGCGTTCCTCCAGTCTTTTTTTCCCCACTTGGTCTTACAAACACACACATGGTGGCGGGAGCCATCTATAGTCATTTATCCCGCACCGGTAAATGTATCCATGTTCCTCGGGTTCCAATCTCACACCTCGGTCTTTCTATCTCCTCAAACACACACACTCCCCAAAACAATCTCCTTCAATCACCACTTCTCTCAATTTCTTTGCCTCTCTCCCCCTCTTTATCTCTCCCTCCTCTGCCGTAAACCCTGTCTTTCGCCCCACTTCTCCATCGACGTACATTTCTCTGCTATCTTCCCGCTCCCCCGATCGTCAATTTCTATCTCTCTCCTTCTCTGCCAGTCATCCAAGCCCTAGAGTGCACTTAGGTGATCAATCTTCATCCTCTCAGGGCTGTCAAAGTACTGGGTCAAGCCACATGCACACAAACACACACACATGAGCATGCATTCACCATAACAAGTGGACAGCAAACGCCAGGATTTACATATGATCACAACAGGGGGGCAGTGACAATCGCCGGGAGCCCACATGCCTGGATGTAATCATACAGTAAACACAAATGTACTCAATCACAGGCAGTCGCTTCCCTCACACCAGTTATTCTCTTCTTTCCTATAGCTGGCGGTCCTAATCAGATGGAGGACGCGTACTGCCAGCGCAGGGGTTGGTGTGACTTTTTGGCTCTGCCTTGCCGGCTCTTGCCCAGTCACAGGGTGCAGCAGCTCCAGACATTCCCTCCTCATCCTCCATTGCAGCCAGGACCACCGAGCAGTGGGGGCTCAGTCTGGGCTGGAGGGTGGAGTTCTGGGCTCAGTCGCAGGGACGGGCTCTGAGCCATGCCCAACCCCACCACCTGAATATGGACAAAGATTGGCTCTATGGGGGGAAATATAAATTTATAATTTAGTTTTGTTTCACTAAAGACCCCTGAACCCTTCCTGACAGCAGATACAAAAACATAAAAAAACAATCTCCCTCTGAACGTTTTGCACGTCCCACTGGCAGCATAGGTCCTGATAAACACCTGCAGGATTTTTATTTTTTTTATTTCTTAAAGGTGTTCTTGTTTGACACTGTGCCTCTCGCCGATCAAGCATAACAACACATTGCTCCAGCCCCGGCTGAGTGTAGACCAGATATCAGTGTGGTTGAATTAAACATGGCCTGTCCTCATAAATACTGCACTGGGCCAGCACTCGGGGGACTTTATCTGGACCCATCAGAGCTAGAAGCTCCAGTGCCCAGCAGGAGAAACACAGCCTCGCAGTTTGCAGAGTAAAAACGTTAAGCTCGATGGGCGGTTGAGCATGCTAGCGGGGATGACGGCAGCGACCCTCTAGCTGCATGCCTCATGAATAGTAATACCCTGCATGAATGCTCTGTTCGCCCAGTAAGTGTTCTTTGTGTACTGGCAAAGGCACACGTGTAGCGTGTGTGAAAGTGGTTTGTATTTCCTGCCAGCTCTCTCCAGGTAGCATGCATAATAGCTTTGAAATGCTCAGCTTTTTGTGTCAGGCTTTGTGATGGGGTAGAGAATGCTTCCGAGTGACACACTCAGGAGTCATTTCCTTTTGTGATTCAGAGGGTTGCTAGTAGAGGTTCCTCTGTGAACAAAATTGTGTAAATAACCATTTAGAAATTACCCTGCGGGGTGTTAGACAGGAAAGTTAGACCTCGTGGTTTTCCTCCTGACCTCGGGTTCATATCAGTGAAACTCTATGTACAACCCCTAAAAAGAGTTTTTAGCCTTTGTGACGCTACAAAAACAGGATTGCTGTGTGTTTTAGATGTGCTTTACTTAATAAATCACAGTAGTTCATTATTAAAAAGCAAAAGGATGACTACACTTTATAGAGGGATCTTCAACGTCTTTCAGATTGGAACCCTCAGGTACGTCCAGGTGGGGCCTGGTGGTGTTACTGTAGACATTTCTGACAACTGATTGAGGATTACTGACAAAAACACTAACATTAGGTTTTTCCGTAAAAATTCAAAAAATATCCACTGGACTTGGTTTCCAAGATTTGAAGACGTTTCTCCACCTCTCCAGGAAGCTTTCTCTATTCAAATGTCTGGATCCGCAGTGAGTTTGAGTCTTATATAGACAAAGCCTTGTATCGCTTGGAAACATGCAAATTATTTGCGGATCCAGACATTTGAATTGAGAAAGCTTCCTGGAGAGGTGGCGAAACGTCTTCAAATCTTGGAAACCAAGTCCAGTGGATATTTTTTGAATTTTTACGGAATGACTATGACCTGGATGACTGAGAACCTTCATCAGCACTAACATTAGGTGGATGCAAGATTTCTGCCTAAACTTATTCAACAAAATAAAACAAGTTACTGGATCTTAATTAAAATCTTTCCTACCCCAGTTTATCCTGAGCTATCTCTATAGTTATGCTGTTAAAAGCTTAGACGAGCTCCGAGCCAGCTCCCATGTCAGAGGATGAAGAGAGCACATCCAGTTAGTCACAGTCAGAGAAACAGGACTACACTGGAAAACAGGCCAAGCTCCAACATCTAGAAACAAAGGTGTTGATGGCAGCAGCACAGCTGATATTTCTCTCCAGGATGGAGTCACAGCCAAACAGGAACAGACCAGATGAAGCTACTATGAGAAAAAGCAGAGAGAGCAGAACGTTAGAGATTGAACTAACAGATTCTGCAGAGTGGGAGAATAGAGATAGAATGAAGCAGAATGATGAAAAAGGGGTCCCTATGTCCTCCAGCAGTCTAAGCCTATAGCAGCGAACATCTATCTAAACATCTAGCTTCTAAAATTGTTACACAGAATTTTCTTTAAGTATATCAGAGTAGTGGGACTGAATACATATTTATGTTTTTTTTTTTTGTTTTATTGCAGAAATACCAAGAATAAAAGGAAAAATGTGCGACAGTCTAAGCAGCTTTTAAAAGATAACCCTGCCCTGAGCTCTGAAGTCCAACCTTTCTCCAACTTTACTCCTAATTCTTTATATCTTTACTCTCACTTTGGTAGCTTGGTGATGTTTGATGTGTTTTAAATGGTATGGATTTGCACCATGGCTGACATGAAGTCTCCAGCTCCCTCCTACGCATAGTCAGAAATTATTATTGACTCGCAAGTTCAAAGAGGAGCTTTCATCTTAATTGCGTCACACATTTCAATTTTATATAACACAGACTCGGCTGGATTTTAAACGCTTTCTCCAAACAGTTGCAGAATACAAATGTAGCTATTCAATAAACTCATTTGGGTGGTGTAAACGGCAAACTCACTTCAAGGGAAAAAAAGTTAGCTTGCATTCAGAGAGAGACACGTTTAGACAGCTTCTGTGTCGCCGTGGAGATAGCATTGCTATGAGGATGTCTTATTGCCAATTAAACGGTCAGTTACGAAGCTTTCAGTTTGAACCCTCAGAAGTGTCTACCATGAGCAGACAGAGGTTTATAAGTTCTTAGGCTGGATTTTGTTCACTTTGGATGCATAATTATGAAACAGAATTAAATGTTTATCATTTTCAGAGGTTCCTTTAAGGTGAACTCTGTCTCCAACCTTTAATTTTTTAGAACTGACTGCAGCCATATATACAGCTAAAAACACCAGATCAGATTTTTCTGTATATATTATGGGCAGAGGGGGAAAGAGTACTAAAAAATTGTAATTGAGTAAAAGTATCTTTACTTTGCCTAAATTCTACTCAGAGTAAAAGTACAAAATTACTTCATTTAAAATGTAATTTGAGTAAAAGTTACTTAGTTACTTTGAGTTATTTCATGCAAAAAAGGATGAGTCATGAATCAAATTGAGCACAAAAGTGTTTTAATCGATTTCAAGGCGTATTTCAGTGACATCCACACTTGCAAAAGATCAGCTGGGCTAAAGAACATACTTCCTCACAGCACAAGGACAGTCACAACCTGAACCATAGAGTGCAAACTATTTTCAATCCTACTGTCCAACAGACAACACCATGATAGGAATAAAGAAATTTAAACTACATTTTAAAGTTTTCAAAATGCACACAAAATTAAATGCCCAAAAGATACCAGAAATCAAACTAAAACGCAACAGGATGCCACTGTTATTAACAAGCTCCTCATTTAATGATTTTAACTGACACTTGTTTTTACATCAATTGTTTATATGTTTGAATTGTGTAAATAAAGTGTTGTTAAAAGTCGAAAGTCTTCTTCTATTTTTTAACGGCGTTATGTGTGGGTTCCGTGACGCAGGGGTTTAAATTTCCGGCCGCATTTAATGTTTTCACCATCAGTATTTTTTTTTTTTTTTACTCAGTAACCTGAGGGGGTTTTAAAAGTAGCAAAGTGAAACTACTTAGGTGAAAATGTACTCGAGTAAAAGTAAAAATTACATATTTCAAAAACTACTCAGAAAATTCCAAATTACTCATAAAAAGTACTCAATTACAGTAACGTGAGTAAATGTAATTTGTTACTTTCCACCCCTGATTATGGGAAATACTAAGAAATACAATTTTTTAGTATTTACAAAAAAAAAAACAGCCAGGTTTCATAATTCACAAAATGTAAAGAATTCACATCACAGAAAGGTTTAACTTGAACATATATTAGAGTTTTTATGTTTGTCTAAAAAGATTGTCTGGAAGAAGAATTACAAAGAAACATTTATGTTCTTTCATAAATTAAATAATGTTTAATTATAAATACCAAATGCTGGTGAAGATTCTCAGCCATCCAGGTCAGAGTCATTCCAAAAAAGTTCAAAACAATCCACTGGACTTTGTTTCCAAGTTTGAAGACGTTTCTCTTCCATCCAGGAAGCTTTTGCCGGACCAATAGACTAGAACTCTTTTGTCCCCCACGCCATCAGACTGTACAACGCCTCACTGGGGGGCGAGGAGGCGACACAGGACAGGGGGAAGAGGGAAGGAGCAGCAACACTTGTTTTTTTGTAAAATGTGAACTCCATATTTATCAGGACAAACCACATAGTGCAAACCATATTACTGGTCAATCTATCCTCCAAACTCCTACATTACATACACACCAGTGGCGGCTGGCCCGTAGGGGGCGCTGGGGCACCGCCCTCCCTGATAAGAGAGAAACGTAAAATATATTTTTAGAAATTAACTCAGAAATGTCAGTTTTATTCTCTAGAGTGTGTACCTATAAGCAAAACAAATTATATAAACTACATTTCCCTATCTACTGCCACGTACACTGGTGTACGAGTGTATGCTACGGGGACATCATCTTCAGTCTGGCGGCGTCTTTGCTGGGTTCAAACCCGAGGCAACGCTCAGTAAGCGTTAAAACGCCAGAGTTGTTGGAATGCAGAAGTGACGTCACCAACACGTGACTCGCTAAATGTTTGTCAGATTATATATTTTTTTATTTTATTTTTAAAAGTTTGGTGTAATTGAATAAGTCAATGAATCTGTGTAAAGGAATTAAGTTGTAAAAATTATTTGTTTTTGCACATCAATTGTTTGTGGAGGTAATATATGGACAAAACTGATTTATGAGAAGAAATCAGAAATAAGATAGCCTGAGGGGAGGGGCTTAAACTATTTAATGAGGGCTGTGGGAAGAAGAGCGGCCATTTTTGTTTTCTGTTTCTTTGTTACATTGCTGGTAACAGGAGGGAGGCTGAGGCCCAGAGGATCTTGTATATGTTTAGTTTCTTTTGCACCATGTTTTGAGTTTTTGAGCACAATAAATCACCAACACCGGTAACCCGACTGAGCCTGGATTCTTGGAGGCCAAAGAACCCCGTCACAGTGACCCAAATCATCACTGTTACTGTTATTATATAGTAAATTAAATCATTACTGTAAAATTGTATTTATTGTCCAATTGTTTATTTGAATTCTTATTCTGGATTAGTTGGAGACATACACTAGGCTATATCAGACCCACCAAAAATATTTTTCACCAGCCGCCATTGATACACACAACTCCTATTATATACACTGTACTTAATCTGTATTACTTTTTGTATTTTTGTATTTGTATGTGTATTTTTTTTTGCTTAATTTTTAGAGATCAGAATCAGAAATACTTTAATAATCCCAGAGGGGAAATTACTTTTGTTACACTTAACTTGATTAAACTTAATACTTTTTTGCCCTGTAAGCTGCTGATAACCTTAATTTCCGGAGTGAGTTTTCCCAAGGGATCAATAAAGTTCTGTCTAAGTCTAAGTCTTTTCAATTCAAAATGTCAGAAATAGTGTTGAGTTCCAGGTTTTATCCAGTAGCCCAACAAAGCCTGGTTTTAGTTTAGAAAACATGCAAATTGAAACGAACAAACAGATCCATCCCTTTGGAATAAAGTGGACCCGTTCGTCCTTTAACTTTTTTGGAATATAAATACCAAATCACAAAACATTTGTTCAGAATAGCATTATTTATTTTAGGTTTCATCAGTATGAGCTTTTTAGATTTTAACCTAAAGACGACAAGTCTTTAGGTTAAAACCTTTAGGAAAATCAGGGCATTTGATTCATAATTGTTTAAAGTTCCGAAAACAGGAAAGCTACACAAGTTCATCAACATTAGAGATCCTAAAGAATAACTTTACTCTGATTAAGAAGGAACTGAGTTACCAACTAGGTGTCAGCCAGAATACTGGCTACAGCGGAAAAAAGCCACTCGCTGCTGTGTCTCATTTTCCATATGGAAGCCAAATGGTTGTCTGCTTCTGTCTCCTTGAACCCCAGTGGGCCTCAGCAGATGGCCGCTCACACTGAGCCTGGTTCTGCTGGAGGTTTCTTCCTGTTCAAAGGGAGTTTTTCCTCTCCACTGTCGCTACAAGCATGCTTAGTGTGAGGGATTGCTGAAGAGTCAATGAGTCGATGCAATCAGCTGGTTTTCCTTTGATAGAAAACTTTGACCGTATATAAATCAACTGAATTGAAATTAAGCACAAAGAAGACTTTAGATGGGCTATTTTTTCAGTCTAAGACTTTATGTTTTAATGATAATCATGTGCAAAATATGCTACAGTACAGATGTTTTATCATTGCTACTGTGGGCCCATAGTGACCATATGCAAACATATACAGACTATACAAGATCCACAAGCAGGAAACTAGAACTGTATCACCTTGGAAATGAATGTTACTTCCCAGATCTGAGGTAAATGGAAATCACCACCACTATCTCTCAACTCTCACTGTTTTGGTGCAGCCTGAATTCGACATAGGCATCTCCAACATGAGAATATATATATATATATATATATATATATATATATATATATATATATATATATATATATAGAGCAGATCCCTGGAAATACCTCAGACATCTCGGTCCAGAAAAGTGGAGTTCTAGGAACAGCAAAGATACTAACAGAACCCTCAAGATCCCAGGCCTCTGGTAGAGCCCAGCTTAGAGGAAAAAAGGGAGACTGCCCGTGGTGGGTGAGGAATATACATATACATATGTGTATACATATATATATATATATATATATATATATATATATATATATATATATACATATAAATAAATATGTATGTATATTTTTTTCCTGTCAAGGCTCCATCCATTCACATTGTTTTTGTCAGTGTGAATTGGTACTGCTTACAAATGGTGAGTTCACTGACCATAAAACTGATCATTTTTGGGTTTCTAACCAGCTGGTCTCTTTTAGGTATAATATAGGTATAATATTTATAGGGACCCCTTTTTCATCATTCTGCTTCATTCTATCTCTATTCTCCCACTCTGCAGAATCTGTTAGTTCAATCTCTAACGTTCTGCTCTCTCTGCTTTTTCTCATAGTAGCTTCATCTGGTCTGTTCCTGTTTGGCTGTGACTCCATCCTGGAGAGAAATATCAGCTGTGCTGCTGCCATCAACACCTTTGTCTCTAGATGTTGGAGCTTGGCCTGTTTTCCAGTGTGGTCCTGTTTCTCTGACTGTGACTAACTGGATGTGCTCTCTTCATCCTCTGACATGGGAGCTGGCTCGGAGCTCGTCTGCCTGGCTGTGTGTTTCCTGGACGGGGCCGCCTGTGGAGCTGGTTGACAGTTGCCTTTTGTATCTATGCTTCTTTTTCTATGTCTGCTTCTGTCTCCTTGAACCCCAGTGGGCCTCAGCAGATGGCCGCTCACACTGAGCCTGGTTCTGCTGGAGGTTTCTTCCTGTTCAAAGGGAGTTTTTCCTCTCCACTGTCGCTACAAGCATGCTTAGTGTGAGGGATTGCTGAAGAGTCAATGAGTCGATGCAATTAGCTGGTTTTCCTTAGATAGAAAACTTTGAATCAATCTGACTGGATGGTCTGGTGAACTGGAAAGTGACCTGAGATGACATGATGTGAATTGGAGCTATAGAAATAAACTGAATAGAATATTTAGGTATAATATTTGAAAATCATCTAGTTTCTCTCAGAGGTTGATCTTTAACCACATCTCTGCTGGTTATTCTAGGTTTATATGTCTGCTTGGCTTACAGACTTTTGGCTTGCAGCACTTTTCCTTTCAGCAGCAGCAAAAAAAAAGAAAAAAAAGAAAAAGTCATAAAAAATAAAACGTGTTTTTTTCCCTTACCTGGTTTCCAGTGGGACATTGCTATTAAGCACCCAGCTGTCCTGTAGCTGGACCGACTCCGGGGTGGTCGGTCCATCTCCAGTGCCCGGGGGCGGGGCGTGAATAGGGTTCCGTCCCCCTCTCAAGGTGTTTCTGTTTAGGCTGTTTGCAGACTGGTGGGACAGGTTGTGGTGGTTGTGTGGAGGGGGCAGAGGAGGCTGCAGCGTGGACTGACTGTGGTGGTTAGCGGCTCCTGAAAGACAAAAACAAAAAAGAACGTAACTTAAAGATTGTTTTTCCTAATTGGGACATCTTTATTTCTATGTAGGTCAAACATAAAGCTTTATCGATGGGAGATATCCTTGTTAACACCCAATTATGGAACATTTTCTCTACAATTATTCAGACAAGATGTCATATTGTCAAAACAATCAATAACTCGCACAGAGGGAAGTAAGAGCAACAAAGACAGGCAAGAACTTAATCTTCTGTTTCATTTCTCATTTTCCTAGTTCTATTCTTCTTTCCTTTATTCCTCCAGCGTCTCTCCATTTTCCCTTTCTCCCTTTTTTCTGTCCAGTGTTCTTTGTCACATCTAAACGAAAATGTGTGTGTGAACAATATTAGAGCACTCAGCACGGCATGCACCCTCATCTCTTGCTCTCAGTCTTGAGGGAACATGTCAGCTTGAATCCAATAGCAGCCCCCTCCAACAATGAGCTAATGGACTGTTGAGTGAGAGAGCTGAAAAACAAACCGGCATGACTCAGACAAGAACACCCATTCACACATCACCTTTCTCCCTTTTCTCTCTCTAACGCAGCGGGGGGGTTGGGAGGTTTGAGCCCATCTTCATTGTGTGTGTGGTTTGCTCAGGGAAATCAATACACCGCATGCTATACAGTATAAGAGGGAGCCCGACACAATTGCCCCACTTCTTTGGCTTTAGAGAGTGGTGTGTTTATGTGCGAGGACTCGACACACGGCTGATTTAAATTACTTTCAAATGTAGAGGGACGTAGAGAGAGGCTCTTCAGCACATATATTCATTAATATTTAAATTCTTATACTATAAAAACTTCACTCTTTTCTGTGTCATTTTGATGCTTGAAATACAAAAATATTTTTATTGTCTCATTTAGTCTTTAAATATCAGTCATTCAATGTAATAAATGGAAAACCTGTAAAGAAGGGGAAACAGATGGATGGATGGATGGATGGATGGATACATTGATAGATGGATGAATGGATGGATGGATGGAAGGATGGATGAATGGATGGATGGATGGATGAATGGATGGATGGATGGACGGACAGATGGATGGATGGACAGATGGATGGACGGATGGATGGATGGATGGATGGATGGATGGATGGATGGACGGATGGATGGATGGATGGATGGATGGATGAATGGACAGATGGATGGATGGATGGATGGATGAATGGATGGATGCACGGATGGATGGATGGATGAATGGATGGATGGATGAATGGATGGATGGATGGATGGATGGATGAATGGACAGATGGATGGATGGATGGATGGATGGATGGATGAATGGATGGATGCACGGATGGATGGATGGATACATTGATGGATGGATGAATGGATGGATGGATGGATGGACGGACAGATGGATGGATGGACAGATGGATGGATGGATGATAGATGGATGGATGGACAGATGGATACATTGATGGATGGATGAATGGATGGATGAATGGACAGATGGATGGATGGATGGATGGATGGATGAATGGATGGATGCACGGATGGATGGATGGATACATTGATGGATGGAGAGAAACAGATGAAGGGATGGATATATGAATGGAGGAATGGAGGAAAGAACAGACATGTGAGTAAAATATGCAATCAAACAGAAATATAACTATTTATTTTTTGTCGTCCATATATGGAAAACACAAATCTAATTTTTCATATTTTTCTAGATATTTATAGACTGAAATCAATCTATTAAACAAACACAAAATCTCCTCCTGAGTATAAAACTGATCAAGATCAGCAGCAAATTTACCAAAGATGTTTTCTTTCCTCAGGCTCCACTTTTCCACTAAAGCGGAGGAAATGTGCCCCTCTACAATTTGAACAATTTTGCTGACAGCAAACAGAGAGACTTAGAAATGAGCCTGTGAAACGTAACCTGTCACAGCAACGCCTTAGCAAAGAGAAAAAATAAAAAAAAGTGTCATAAAGTGTCCATGGTTTTACTCCACTGCTGTCTGAACAGAAATGTTACATTATTGGAAAAACACAGCGAGGTATTGATGTTCCAGCTGGCATTCAATCCCAGCTCTGCATCACAGTTTCCTCAGTCTTTCAGCAATTCTACATATTGGCCTTTCATCATCTTCTTGCCCTTCTGGATGTGGAATACATCACAATCATTGTTTGTTTGCACATTCCCTTTCTTGTTCTGATCAAACATCCAACTAAGCGCACATATACAGACATAGGTGTGGAGCGAAGACACCAAAGCGGCTGCTTCATCAACCTGCGTGATCACACTTTCCCTCCACCATTTCTCATCTTCTCTGGAATTAGACAAGAAAAGCAACAGTGTGTGAGAGGAAGAGAGACGGGGGTGTGCTGCACTCTCCCAAACACTCTTCTGCTTGCATTTCATGAAGCTCCTCAGAAGAATTAATGATAACATGTTTGCAAAGCCTCATGTGTTCAGGCCCATTTAAAAAGTAAGTCCAGCATCAAAGTGGGTTGAAAAAGGACCTGGCAAAAGTATTCACACCCCCTTTTCAGAATATGGTCATATTTTCTTTATCTAAATTTGTGATTTTATGTAATAGATCAACAAAAGGTGGGCCTCCAACTTAAGCCACATATTTCTATTAAACAGGGGTTCTTTATAAAGTTTCTAAAATCTTTTCTGTTTTAGATCAGTTACAATAGTTTGTTTTTTCTTGAGATTAAATTCAGAATTCTGACTTTTTTCCCATAGTAAACTGAAATATTATTTAAAAATCAGTGAACTTTTTTTTTTCAGTGGCCCTATTCCTTAGACTTTCCTCTTCCCCGACGCAACAATATTCTTAGTTTTATAACTAATTATAAAAGTGTCAAATTTAACTTTGCATCATCGTGAAAAACGATTTCTTTTGGTATGTAGTGAACAACAAGTTGGGGCAGCACTATGGAAGTAAATCTGTGTCGCTGGGATTTGGGATTAAAAATGCCACTGAAATTTAAATGTTGTATGTTTGTATTTACTGTTTCAGTGTTAAAATATATTCAGAACACATTTTTGACCTAAAAAGAACTTAATTGTCATTATTTCTACACAGTTGAAATTTCATGTTATTTTCTCTTCAAGCTAAAAATTCACATTACTATTTCAAAGTGATTACATTATCAATACTAATCTCCATGGTAAGTTTATTACTTTCATTTTTCTGTAGTTGAGGTAGCGTTAGCATGCATGAATCGCTACATGATGCTGGTTTTCCTTCAGTATGAGCGCCACAGGCGTCACGTTACGTGACTAAGAAAACGTAACGGGATTGGCAGGGTGTTGGACGCCACAATCCATTGCTAATGTCTGTGACCTGAAGTAACCCTTCCCTTTTTACACTGAATTTAGACACCGAATTTAAGACAGTGAAATAGAGCCATTTGAATCTCAGGAGGCTGAAAATATTGAGTTGAAATTTTGAAAGGAAATACAAAAATATTTTTATTGTCTCATTTAGTCATTAAATATCAGTCTTCAAATGTAACAAATGGAAAACCTGTAAAGAAGGGGAAACAGATGGACGGACAGACGGATGGATGGATGGACGGAGGGATAGATGGATGGATGGACGGATGGATGGACGGATGGATGGACGGAGGGATAGATGGACGGACGGACGGATAGATGGACGGAGGGATAGATGGATGGATGAATGGATGGATAAATGGACGGATGGATGGATGAATGGACGGATGGATGGATGAATGGACAGAGGGATGGAAAGATGGATGGATGAATGGACGGATGGATGGAAAGATGGATGGATGGATGAATGGACGGATGGATGGACGGATGGACAGATGAATGGACAGATGGATGGATGGATGAATGGACGGAGGGATGGAAAGATGGATGGATGAATGAATGGACGGAGGGACGGAAAGATGGATGGATGAATGGACGGAGGGATAGATGGATGGATGAATGGATGGATGGATGGACGGATGAATGGATGAATGGACGGACGGATGGAAAGATGGATGGATGAATGGACGGACGGATGGATAAATGGACGGAGTGATGGAAAGATGGATGGATGAATGGACGGACGGATGGATGAATGGACGGAGGGATGGATGAATGGACGGAGGGATAGATGGATGGATGGATGGATGGATGGATGGATGAATGGACGGATGGATGGACGGATGGATGGATAGATGGATGAATGGACGGACGGATGGACGGATGGATGAAGTTTTTTATATGCAGATTTTTTAACACTGAAAAATTAAAGTGAAATAAGTATTGAAAATGTAATCACTTTGAAATAGTAATGTGAATTTTTAGCTTGAAGAGAAAATAACAAATGAAATTTCAACTGTGTAGAAATAATAAAAATTAACTTCTTTTATGTCAAAAATGTGTTCTGAATATATTTTAACACTGAAACAGTAAATACAAACATACAACATTTAAATTTCAGTGGCATTTTTAATTCAAATCCCAGCCACACAGATTTACTTCCATACAGCACCATGTCCAACAACAAAGAAATTAAGTGTCTGGATGAGACTAATTATAGACAGCCAAAATTTCTACTTAAGTAAACTAATGAAGTAGTTGTACTTTATTTGACATCTCTGCTCTAAAGCATTGATTCTTTCCATCCATAAACTATTTTATGACTAGTCAGACATTGTGATTTGAATCCTTATCTATGGAAAACCTATAATATTTTCTAATGAAACCATGTGTTTTTAAACATCCACTGATCTTTAATCACCACCCCATCAACTTCCTCAGTTGAGATATCTTTTGCAGGATTAGACCAGAGAACATGTATTGAAGATAAAATCCCCAAATTGATTTCCGACATTCTTCCACTGGGAGCGGCGTTTCAGGCCACTCCATTCACTGACATTCTATCACCAAACCAGGCCTTTCTTCAGCTACCTCATGTACTTTAATTATAGAAAACTTCAATATAATGCAATAAAGTTTGTGACTGTAATGTATAAAATATGAAAATATTCCAAGGTATTACATTTTTTGTCAAAAGAATTGGAGTTCTTCGTATGCTAAAGAGAAATTCCCCCATATTTCTCCTGTAAGTATTCAGTGTATGGGGGCAGCGAGTTTCTGTCCCAACTGCAGCTGCACTGGAAACCAGTTTCCAAGTGACCTGATTCCTCCCAGATACTACTGGGACGCAGGTGACACCAACACAGCCAGTGAAGAACAGATGCTTGTGAAAGGAGAGAAGATGAATGGAAGACAAGAGAGCGATGAGGACCTGACCTCTGCTACACGCAAGAGTCACAAAACATCTGTGTGAACATGCATCCATCCCTGTGGGAGAAGGCGATCCGCTCACATGCATGCATTCACCTGCATGGTGTGAACATACCTGCAGTCACACACCTGCAGGAGGAAGCTCCATCTACGGCAACATGGAAAGTAAGCCAACTGACAGATGCGGTAAATTTTACATCTTGTTGTTCCCTCCTTCCGCTCCTCCTCCCCATAAAGTCGTCATTTCTTCAGAGGGGAATTGTTTCTTTCTTTCATCTCGCTTGTATTTGCATTTTGTTTGTGTCCTCTTCCCAGATCTGAAGCATTTTTGGGGGTGAACCTAGTTTGTTTGAAGCCTTTTAAAAATAAATCTGACTTGACTTCTGCTCAAGCACAACACCTCAATAAATATGAAACACAGCAGTTCCTGCTACATCCCATTTCCATAAATACATTTGTTTAGTTACATTTCACATAACAAAAAAAAGCTGCCTGCAAAAGCTTGCACAATCAAAGAGCATAGAATCAGCAGACCAACACAGCCAATAACACCCTTCCCGAATACAACAATTACTAAACACATGCACAAAAACAAATGCATTTAGTCTTTACTTATAACATATAACGTGAACATTTTCCCTTTTTAAATACAGACAACAAATATATTATATATTTACTTCAAATACACCAATTTATTCAGTCCTGCACAGTTGACTTCATGAAATTTGCATTATGAATCATCCTTTCATCTCTTTGGTGGATCATTTCATCCTCAGACTATACAGTATAGTACAGAGTGTATTTCAGAACCTTCCATGAACCATTGCCCAGCATAGCTTAGCTTATTCCTCCTTTATATAATCTATATTGGATTTTCTATGCATTATTAATCCAGCATTACAATTCACAACAGGAAATAAATAATGTAAAATAGAATACTTATTGAATTAATTGATCTTACAACCTAATCTGTGTTATTAAAAGGAAAAGTCCGTTCAGGAAGGAATAATCAATGGATCATTATTTATACCTAAAACTAATACATTCACTTTGATTTAATTAATTTAGTGTTAATGAGTGAAAGATTTCCCATTGTAGTTCCTATTATCCCCGCTTCACAAGAGGGGATAATGGGAACTACTAGACATCGGCAATCCACAACAATTATTGAAGATTTCCAGAGGACTTCCCCATTCCTGTAGCCTCGTGAGACCATCCTGATCTCGCGAGCTTTCAAGGTTTCACTCGCAGATCAGTCTGGAGACTCTCCGTTAAAGAAAATTTGGAGCCGTTCACCAAACGAACGTCCAATTAGCGTTGGCTTTGAGGCGGGTTGAGGTGTGACGCAACGAGAAGCGCGACAGTTTAGTCTAAAGAACATGGCGGCTTCAGCCGATGAAACTAGCGTTAGCGTGGCTATCCAGCAAGTTTTATCGGAATTACAGAGTATTTCTTCACTGAAAGAAGAGCAAAACACTGCTCTGGAGGCTTTATCAGAGGAAAAGATGTTTTTGCTCTTCTCCCGACTGGTTTCAGCAAGAGTTTGATCTATCAATTGGCTCCTCTTCGTCGTCGCTCTGTTAGTACGTCATATGCTTCGTTGATCTGATTGGTTTATTTGGCCCGTCTATCACCAACATAGGCCAATCAGCTAACCAGTATTTTCGCCCCTGCCCAAAATTATTTCAATGAAAGGTTTCCAGATGGATATGCGGAGCAAATCCATCTGGTGGAGTCAGGTTACCATTCCTGATCCTCCACGGACGGGTTGGTCGTTGGATCGCCAACTTGAAGAGGGAGGATTTGCCATCGAACTTCTGGCCAGAGAAAAACACGTAATATGTAGCCAACATTTGGAAGAAGAATGTTTTCAAGATGACTTGGATAATAGCTTTAAAACTTTAAGAAGTTTGAATTCTGAATATGAGCGGAATGAGAAGTAAAAAGTTGTATAAAAAAATGATTACACTAGTAAAGTAGAAATGTTGTACTTAAGAAAGGTAACAAAGTGTTTGTACTTTGTTACTTGACCCCTTTGGAGATCTGTGATAGATATGTGCAGCCGACCACTCGTCATTATCAGCAAGTATGCAGTTTACCATCATGGCCATCTCAGCTCATGTTGGGTTGCTCTGATCGGGGCTGTCCAGTACAGTGGGGCTGTAGAAAAATCAGGAGCAGATGAATCTGTCTGTGTGCCCCAGTCCAGGGGGCATTGATCTGCTCTGGAAGAAGCACACGGCTTTCAAGGACAGTCCAAGGAAGCAAAAACACACAACAAAGTAAACCGCCACAGCCGTGGGTTTGTGTGCACGTCCAAAGAATCGTATCCACAAAGAGGTGTGTACGTGTTTTAAATGGGGATAATTTAATTCAAACTTTTTTCAATTTTTTTTCCAATTTCCAGTGTTCTGTCAGATAATACCCATAGTCAATACGCATGCACAAGACGTCAGATTTCCCTTTAGTTTTGTACGAAAAATAGACCAGCACTAGATGATTACCCAACAACTTGGCTTCAGCATGCAAACCGTTATGTCTGTCAGAAGGTTCTGCTTGGTATTTGTATATGAAACTTAACTGAAAATGATTTTTTCACTCTAAGACTTTATGTTTTAATGATAATCATGTGCAAAATATGATTGAGGGAGTAAAATCTATACAACGGACATGGAGACGGAAAGGGAGGTGAGAAAGAAAGAGGGGATGAGAACTGAGGGGAGAGAGAGAGACAGAGACAGGAAATACGACATTGATGTTGTCAGTTTTTTTGTGACATTTTGACCAAAAACCTGACTGCTATTCCCAAGGAGTTCTGCTACCCCCCCCCCCCCCCAATACAGAGCATAACTGTTAGATAGAAACAAAAGAACCAAACATAATTAAGTTTTACAAGCTGAGAGATTTTCGTTTCATATTCATTTATTTCAGCTGCATTTAAAAGGGAAAACGGCAACAAATAGTTTCAACTTATTTATTATCGGAGACAGCATCAAATGTTTGCGGCTCCAGTAATTAAACCACAACAAGAAACTGGTATTAATTTGATCTATTCTTTTCAACCCCACTGGACAAATCAGCTAAAGTTAATGATAAAATGTTTTTAAACCTCTGGGAAAATACAGCTGAAATAAGTATTTTAACAAGAAATGTCAAGTAAAAAGATCTAAGGTCATCTGCATGATGTATACTCCTCTACCAACAATACACGGGTTAAACGTGTAAGGCCAACAGGTTATTCTCCTTTTGGTTACCACAATTAAAGATGATGTAGCAAGATGGTGTCTTCCTTTGAGCAATACCAACTATGTCTTTATAATCGACTAACTCTAAATGATGGAAATGCTTTTATTTCTGATTTTATGTTATTAGACTTTGGCAAAATATGTAATCATGAAAGCTAAGCCTGATTTATGCTAATAAAAGGCCAATGTTTCTACACTGCCCCTTTCAGAAATAAATATTTATAGCTGCACTTTCTTTTATAATAAACAACATGTATAAAATGTGTGTTGGTATACAGCTCACAATGTTAAACACTGTAAAAACATGTGTTTCTGTGCAGCTCCTGCAATCCTTTTGTGGACGGTCCCTACCAGGTTTTAACATGTAGGAACTGATTTTTTTTTTTTTTTTAAATCAATCTTCACAAGTCTTGGATTCTCCTTTGGATTTAGTCTGACTTAAGATCATACTTTGACTAAGGCATTCAGGCTCCAGGGCCATGAACCTCAGCCTATTTACAGTAGCGGCATTTTCAAATGGTCCTACCCGGTCAAAAGCCAATTGAATGGCAGCAAAATCCCCTCCAACTTCGAGCCACTGGCTATCTGCTGGGCGTGCATATTCTCTTAATCTGACCCCACCCTTTCACTAAATTACAGGGTCTGACCAGGAGATAGCTCTTCTCTTTAGATTATAATGTCCACAAATCTTGACAAAGAATATTTTAACATGTATAAAAAGGAATTGTAAGGAACTAGCCAAGGAGCCGCCAAGGACTAGCAAAGGACCAGCCAAGGACTAGCCAAGGACCAGCCAAGGACTAGCCAGGACCAGCCAAGGACTAGCAAAGGACCAGTCAAGGACTAGCAAAGGACCAGCGAAGGACTAGCCAAGGACCAGCCAAGGACTAGCCAGGACCAGCCAAGGACTAGCAAAGGACTAGCCAAGGACCAGCCAAGGACTAGCTAAGGACCAGCCAAGGACTAGCTAAGGACCAGCCAAGGACCAGCCAAGGACTAGCCAAGGACCAGCCAAGGACTAGCCAGGAAAAGCCAAGGACCAGCCAAGGACCAGCAAAGGACCAGCCAAGGACTAGCAAAGGACCAGCCAGAGACCAGCAAAGGACCAGCCAAGGACCAGCCAAGGACTAGCTAAGGACCAGCCAAGGACTAGCTAAGGACCAGCCAAGGACCAGCCAAGGACTAGCCAATGACCAGCCAAGGACTAGCCAGGAAAAGCCAAGGACCAGCCAAGGACTAGCCAAGGACCAGCCAAGGACCAGCCAAGGACTAGCCAGGACCAGCCAAGGACTAGCAAAGGACTAGCCAAGGACCAGCCAAGGACTAGCCAGGACCAGCCAAGGACTAGCAAAGGACCAGCCAAGGACTAGCAAAGGACCAGCCAAGGACTAGCAAAGGACCAGCCAAAGACTAGCCAAGGACCAGCCAAGGACCAGCAAAGGACCAGCCAAGGACTAGCAAAGGACCAGCCAGAGACCAGCAAAGGACCAGCCAAGGACTAGCCGAGGACTAGCCAAGGACCAGCCAAGGACCAGCCAAGGACTAGCTAAGGACCAGCCAAGGACTAGCTAAGGACCAGCCAAGGACCAGCCAAGGACTAGCCAAGGACCAGCCAAGGACTAGCCAGGAAAAGCCAAGGACCGGCCAAGGACCAGCCAAGGACTAGCCAAGCACCAGCCAAGGACTAGCCAGGACCAGCCAAGGACTAGCAAAGGACTAGCCAAGGACCAGCCAAGGACTAGCCAGGACCAGCCAAGGACTAGCAAAGGACCAGCCAAGGACTAGCAAAGGACCAGCCAAGGACTAGCAAAGGACCAGCCAAAGACTAGCCAAGGACCAGCCAAGGACCAGCAAAGGACCAGCCAAGGACTAGCAAAGGACCAGCCAGAGACCAGCAAAGGACCAGCCAAGGACTAGCCGAGGACTAGCCAAGGACCAGCCAAGGACCAGCCAAGGACTAGCTAAGGACCAGTCAAGGACTAGCTAAGGACCAGCCAAGGACCAGCCAAGGACTAGCCAAGGACCAGCCAAGGACTAGCCAGGAAAAGCCAAGGACCGGCCAAGGACCAGCCAAGGACTAGCCAAGGACCAGCCAAGGACCAGCCAAGGACCCATAAAGGAAACTGGGGAAATTTTGAAAAGCTACTACTGTAGATCCATCTTGCAATGAAGCTGCTATTAGATGTGTTTCCATTTATGTGTTTTTGAAGTATTGCATTAGAGGAGCTTGATGCCATGATTCTAGCAAAGTCACTGGTTTGTTTACATTTCATCTCTTCTCCTGACATCATTATCCACTCATTAGTTCCACCTGTGCAGGTCTGGCTCTTTTCATCATTGTTCATGTTTCCAGATTATTTGAAACCCTCACACAGCGAGAAGATGTCTAATGATCCCTCCACGCCTGATTCTGACCTCGCTTTCGCCTCACCGTTTCCTTTCCCTCCGCTTGCCTTGGTCGGCCTACTCAGCTCTCTGTTTTCTGGACACCGACCTGGTTTTTATCCTCTGAATCCCAATCATCGCCTTCCCTCTGGACACGTCAACCTGGCTCTAACCTCTCGGCTCTGACCCTGTTTCCATCTTACAGTCAATGAGTTCAGCTTTCTCCTGGGATTCCAAGGCGGAGAATATGCCTCAAAGTTTCTAATTGCTCCTCTGTCCCTCTCTCTTCTTGTGAGCAGAACGTTCTACCTCAAAGTGGTATAGGCCAAAGGTGATCACCACTGAACACAGAACAATCCAAAGGGCTGCTGTGAAACCAATGTTCAGTTTTCATGTTCCCACACAGATTCTGAGAAGTATAGTGACTTTGGTTGTATCTGAATGTCCTCCCTTATCAACTGAATCTGTGTATCATTTGTTGGTTTGTTTTTTTTCAATGTGAAACCAAACATGCTCAATGATAGGGCTGCTGTTCTCAGTGTAAAGCACAGTAATTGGTAAGCTTAGTAGCACCGTGCTGGTGAAGATTGTCAGTCATCCAGGTCATAGTCATTCCAGAAAAGGTAAAAACAACTCCACTAGACACTGTATCCAAGTTTGAAGACGGTTCGCTTCCAATCCAGAAAGCTTTTTCAATTCAAAAAGTCAGAAATAGCATTGAGTTCCAGGTGTTATAGAGTGGACCAAAAATAAAGCCTTGTTTTTTTTCTTGTTTTCTTGTTCAGAAAACATGCAAACTGAAACGGACGAACGGGTCCCCCCCTTTGGAATGGGGGTCGTTTGGCTTCTTTGTTAACCTGCAATGCCCCATACCTGTCTATGTCTCTGAAAGGGGGGTCGTTAGAGGGAATTGTTGGCCTGGCTGAATAGGTGAGGTCTTCTGTTGCCCTATAAAGGGGTTGGGGTTGTGATGTTAGTGGGAAGGGAACTTCCTCACTGTAACTCAATTAATGCATTTTACGTTTTTGAAAGCTGAAATCTGAGTCCCCCCCCCCCCCCTAACATAGATGGCTTCCATCCTAGATGGTTTGAGAGAGGCATAAAGGAAGCCATTGCAATCCACAAACCCTTTAAGGGGGAACAGAAGACCTCGCCTGTTCAGCCAGGCCAACAATTCCCTTTAACGACCCCCTTTCATAGACCACTGGTGGACTTCTTTATCTAAACAGAAGAAACTGGAAACACTTAATATTACTAAAGCTGAAAAATGATGTAATATTTAAGACCTAAACATTTTCCAACCGGATGTGAAAAACTAAAAAGAATACAGTGGATTTTTTTTTTTTTTTTACTTTTTTGGAATTAGTATGACCTGGATGAGAGTCTTCACCAGCACGGTGCTACTAATAGTTTTCTGCTTATTTCACATGCTTATGCTATAAATGCAGGATTTATCATAAAGTACATGGCTATTAAGCCTGTTAAGATTCTCCTACCTGAGCTGCAGATTGCTGCAGCTTCTTTAGAGTTACCCTGGGCCTGTTGGTCCCTGATTAATGCTCTGCTTCCTGGCCTAACTGTCTAGGTTTAAGGGATAGGTCTTATTGTCTCTCTCTCCACCCGCAGAAGCGAGTGCCTCAAGCAGCTGTTTAGGAATGTCTTGGACAGACAAAGATCTGTGATTCTTTAATATTTTTGAGTGACGAAACTTTATCTACAACATTTGGCGACAGAAAAATGTAGTTTACCAAGTTCAATTATGCATCATGAGGCTGCAAATCCTGCCGAGGATAAATAATGAATTAAGACAGGAAGCTCTATTGTAAAAAGAGTTATTTACTTCATTGTCACACAGAAAAACTATTTTATTCTTTAATAATTTAATATTTGAGCAGTAAAATATGCAGTTAATGCAATGCCAACAATTTTTAAATGGATGAAAAAACTTATTTAGATGCACCTTAGACCCCCCCCCCCCCCCCCCCCCCCCCCCACCCCAAAATAAAAAATATACAAATGTATGTAAGTGGAAATGTTAATGAAAAACATTTCATTCTTGTTTGAAAAATAGACAAAAAAAAGAAACCTTAGAGCTTGCTGGAGGAAACACAAACATATAGAGAAGCTGTACTGCCTGAGGAGAGAGTGCTGACAGCTCCTGAATAAAACCGCAGCTCATTTTAGCAACAGCAACATAAACCCAGATGAATGTTGGTTCCAGAAGCAGAGCGCTGGGAGAACATGGCTGAATCAAGACAGGGGACTCTGTCAGATGAGCTGACTGACTGGTACAGTTCAAGCCGCAGGCAGGCTATTAGGAACACCAGGAACCCGGTTTGATAAAAGACCAAGTATGCAATGAGGAAATTGAGCAATTAGCAGTCAGCCAAGCAGATCACATTTTATTCCAGTTTATCTGTTTCTCCTTTCTTTCTTCTCTTGTGCAAACCAAACGTCTATTGTGGAAGAAAGATTCTCTCCATCGCTCTCTGTATTTGTTGTCACTTTTTGTGGGGAAGGTAAAGAGCCCTTCCGACTGCCGCTGAAGCCTGACCCACTTTATTCAGTCCAAGGTCTCCCCAGCGACTGTCGAGGAGCGGAGTGGGGACTATAGCTGTAAGCCGGTGGGTTTGGCTCAGGCTAATCCCTGGAAGTCCATTATTCTCGCCAATTCAACGAAGCCCTCTCTCTGCAGAGTTGCATTAGCCTGTCTGCTAACCTGCCTCCCTGAAACCCGCTGCCCACAGACACACACTTTAGTAGAAGGCGAGGGGCACACCGCACCATATTAATCTCACAGTGTGTCTCTGTGTGCATGCGATTGTGTGGCCAGCTGGCAGAGGGAACGAACCAAGGCAGTTTGTTTTGCAGCCCTGGATGTGCAAACTGTTTATTGACATTTTCTGTGGTTAACAGAGAAAAGTCACAGAGCATGGATGCATGTGCTTGTTCGATGCAGGAAAAAATGCCCATTCAGCAGCTAGAAAGGGATCTTTCTCTTCTCCATCCTGGCTTTCTTTATTTCTCCATTTTCTCTCCTGGAAAAACTGCAGCCTTCATTGTTTCCGTCATGCACCTTCTCTCCCTACTTTTTGCTATGCAGCGTGTGTTTAAAGGTGGTATATTCCCATGTGCCACTGCTTCCCGTGTCCTCTGTCAGAGAATGTCACACACTCCTCATTTGTCATTCTTCTCAGAGCTCAGAGGATGAGCAGGGAAGGAGAACTTGAGGTGAAAACTCAGAAACTTGTACGTGATGACAAAAGGGGATTATTTGTCACATGGATTTTTTTTATTCTAAATAGACGAATGAGCTTATATTAACATATACAGGCATTAAACGGAAGATAGAGTCAAAGACATACATTTACAAATATACACACATACACATACACACTGCCTCTGCCTTGGCTAGCCATCTCTGTCTAATTAGGAGGCAATAATCCGCTAGAGAAGAGTCATCAAATTCAGCAAAAAAACAAAAAACAAACACTCCATGGGCAGAAATGCATGTGTGCATACCGCCCCCGGACACGCACATGCATGTAATTCCACACATCCCACCGTTACGCAAATGTCAGCCTTACATAAGCCCCATTAAGAAGAACACCATTTGGCATGGAAGGAGAGGAATGCGTCTTTGTTTTGCCTTTGTTTCTGCAGATTTGTTTCAACAAAGCCATTAAACATTCATTGCCTCTGCAGCGACTTGAGGTGGCTTCCCTGGCAGCCAGAAAGCTCGCCACTTCAAAAGAGGCATCGAGTTAAAAATAGCTGCATGTTCCCCATGCATAATGAATGGCCAGAGACGGTGCTAACGCTAGCTCTTTCCAGGAGTGATCTGCTACGCTCCGTTTGGCAGTCTTGCCCCCCCCCCTCCAACCACCAGCAGCAGCGTTCTGAGGGAGCTGTCCACAGACAGGTGCTCAGAGTCAGACAGTATTCCCACGTAAACATCCGCAGACCGATTCCAGTCCGCACCGCCGACATCACTCCGTTCCCCCGACACGCTTCACTGGCATCACAAGTCAGGTCTGTCCACCTGTTAGCTTAGGTAATGGTGGAACACTTTAGAGGCACACACACATGCAAACAGCATGCACCTTCCTGAGGATTATCTCACTGCGGTCAGTTTCTGCCTGGCTTGGTAAGGCTCATTTCCTGCCCAGCATCCCCTCTCTGTCGGGCTAAGCAAACACACACATTCAGACAGGCTTGCACTTTCACAGCACGTGCAAATGCCGCCGCCGCCGTTTTCTAGGTGTGTTTTTCCTTTCTCGCACCACCCATCCCCCGTCCTGCTTACATGCCAGGCTCTGCTTATGCAGTGCCAGACCGCCACTCTAAACTCATTTGGGTCGATTTTAATGGATGCCCAAAGCCAAGAACTTTCTCCACACCCATTAGATCCGCAGTCCTGTCTGGGAAATGTGGCAATTTGCAATTTCATCTTAATGTTGTTCTCCCTCTAACCAAATATCGCTCCTTCACTCTCTAAGCTCTCATCAGTTTACCTCTTTTCATTTCTTCTCAACATCTTTGACTTTGCATGCATCTCCCTTTCAGTCACTTTCTCCGCCTATTCTTTGCTGCTGTGCTGCGATGCTACTCGTCTCGCTCTCCCTCTTTGCTTTTTTTTTTTATGCGAGATGTCTCATTAAACAGCTTCAAAAGTCAAACTTTGACTTTCTCTATCTCTGCTCCCATTTGCCTCTTTGTGGCTCCTTTTCCTGCCTCTCTATAAGCTTTTTTTTCTTTGCTTGCTTGCCGGCTGTGCGTACATGCTCAGCGCAGGCTGAAAGAAGCGCCCCAGAACACAAAGTGTGGGTGTATGCGAACAGGAATGAGAGGAAGAGAGACTGAGGCCTGCAAGCCTCACTCTCCCACTTTGCCAGTGTCTGCCATTAGGGTGTCAGTGGCAGAGTGAATTTATTTGCTGTGCGGTTACTGGGCTAATGATTGATGTTGCCCCAGCAAACAGTAAACCAATTAGAAGGCTGATGTAACGTCATTTTAAAAGCCTCCTAATCACGTTGCTCTTGAACCTGGGACCCGGGCCTTCCCTAATGAAGATTTATACTGGATCAAAGGAGAGCCTAACGCCATTAACAATAGATTGTATTCCACCAAAAATCACATTACGACTTCTCTGCCCACCCTGCTCCCTCCCATCAGGCCTCTGCTAAATATATCTGCTGATTACAAGTGCAGATGCACAGAGGAATGGAGAAACGAGGCAAAGAGCGGGAAGGGGAGGCAGAGAACCGAAAGTTGGCCCACAATTGTTCAGGATAAATGCTCATAACGATTAACAAAGTCGTCGCTGCAGATGTTCTTCTGTCTTTAGGTGTACAAGGCTGGAAAAGAGAGCTGACATATACATTTAGAGGGCTGGAACAACCAGTAGCTTCTAGTTAGAGTGGCTCAGGTTATCCTGAGCTATCTCTATAGTTATGCTGCTATAGGCTTAGACTGCTGGAGGACATAGGGACCCCTTTTTCATCATTCTGCTTCATTCTATCTCTATTCTCCCACTCTGCAGAATCTGTTAGTTCAATCTCTAACGTTCTGCTCTCTCTGCTTTTTCTCATAGTAGCTTCATCTGGTCTGTTCCTGTTTGGCTGTGACTCCATCCTGGAGAGAAATATCAGCTGTGCTGCTGCCATCAACACCTTTGTTTCTAGATGTTGGAGCTTGGCCTGTTTTCCAGTGTAGTCCTGTTTCTCTGACTGTGACTAACTGGATGTGCTCTCTTCATCCTCTGACATGGGAGCTGGCTCGGAGCTCGTCTGCCTGGCTGTGTGTTTCCTGGACGGGGCCGCCTGTGGAGCTGGTTGACAGTTGCCTTTTGTATCTATGCTTCTTTTTCTATGTCTGCTTCTGTCTCCTTGAACCCCAGTGGGCCTCAGCAGATGGCCGCTCACACTGAGCCTGGTTCTGCTGGAGGTTTCTTCCTGTTCAAAGGGAGTTTTTCCTCTCCACTGTCGCTACAAGCATGCTTAGTGTGAGGGATTGCTGAAGAGTCAATGAGTCGATGCAATCAGCTGGTTTTCCTTAGATAGAAAACTTTGAATCAATCTGATTGGATGATCTGGTGAACTGGAAAGTGACCTGAGATGACATGATGTGAATTGGAGCTATAGAAATAAACTGAATAGAATTGAATTGAGTCTAGTGATGAAGAACACAGAGTCAGAGAAAATAACTAGTTTGTCTCTGCAACTTTTATCCTCCTGCTGCCACTTAGAATTTTATCATCCGCTTTACCTTTCACCTACTGATGGATTATTAATGTCACATGTGAAATAAGAACAAGCAGAGCAGCTCATTGGTGTCTGAGTAACTCTGCGGTGCATTAGGGTTGCTTTCCATTGCATCATTATATTTTTTGGTGATAGTTTAAAAAAGTGGCAAGGGAATATTTTAAAGGCAATACCTTCAAAAGTCAGGAGGTTTCTGTTCAGATCTGTCATGTGAGACACATCATGACTTAAGTTAACCATCTGGAATAATCTGGAAAAATACAGTTTTATTTATTCTGATTTGTTTTTGTGGACGGTGCTTTTTTATCATAGTTGATTTCTACTATCTTTGCCATTCGGGCTTCAATCAACAACTCAATAGTATTTGCAGGGCAGACAAAAAGAAATTCGATGAAAAACCAGAATTAAAAAACATACTTTATTTTTTCTTCCTATTTTCCCAAAAATAAGCCAAGCATGCCATATTTTATCTAAACACTTAAAAGTGTGAAACCTACATTTAAAAGGAATCTAATTATTACAATAGATTTAAAACTTTAAAAAGGTTTTGCATGTTTGCTGTTATCCAAAGAAAGGCATCCAGTTTACAAATTCCTTGTGGGCTTAATTTAAAACTAGAAAATTTCTAAAGAAATTTTGAGGGGGGCCACCTACTGCCCGTCTGGGGAACCGGGCCAATACGGCCCTGGCAAGTGACGTCGGGGCTCCCCAGACCAACTGCTTACGCCTTTGAGGGCTGCTGAGGGAAGGAAAGAGGGCAAGTTCATGGGCAAAGAGAGCTGTGTGCCACTTGTGCTGAAATCTGGGAAATAGACGTGCACAGCGTATGATGCACAAGGGTAATATGGGTTGTCCATATTGAAACACAGTGGGTAAAGCCCAGTTGGCGGGCTTCGCCCGCCTGCTAGGAGCCATCTCAGTGAAGAAAAAAATCACCAATGGCGGGCTCTGCCCGCCTTCTAAGAGCCATTGCAGTGATGAAATCACCAATGGCGGGCTCCGCCCGCCTGCTAAGAGCCATTGCAGTGATGTAATCACCTTTGGCGGGCTCCGCCCGCCTGTTACCATTGGCGGGCTCCGCCCGCCTTCTAAGAGCCATTGCAGTGATGAAATCACCAATGGCAATGAGCAATATGCCAGAATGTATGAGTGTGTATAAGGAAGAGGCTTTTATTCTGTAGAGTCCCTGTAGTCTTATTTTGAAAGTCCATCATGGATGTGCATCAAAAGATGGGTCATGCCCAGCAGTGATATAGAATCCATTTCCAAATGTTAAATCACTGGTTTTCCATGTTATTAGTTGAATAGTTGCTGTATTACAGAGTAAATGGGAGACTTTTATTGTGAAATTTGCTCTGGGGTGTGTTTTGAAAAGGTCAATAGAGTCTAATAAAAACCACCTGGAAGAGTTTGGGTCATAATGTTGAGCCATTTGCATCAATTAATGCATTAGTATAATCTAGAGGCTTTTATTTTGTAGGGTCCCTGGAGTCTTATTTTGAAAGTCCAACAGAGTTGTGTTTATAGAAAATGTTCAGACCCATCAATGATAGTTGATTACTTTCCAATCGTTAAATCACTCTTTTTCCATGTTATTAGGGCAGTAGATGAAGCGGAAATGGGAGGCTTTTATTTTGAAATTTGCCATAGGGTGTGTTTTAAACAGTCTCCTAGAGTCTATTCTCTAAAATGGGGTTGAGTTTGGGTCATAATGTTGAGCCATATAGGGCAATAAATATATATAAAAAATATAGAGGCTTTTATTTTGAAGGGTCCCTGGAGTCTTATTTTGAAAGTCTATCAGTGCTGAGTGGCAAGGGAAGTGTCATGGACAGCAGTCATATAGTATTCATTTCCCAATGTTAAATCAGTGCTTTCACCCTCCATTAGATTAATATGTGCTGTTTAAAACAGCAGAGGTAAAATCTGTTTGAAGCTTGGTTACCCTGACAACGCTTAATGAGCCTCTCACTGACACAGACAACAGCTGCACTCACTATTGGTTTCTTCTTCTCAGGCTTTTTTGTATTGGAAAAACTGCTCCGAACAAACGACTGCTGAGCAAAAATATGAGTATGAGTTATTAAAAAAAAAATTTCACCATGAGCATCAGCAATCCTTCGACTCCAACTATACCAACTTTGGTGTATGTGTGTCATTCAGAACAATATTTATGACGACTTGAAAACACATAGTCTCATTCGTTTTTCTCCCATCTTCAGCTCAAAAAGAATGGAGAAAGGCTGAAACTCATCGACTTTAGGTTGGTCTGGAGGGTTTTTAAGGAAAAGTATTAATCCTACCGTAATTCCGAAGACATTGTGTGAGTCCAGAGGTTTCAGTCTACAAACTGACCAAAAATGGTGACTGTAGGTCCAAATATGTGGCCGTGAGGGCGAGAATAAGATGTTTGATCTTAAAAAAATGGCCGCCTCACACTAAGATTTCAGCAGCTGCACTCTAGCAGGCTGCTGCAGAAGCTAACTGTCAGCTAGCTTCCAGGTGCTTACCCTCCGAACAAACGACTGCTGAGCAAAAACCGTAAAAGGTATCTGAAAAATTCTTTCAGTGAAAGCAACATCTATCCTTTGTCTCAGACTGGGGTAACCTTCATGTCTGTAGGTCTTTCACAACCCAAAACGAAGCAAAAACAAAATGGTTGGCCCACCTGCTCCTCCCTTTCTTTTAACTGCAGGACCTCACTCTCACTCACCTTTCAGCTGCTAAAGCACCCCTCCGAACAAACGACTGCTGAGTAAAAACCATAAAAGGTATCTGAAAAATTATTTTTATCTAAGCGACAGCTATATCTTGTCTTCAATTGGAGTAACTTTCATGGCTGTAGGTCATCTACAACCTGAATGGGAAGAGAAAGAAAAAGAAAAAACGTTTTGTCACACCTGATCTTCTAATTGAGCTAGCTGCAGCAGGACACTCTCCCCCAGCTTTCAGCTGCTTAAAATGTCCTCCGAACAAACGACTGCTGAGCAAAAACCGTATGAGTTATTCAAAATATTTTTTCACCGTGAGCGTCAGCCATCCTTCGACTCCAACTATGCCAACTTTGGTGTATGTGTGTCATTCAGAAAAATATTTATGACGAGCTGAAAACACATAGTCTGATTCGTTTTTCTCCCCTCTTCTGCTCCAAAACCAATGAAAAACTGCTCTGATTTTCATCGACTTTAGGTCGGTCTGGAGGGTTTTTAAGGAAAAGTATTAATCCTACCGTAATTCCGAAGATATTGTGTGGGTCCAGAGATTTCAGTCTACAAACTGACCAAAAATGGTGACTCTAGCTATAAATATGTGGCCGTGAGGGCGAGTTTAAAATGTTTTTTTGTGTTTAAAAAACGCCTGCCTCACACTCTAGCTTTTCAGTTGCTCCACTCTAGCAGGCTGGATTTTGCTAAAACTTTGTGGCGCTTGAGGTCTGATTATACAAAAACCGTAGCAGTTATCAACATACCGTCTTCAGTTTTAAATAGACGAAGGATTTATCTACAAACTGAGCTTCAAACTGTTTTTCTAGGTGAATGTATGCCGACACAGTGAAGTGCTGTTTTTTATGCTTTTTTTTTCCTCTCCCCATTCATTTCCTATGGGATTTTTTTGCGACGTTTTCGCTAATAATTCGCAAACCTTCGGACTAATGAGAAAGTTTTATACAAGCACACATCACCCCATTGGTCCCGACGCGTGTGCCAACTTTGGGCCCGATCCGCCAAACCGTGCGGGACTAGTTACGTGCCGAAGTTTTGGGTGGCGAGGAGAACTATAATAACTAGAAAATTTCTAAAGAAATTTTGAGGGGGGCCACCTACTGCCCGTCTGGGGAACCGGGCCAAAACGGCCCTGGCAAGTGACGTCGGGGCTCCCCAGACCAACTGCTTACGCCTTTGAGGGCTGCTGAGGGAAGGAAAGAGGGCAAGTTCATGGGCAAAGAGAGCTGTGTGCCACTTGTGCTGAAATCTGGGAAATAGACGTGCACAGCGTATGATGCACAAGGGTAATATGGGTTGTCCATATTGAAACACAGTGGGTAAAGCCCAGTTGGCGGGCTTCGCCCGCCTGCTAGGAGCCATCTCAGTGAAGAAAAAAATCACCAATGGCGGGCTCTGCCCGCCTTCTAAGAGCCATTGCAGTGATGAAATCACCAATGGCGGGCTCCGCCCGCCTGCTAAGAGCCATTGCAGTGATGTAATCACCTTTGGCGGGCTCCGCCCGCCTGTTACCATTGGCGGGCTCCGCCCGCCTTCTAAGAGCCATTGCAGTGATGAAATCACCAATGGCAATGAGCAATATGCCAGAATGTATGAGTGTGTATAAGGAAGAGGCTTTTATTCTGTAGAGTCCTTGTAGTCTTATTTTGAAAGTCTATCATGAATGTGCATCAAAAGATGGGTCACGCCCAGCAGTGATATAGAATCCATTTCCAAATGTTAAATCACTGGTTTTCCATGTTATTAGGTGAATAGTTGCTGTATTACAGAGTAAATGGGAGACTTTTATTGTGAAATTTGCTCTGGGGTGTGTTTTGAAAAGGTCACTAGAGTCTAATAAAAACAACCTGGAAGAGTTTGGGTCATAATGTTGAGCCATTTGCATCAATTAATGCATTAGTATAATCTAGAGGCTTTTATTTTGTAGGGTCCCTGGAGTCTTATTTTGAAAGTCCAACAGAGTTGTGTTTATAGAAAATGTTCAGACCCGTCAATGATAGTTGATGACTTTCCAATCGTTAAATCACTCTTTTTCCATTTTATTAGGGCAGTAGATGAAGCGGAAATGGGAGGCTTTTATTTTGAAATTTGCCATAGGGTGTGTTTTAAACAGTCTCCTAGAGTCTATTCTCTAAAATGGGGTTGAGTTTGGGTCATAATGTTGAGCCATATAGGGCAATAAATATATGTAAAAAATATAGAGGCTTTTATTTTGAAGGGTCCCTGGAGTCTTATTTTGAAAGTCTATCAGTGCTGAGTGGCAAGGGAAGTGTCATGGACGGCAGTCATATAGTATCCATTTCCCAATGTTAAATCAGTGCTTTCACCCTCCATTAGATTAATATGTGCTGTTTAAAACAGCAGAGGTAAAATCTGTTTGAAGCTTGGTAACCTTGACAACGCTTAATGAGCCTCTCACTGACACAGACAACAGCTGCACTCACTATTGGTTTCTTCTTCCCAGGCTTTTTTGTATGGGAAGAACGGCACCAAACAAACGACTGCTGAGCAAAAACCGTATGAGTTATTAAAAAAAAAAATTTCACCATGAGCATCAGCAATCCTTCGACTCCAACTATACCAACTTTGGTGTATGTGTGTCATTCAGAACAATATTTATGACGACTTGAAAACACATAGTCTGATTCGTTTTTCTCCCATCTTCAGCTTAAAAAGAATGGAGAAAGGCTGAAACTCATCGACTTTAGGTTGGTCTGGAGGGTTTTTAAGGAAAAGTATTAATCCTACCGTAATTCCGAAGACATTGTGTGAGTCCAGAGGTTTCAGTCTACAAACTGACCAAAAATGGTGACTGTAGGTCCAAATATGTGGCCGTGAGGGCGAGAATAAGATGTTTGATCTTAAAAAAATGGCCGCCTCACACTAAGATTTCAGCAGCTGCACTCTAGCAGGCTGCTGCAGAAGCTAACTGTCAGCTAGCTTCCAGGTGCTTACCCTCCGAACAAACGACTGCTGAGCAAAAACCGTAAAAGGTATCTGAAAAATTCTTTCAGTGAAAGCAACATCTATCCTTTGTCTCAGACTGGGGTAACCTTCATGTCTGTAGGTCTTTCACAACCCAAAACGAAGCAAAAACAAAATGGTTGGCCCACCTGCTCCTCCCTTTCTTTTAACTGCAGGACCTCACTCTCACTCACCTTTCAGCTGCTAAAGCACCCCTCTGAACAAACGACTGCTGAGTAAAAACCATAAAAGGTATCTCAAAAATTATTTTTATCTAAGCGACAGCTATATCTTGTCTTCAATTGGAGTAACTTTCATGGCTGTAGGTCATCTACAACCTGAATGGGAAGAGAAAGAAAAAGAAAAAACGTTTCGTCACACATGAGCTTCTAATTGAGCTAGCTGCAGCAGGTCACTCACCCAGCTTTGAGGTGCTTAAAATGTCCTCCGAACAAACGACTGCTGAGCAAAAACCGTATGAGTTATTCAAAAAATTCTTTCACCGTGAGCGTCAGCCATCCTTCGACTCCAACTATGCCAACTTTGGTGTATGTGTGTCATTCAGAAAAATATTTATGACGACTTGAAAACACATAGTCTGATTCGTTTTTCTCCCCTCTTCTGCTCCAAAACCAATGAAAAACTGCTCTGATTTTCATCGACTTTAGGTCGGTCTGGAGGGTTTTTAAGGAAAAGTATTAATCTTACCGTAATTCCGAAGATATTGTGTGGGTCCAGAGATTTCAGTCTACAAACTGACCAAAAATGGTGACTCTAGCTATAAATATGTGGCCGTGAGGGCGAGTTTAAAATGTTTTTTTGTGTTTAAAAAACGCCTGCCTCACACTCTAGCTTTTCAGTTGCTCCACTCTAGCAGGCTGGATTTTGCTAAAACTTTGTGGCGCTTGAGGTCTGATTATACAAAAACCGTAGCAGTTATCAACATACCGTCTTCAGTTTTAAATAGACGAAGGATTTATCTACAAACTGAGCTTCAAACTGTTTTTCTAGGTGAATGTATGCCGACACAGTGAAGTGCTGTTTTTTATGCTTTTTTTTACCTCTTCCCATTCATTTCCTATGGGATTTTTTTGCGACGTTTTCGCTAATAATTCGCAAACCTTCGGACTAATGAGAAAGTTTTATACAAGCACACATCACCCCATTGGTCCCAACGCGTGTGCCAACTTTGGGCCCGATCCGCCAAACCGTGCGGGACTAGTTACGTGCCGAAGTTTTGGGTATACGGGAGAATTATAATAATAATAATAATACGCGGAATAAATATGTGCAATAGTAGTAGGTGGGCCATGCCTTCGGCATGTGGCCCCCCAACTAGAAAATTTCTAAAGAAATTTTGAGGGGGGCCACCTACTGCCCGTCTGGGGAACCGGGCCAATACGGCCCTGGCAAGTGACGTCGGGGCTCCCCAGACCAACTGCTTACGCCTTTGAGGGCTGCTGAGGGAAGGAAAGAGGGCAAGTTCATGGGCAAAGAGAGCTGTGTGCCACTTGTGCTGAAATCTGGGAAATAGACGTGCACAGCGTATGATGCACAAGGGTAATATGGGTTGTCAATATTGAAACACAGTGGGTAAAGCCAAGTTTGCGGGCTTCGCCCGCCTTCTGGGATCCATCTCAGTGAAGAAAAAAATCACCAATGGCGGGCTCTGCCCGCCTTCTAAGAGCCATTGCAGTGATGAAATCACCAATGGCGGGCTCCGCCCGCCTGCTAAGAGCCATTGCAGTGATGTAATCACCTTTGGCGGGCTCCGCCCGCCTGTTACCATTGGCGGGCTCCGCCCGCCTTCTAAGAGCCATTGCAGTGATGAAATCACCAATGGCAATGAGCAATATGCCAGAATGTATGAGTGTGTATAAGGAAGAGGCTTTTATTCTGTAGAGTCCTTGTAGTCTTATTTTGAAAGTCTATCATGAATGTGCATCAAAAGATGGGTCACGCCCAGCAGTGATATAGAATCCATTTCCAAATGTTAAATCACTGGTTTTCCATGTTATTAGGTGAATAGTTGCTGTATTACAGAGTAAATGGGAGACTTTTATTGTGAAATTTGCTCTGGGTGTGTTTTGAAAAGGTCACTAGAGTCTAATAAAAACAACCTGGAAGAGTTTGGGTCATAATGTTGAGCCATTTGCATCAATTAATGCATTAGTATAATCTAGAGGCTTTTATTTTGTAGGGTCCCTGGAGTCTTATTTTGAAAGTCCAACAGAGTTGTGTTTATAGAAAATGTTCAGACCCGTCAATGATAGTTGATTACTTTCCAATCGTTAAAACACTCTTTTTCCATGTTATTAGGGCAGTAGATGAAGCGGAAATGGGAGGCTTTTATTTTGAAATTTGCTATAGGGTGTGTTTTAAACAGTCTCCTAGAGTCTATTCTCTAAAACGGGGTTGAGTTTGGGTCATAATGTTGAGCCATATAGGGCAATAAATATATGTAAAAAATATAGAGGCTTTTATTTTGTAGGGTCCCTGGAGTCTTATTTTGAAAGTCTATCAGTGCTGAGTGGCAAGGGAAGTGTCATGGACAGCAGTCATATAGTATCCATTTCCCAATGTTAAATCAGTCCTTTCACCCTCCATTAGATTAATATGTGCTGTTTAAAACAGCAGAGGTAAAATCTGTTTGAAGCTTGGTAACCTTGACAACGCTTAACGAGCCTCTCACTGACACAGACAACAGCTGCACTCACTATTGGTTTCTTCTTCCCAGGCTTTTTTGTATGGGAAGAACGGCACCGAACAAACGACTACTGATCAAAAACCGTATGAGTTATTCAAAAAACATTTTCACCATGAGCATCAGCAATCCTTCGACTCCAACTATACCAACTTTGGTGTATGTGTGTCATTCAGAAAAATATTTATGACGAGTTGAAAACACATAGTCTGATTCGTTTCTCTCCCATCTTCAGCTCAAAAAGAATAGAGAAAGGCTGAAACTCTCATCGACTTTAGGTTGGTCTGGAGGGTTTTTAAGGAAAAGTATTAATCCTACCGTAATTCCGAAGACATTGTGTGAGTCCAGAGGTTTCAGTCTACAAACTGACCAAAAATGGTGACTGTAGCTCCAAATATGTGGCCGTGAGGGCGAGAATAAGATGTTTGATCTTAAAAAAATGGCCGCCTCACACTAAGATTTCAGCAGCTGCACTCTAGCAGGCTGCTGCAGAAGCTAACTGTCAGCTAGCTTCCAGGTGCTTACCCTCCGAACAAACGACTGCTGAGCAAAAACCGTAAAAGATATCTGAAAAATTCTTTCAGTGAAAGCAACATCTATCCTTTGTCTCAGACTGGGGTAACCTTCATGTCTGTAGGTCTTTCACAACCCAAAACGAAGCACAAACAAAATGGTTGGCCCACCTGCTCCTCCCTTTGTTTGAACTGCAGGACCTCACTCTCACTCACCTTTTAGCTGCTAAAGCACCCCTCCGAACAAACGACTGCTGAGTAAAAACCGTAAAAGGTATCTGAAAAATTCTTTTTATCTAAGCGACAGCTATATCTTGTCTTCAATTGGAGTAACTTTCATGGCTGTAGGTCATCTACAAACTGAATGGGAAGAGAAAGAAAAAGAAAAAAACGTTTCATCACACCTAAGCTTCTAATTGAGCTAGCTGCAGCAGGTCACTGTCACTCAGCTTTCAGGTGCTTAAAATGTCCTCCGAACAAACGACTGCTGAGCAAAAACCGTATGAGTTATTCAAAAAATTTTTTCACCGTGAGCGTCAGTCATCCTTCGACTCCAACTATGCCAACTTTGGTGTATGTGTGTCATTCAGAAAAATATTTATGACGAGTTTAAAACACATAGTCGGATTCGTTTTTCTCCCCTCTTCTGCTCCAAAACCAATGAAAAACGGCTCTGATTTTCATCGACTTTAGGTCGGTCTGGAGGGTTTTTAAGGAAAAGTATTAATCCTACCGTAATTCCGAAGATATTGTGTGGGTCCAGAGATTTCAGTCTACAAACTGACCAAAAATGGTGACTCTAGCTATAAATATGTGGCCGTGAGGGCGAGTTTAAAATGTTTTTTTGTGTTTAAAAAACGCCTGCCTCACACTCTAGCTTTTCAGTTGCTCCACTCTAGCAGGCTGGATTTTGCTAAAACTTTGTGGCGCTTGAGGTCTGATTATACAAAAACCGTAGCAGTTATCAACATACCGTCTTCAGTTTTAAATAGACGAAGGATTTATCTACAAACTGAGCTTCAAACTGTTTTTCTAGGTGAATGTATGGCGACACAGTGAAGTGCTGTTTTTTATGCTTTTTTTTTCCTCTCCCCATTCATTTCCTATGGGATTTTTTTGCGACGTTTTCGCTAATAATTCGCAAACCTTCGGACTAATGAGAAAGTTTTATACAAGCACACATCACCCCATTGGTCCCGACGCGTGTGCCAACTTTGGGCCCGATCCGCCAAACCGTGCGGGACTAGTTACGCGCCGAAGTTTTGGGTATACGGGAGAATTATAATAACTAGAAAATTTCTAAAGAAATTTTGAGGGGGGCCACCTACTGCCCGTCTGGGGAACCGGGCCAATACGGCCCTGGCAAGTGATGTCGGGGCTCCCCAGACCAACTGCTTATGCCTTTGAGGGCTGCTGAGGGAAGGAAAGAGGGCTAGGTCATGGGCAAAGAGAGCTGTGTGCCACCTGTGCTGAAATCTGGGTAATAGACGTGCACAGCGTATGATGCACAAGGGTAATATGGGTTGTCCATATTGAACCGCAGTGGGTAAAGCTCAGTTGGTGGGCTCCGCCCGCCTGCTAGGAGCCCTTGCAGCGATGAAAAAAATCCCCAATGGCGGGCATTGCCCGCCTGCTAAGAGCCATTGCAGTGATGAAATCACCAATGGCGGGCTCCGCCCGCCTGCTAGGAGCCATTGCAGTGATGAAAAAAATCACCATTGGCGGGCTCCGCCCGCCTCCTAACAGCCATTGCAGTGATGAAATCACCAATGGCGGGCTCCGCCCGCCTTCTAAGAGCCATTGCAGTGATGAAATTACAAATGGCTATAAGCAATATGCCAGAATGTATGAGTGTGTATAAGGAAGAGGCTTTTATTTTGTAGAGTCCCTGTAGTCTTATTTTGAAAGTCTATCATGGAAGTGCATCTATAGATGGGTCATGCCCAGCAGTGATATAGAATCCATTTCCAAATGTTAAATCACTGGTTTTCCATGTTATTAGGTGAATAGTTCCTGTATTACAGAGTAAATGGGGGACTTTTATTGTGAAATTTGCTCTGGGGTGTGTTTTGAAAAGGTCACTAGAGTCTAATAAAAACAACCTGGAAGAGTTTGGGTCATAATGTTGAGCCATTTGCATCAATTAATGCATTAGTATAATCTAGAGGCTTTTATTTTGTAGGGTCCCTGGAGTCTTATTTTGAAAGTCCAACAGAGTTGTGTTTAGAGAAAATGTTCAGACCCATCAATGATAGTTGATGACTTTCCAATCGTTAAATCACTCTTTTTCCATTTTATTAGGGCAGTAGATGAAGCGGAAATGGGAGGCTTTTATTTTGAAATTTGCCATAGGGTGTGTTTTAAACAGTCTCCTAGAGTCTATTCTCTAAAATGGGGTTGAGTTTGGGTCATAATGTTGAGCCATATAGGGCAATAAATATATGTAAAAAATATAGAGGCTTTTATTTTGAAGGGTCCCTGGAGTCTTATTTTGAAAGTCTATCAGTGCTGAGTGGCAAGGGAAGTGTCATGGACGGCAGTCATATAGTATCCATTTCCCAATGTTAAATCAGTGCTTTCACCCTCCATTAGATTAATATGTGCTGTTTAAAACAGCAGAGGTAAAATCTGTTTGAAGCTTGGTAACCTTGACAACGCTTAACGAGCCTCTCACTGACACAGACAACAGCTGCACTCACTATTGGTTTCTTCTTCCCAGGCTTTTTTGTATGGGAAGAACGGCACCGAACAAACGACTACTGATCAAAAACCGTATGAGTTATTCAAAAAACATTTTCACCATGAGCATCAGCAATCCTTCGACTCCAACTATACCAACTTTGGTGTATGTGTGTCATTCAGAAAAATATTTATGACGAGTTGAAAACACATAGTCTGATTCGTTTTTCTCCCATCTTCAGCTCAAAAAGAATGGAGAAAGGCTGAAACTCTCATCCACTTTAGGTTGGTCTGGAGGGTTTTTAAGGCAAAGTATTAATCCTACCGTAATTCCGAAGACATTGTGTGAGTCCAGAGGTTTCAGTCTACAAACTGACCAAAAATGGTGACTGTAGCTCCAAATATGTGGCCGTGAGGGCGAGAATAAGATGTTTGATCTTAAAAAATGGCCGCCTCACACTAAGATTTCAGCAGCTGCACTCTAGCAGGCTGCTGCAGAAGCTAACTGTCAGCTAGCTTCCAGGTGCTTACCCTCCGAACAAACGACTGCTGAGCAAAAACCGTAAAAGATATCTGAAAAATTCTTTCAGTGAAAGCAACATCTATCCTTTGTCTCAGACTGGGGTAACCTTCATGTCTGTAGGTCTTTCACAACCCAAAACGAAGCACAAACAAAATGGTTGGCCCACCTGCTCCTCCCTTTGTTTGAACTGCAGGACCTCACTCTCACTCACCTTTTAGCTGCTAAAGCACCCCTCCGAACAAACGACTGCTGAGTAAAAACCGTAAAAGGTATCTGAAAAATTCTTTTTATCTAAGCGACAGCTATATCTTGTCTTCAATTGGAGTAACTTTCATGGCTGTAGGTCATCTACAAACTGAATGGGAAGAGAAAGAAAAAGAAAAAACGTTTCATCACACCTAAGCTTCTAATTGAGCTAGCTGCAGCAGGTCACTGTCACTCAGCTTTCAGGTGCTTAAAATGTCCTCCGAACAAACGACTGCTGAGCAAAAACCGTATGAGTTATTCAAAAAATTTTTTCACCGTGAGCGTCAGTCATCCTTCGACTCCAACTATGCCAACTTTGGTGTATGTGTGTCATTCAGAAAAATATTTATGACGAGTTTAAAACACATAGTCGGATTCGTTTTTCTCCCCTCTTCTGCTCCAAAACCAATGAAAAACGGCTCTGATTTTCATCGACTTTAGGTCGGTCTGGAGGGTTTTTAAGGAAAAGTATTAATCCTACCGTAATTCCGAAGATATTGTGTGGGTCCAGAGATTTCAGTCTACAAACTGACCAAAAATGGTGACTCTAGCTATAAATATGTGGCCGTGAGGGCGAGTTTAAAATGTTTTTTTGTGTTTAAAAAACGCCTGCCTCACACTCTAGCTTTTCAGTTGCTCCACTCTAGCAGGCTGGATTTTGCTAAAACTTTGTGGCGCTTGAGGTCTGATTATACAAAAACCGTAGCAGTTATCAACATACCGTCTTCAGTTTTAAATAGACGAAGGATTTATCTACAAACTGAGCTTCAAACTGTTTTTCTAGGTGAATGTATGCCGACACAGTGAAGTGCTGTTTTTTATGCTTTTTTTTTCCTCTCCCCATTCATTTCCTATGGGATTTTTTTGCGACGTTTTCGCTAATAATTCGCAAACCTTCGGACTAATGAGAAAGTTTTATACAAGCACACATCACCCCATTGGTCCCGACGCGTGTGCCAACTTTGGGCCCGATCCGCCAAACCGTGCGGGACTAGTTACGCGCCGAAGTTTTGGGTATACGGGAGAATTATAATAATAACTAGAAAATTTCTAAAGAAATTTTGAGGGGGGCCACCTACTGCCCGTCTGGGGAACCGGGCCAATACGGCCCTGGCAAGTGACGTCGGGGCTCCCCAGACCAACTGCTTACGCCTTTGAGGGCTGCTGAGGGAAGGAAAGAGGGCAAGTTCATGGGCAAAGAGAGCTGTGTGCCACTTGTGCTGAAATCTGGGAAATAGACGTGCACAGCGTATGATGCACAAGGGTAATATGGGTTGTCCATATTGAAACACAGTGGGTAAAGCCCAGTTGGCGGGCTTCGCCCGCCTGCTAGGAGCCATCTCAGTGAAGAAAAAAATCACCAATGCCATTGCAGTGATGAAATCACCAATGGCGGGCTCCGCCCGCCTGCTAAGAGCCATTGCAGTGATGTAATCACCTTTGGCGGGCTCCGCCCGCCTGTTACCATTGGCGGGCTCCGCCCGCCTTCTAAGAGCCATTGCAGTGATGAAATCACCAATGGCAATGAGCAATATGCCAGAATGTATGAGTGTGTATAAGGAAGAGGCTTTTATTCTGTAGAGTCCTTGTAGTCTTATTTTGAAAGTCTATCATGAATGTGCATCAAAAGATGGGTCACGCCCAGCAGTGATATAGAATCCATTTCCAAATGTTAAATCACTGGTTTTCCATGTTATTAGGTGAATAGTTGCTGTATTACAGAGTAAATGGGAGACTTTTATTGTGAAATTTGCTCTGGGTGTGTTTTGAAAAGGTCACTAGAGTCTAATAAAAACAACCTGGAAGAGTTTGGGTCATAATGTTGAGCCATTTGCATCAATTAATGCATTAGTATAATCTAGAGGCTTTTATTTTGTAGGGTCCCTGGAGTCTTATTTTGAAAGTCCAACAGAGTTGTGTTTATAGAAAATGTTCAGACCCGTCAATGATAGTTGATTACTTTCCAATCGTTAAATCACTCTTTTTCCATGTTATTAGGGCAGTAGATGAAGCGGAAATGGGAGGCTTTTATTTTGAAATTTGCTACAGGGTGTGTTTTAAACAGTCTCCTAGAGTCTATTCTCTAAAACGGGGTTGAGTTTGGGTCATAATGTTGAGCCATATAGGGCAATAAATATATGTAAAAAATATAGAGGCTTTTATTTTGTAGGGTCCCTGGAGTCTTATTTTGAAAGTCTATCAGTGCTGAGTGGCAAGGGAAGTGTCATGGACAGCAGTCATATAGTATCCATTTCCCAATGTTAAATCAGTCCTTTCACCCTCCATTAGATTAATATGTGCTGTTTAAAACAGCAGAGGTAAAATCTGTTTGAAGCTTGGTAACCTTGACAACGCTTAACGAGCCTCTCACTGACACAGACAACAGCTGCACTCACTATTGGTTTCTTCTTCCCAGGCTTTTTTGTATGGGAAGAACGGCACCGAACAAACGACTACTGATCAAAAACCGTATGAGTTATTCAAAAAACATTTTCACCATGAGCATCAGCAATCCTTCGACTCCAACTATACCAACTTTGGTGTATGTGTGTCATTCAGAAAAATATTTATGACGAGTTGAAAACACATAGTCTGATTCGTTTCTCTCCCATCTTCAGCTCAAAAAGAATAGAGAAAGGCTGAAACTCTCATCGACTTTAGGTTGGTCTGGACGGTTTTTAAGGAAAAGTATTAATCCTACCGTAATTCCGAAGACATTGTGTGAGTCCAGAGGTTTCAGTCTACAAACTGACCAAAAATGGTGACTGTAGCTCCAAATATGTGGCCGTGAGGGCGAGAATAAGATGTTTGATCTTAAAAGAATGGCCGCCTCACACTAAGATTTCAGCAGCTGCACTCTAGCAGGCTGCTGCAGAAGCTAACTGTCAGCTAGCTTCCAGGTGCTTACCCTCCGAACAAACGACTGCTGAGCAAAAACCGTAAAAGATATCTGAAAAATTCTTTCAGTGAAAGCAACATCTATCCTTTGTCTCAGACTGGGGTAACCTTCATGTCTGTAGGTCTTTCACAACCCAAAACGAAGCACAAACAAAATGGTTGGCCCACCTGCTCCTCCCTTTGTTTGAACTGCAGGACCTCACTCTCACTCACCTTTTAGCTGCTAAAGCACCCCTCCGAACAAACGACTGCTGAGTAAAAACCGTAAAAGGTGTCTGAAAAATTCTTTTTATCTAAGCGACAGCTATATCTTGTCTTCAATTGGAGTAACTTTCATGGCTGTAGGTCATCTACAAACTGAATGGGAAGAGAAAGAAAAAGAAAAAACGTTTTGTCACACCTGATCTTCTAATTGAGCTAGCTGCAGCAGGACACTCTCCCCCAGCTTTCAGCTGCTTAAAATGTCCTCCGAACAAACGACTGCTGAGCAAAAACCGTATGAGTTATTCAAAATATTTTTTCACCGTGAGCGTCAGCCATCCTTCGACTCCAACTATGCCAACTTTGGTGTATGTGTGTCATTCAGAAAAATATTTATGACGAGTTTAAAACACATAGTCTGATTCGTTTTTCTCCCCTCTTCTGCTCCAAAACCAATGAAAAACGGCTCTGATTTTCATCGACTTTAGGTCAGTCTGGAGGGTTTTTAAGGAAAAGTATTAATCCTACCGTAATTCCGAAGATATTGTGTGGGTCCAGAGATTTCAGTCTACAAACTGACCAAAAATGGTGACTCTAGCTATAAATATGTGGCCGTGAGGGCGAGTTTAAAATGTTTTTTTGTGTTTAAAAAACGCCTGCCTCACACTCTAGCTTTTCAGTTGCTCCACTCTAGCAGGCTGGATTTTGCTAAAACTTTGTGGCGCTTGAGGTCTGATTATACAAAAACCGTAGCAGTTATCAACATACCGTCTTCAGTTTTAAATAGACGAAGGATTTATCTACAAACTGAGCTTCAAACTGTTTTTCTAGGTGAATGTATGCCGACACAGTGAAGTGCTGTTTTTTATGCTTTTTTTTTCCTCTCCCCATTCATTTCCTATGGGATTTTTTTGCGACGTTTTCGCTAATAATTCGCAAACCTTCGGACTAATGAGAAAGTTTTATACAAGCACACATCACCCCATTGGTCCCGACGCGTGTGCCAACTTTGGGCCCGATCCGCCAAACCGTGCGGGACTAGTTACGTGCCGAAGTTTTGGGTATACGGGAGAATTATAATAATAATAATAATACGCGGAATAAATATGTGCAATAGTAGTAGGTGGGCCATGCCTTCGGCATGTGGCCCCCCAATAATACGCGGAATAAATATGTGCAATAGTAGTAGGTGGGCCATGCCTTCGGCATGTGGCCCCCCAATAATAATACGCGGAATAAATATGTGCAATAGTAGTAGGTGGGCCATGCCTTCGGCATGTGGCCCCCCAACTAGAAAATTTCTAAAGAAATTTTGAGGGGGGCCACCTACTGCCCGTCTTGGGAACCGGGCCAATACGGCCCTGGCAAGTGACGTCGGGGCTCCCCAGACCAACTGCTTACGCCTTTGAGGGCTGCTGAGGGAAGGAAAGAGGGCAAGTTCATGGGCAAAGAGAGCTGTGTGCCACTTGTGCTGACATCTGGGAAATAGACGTGCACAGCGTATGATGCACAAGGGTAATATGGGTTGTCCATATTGAAACACAGTGGGTAAAGCCCAGTTGGCGGGCTTCGCCCGCCTGCTAGGAGCCATCTCAGTGAAGAAAAAAATCACCAATGGCGGGCTCTGCCCGCCTTCTAAGAGCCATTGCAGTGATGAAATCACCAATGGCGGGCTCCGCCCGCCTGCTAAGAGCCATTGCAGTGATGTAATCACCTTTGGCGGGCTCCGCCCGCCTGTTACCATTGGCGGGCTCCGCCCGCCTTCTAAGAGCCATTGCAGTGATGAAATCACCAATGGCAATGAGCAATATGCCAGAATGTATGAGTGTGTATAAGGAAGAGGCTTTTATTCTGTAGAGTCCTTGTAGTCTTATTTTGAAAGTCTATCATGAATGTGCATCAAAAGATGGGTCACGCCCAGCAGTGATATAGAATCCATTTCCAAATGTTAAATCACTGGTTTTCCATGTTATTAGGTGAATAGTTGCTGTATTACAGAGTAAATGGGAGACTTTTATTGTGAAATTTGCTCTGGGGTGTGTTTTGAAAAGGTCACTAGAGTCTAATAAAAACAACCTGGAAGAGTTTGGGTCATAATGTTGAGCCATTTGCATCAATTAATGCATTAGTATAATCTAGAGGCTTTTATTTTGTAGGGTCGCTGGAGTCTTATTTTGAAAGTCCAACAGAGTTGTGTTTATAGAAAATGTTCAGACCCGTCAATGATAGTTGATTAGTTTCCAATCGTTAAATCACTCTTTTTCCATGTTATTAGGGCAGTAGATGAAGCGGAAATGGGAGGCTTTTATTTTGAAATTTGCTATAGGGTGTGTTTTAAACAGTCTCCTAGAGTCTTTTCTCTAAAACGGGGTTGAGTTTGGGTCATAATGTTGAGCCATATAGGGCAATAAATATATGTAAAAAATATAGAGGCTTTTATTTTGTAGGGTCCCTGGAGTCTTATTTTGAAAGTCTATCAGTGCTGAGTGGCAAGGGAAGTGTCATGGACAGCAGTCATATAGTATCCATTTCCCAATGTTAAATCAGTCCTTTCACCCTCCATTAGATTAATATGTGCTGTTTAAAACAGCAGAGGTAAAATCTCTTTGAAGCTTGGTAACCTTGACAACGCTTAACGAGCCTCTCACTGACACAGACAACAGCTGCACTCACTATTGGTTTCTTCTTCCCAGGCTTTTTTGTATGGGAAGAACGGCACCGAACAAACGACTACTGATCAAAAACCGTATGAGTTATTCAAAAAACATTTTCACCATGAGCATCAGCAATCCTTCGACTCCAACTATACCAACTTTGGTGTATGTGTGTCATTCAGAAAAATATTTATGACGAGTTGAAAACACATAGTCTGATTCGTTTCTCTCCCATCTTCAGCTCAAAAAGAATAGAGAAAGGCTGAAACTCTCATCGACTTTAGGTTGGTCTGGACGGTTTTTAAGGAAAAGTATTAATCCTACCGTAATTCCGAAGACATTGTGTGAGTCCAGAGGTTTCAGTCTACAAACTGACCAAAAATGGTGACTGTAGCTCCAAATATGTGGCCGTGAGGGCGAGAATAAGATGTTTGATCTTAAAAGAATGGCCGCCTCACACTAAGATTTCAGCAGCTGCACTCTAGCAGGCTGCTGCAGAAGCTAACTGTCAGCTAGCTTCCAGGTGCTTACCCTCCGAACAAACGACTGCTGAGCAAAAACCGTAAAAGATATCTGAAAAATTCTTTCAGTGAAAGCAACATCTATCCTTTGTCTCAGACTGGGGTAACCTTCATGTCTGTAGGTCTTTCACAACCCAAAACGAAGCACAAACAAAATGGTTGGCCCACCTGCTCCTCCCTTTGTTTGAACTGCAGGACCTCACTCTCACTCACCTTTTAGCTGCTAAAGCACCCCTCCGAACAAACGACTGCTGAGTAAAAACCGTAAAAGGTATCTGAAAAATTATTTTTATCTAAGCGACAGCTATATCTTGTCTTCAATTGGAGTAACTTTCATGGCTGTAGGTCATCTACAACCTGAATGGGAAGAGAAAGAAAAAGAAAAAACGTTTTGTCACACCTGATCTTCTAATTGAGCTAGCTGCAGCAGGACACTCTCCCCCAGCTTTCAGCTGCTTAAAATGTCCTCCGAACAAACGACTGCTGAGCAAAAACCGTATGAGTTATTCAAAATATTTTTTCACCGTGAGCGTCAGCCATCCTTCGACTCCAACTATGCCAACTTTGGTGTATGTGTGTCATTCAGAAAAATATTTATGACGAGTTTAAAACACATAGTCTGATTCGTTTTTCTCCCCTCTTCTGCTCCAAAACCAATGAAAAACGGCTCTGATTTTCATCGACTTTAGGTCGGTCTGGAGGGTTTTTAAGGAAAAGTATTAATCCTACCGTAATTCCAAAGATATTGTGTGGGTCCAGAGATTTCAGTCTACAAACTGACCAAAAATGGTGACTCTAGCTATAAATATGTGGCCGTGAGGGCGAGTTTAAAATGTTTTTTTGTGTTTAAAAAACGCCTGCCTCACACTCTAGCTTTTCAGTTGCTCCACTCTAGCAGGCTGGATTTTGCTAAAACTTTGTGGCGCTTGAGGTCTGATTATACAAAAACCGTAGCAGTTATCAACATACCGTCTTCAGTTTTAAATAGACGAAGGATTTATCTACAAACTGAGCTTCAAACTGTTTTTCTAGGTGAATGTATGCTGACACAGTGAAGTGCTGTTTTTTATGCTTTTTTTTTCCTCTCCCCATTCATTTCCTATGGGATTTTTTTGCGACGTTTTCGCTAATAATTCGCAAACCTTCGGACTAATGAGAAAGTTTTATACAAGCACACATCACCCCATTGGTCCCGACGCGTGTGCCAACTTTGGGCCCGATCCGCCAAACCGTGCGGGACTAGTTACGTGCCGAAGTTTTGGGTATACGGGAGAATTATAATAATAACTAGAAAATTTCTAAAGAAATTTTGAGGGGGGCCACCTACTGCCCGTCTGGGGAACCGGGCCAATACGGCCCTGGCAAGTGACGTCGGGGCTCCCCAGACCAACTGCTTACGCCTTTGAGGGCTGCTGAGGGAAGGAAAGAGGGCAAGTTCATGGGCAAAGAGAGCTGTGTGCCACTTGTGCTGAAATCTGGGAAATAGACGTGCACAGCGTATGATGCACAAGGGTAATATGGGTTGTCCATATTGAAACACAGTGGGTAAAGCCCAGTTGGCGGGCTTCGCCCGCCTGCTAGGAGCCATCTCAGTGAAGAAAAAAATCACCAATGGCGGGCTCTGCCCGCCTTCTAAGAGCCATTGCAGTGATGAAATCACCAATGGCGGGCTCCGCCCGCCTGCTAAGAGCCATTGCAGTGATGTAATCACCTTTGGCGGGCTCCGCCCGCCTGTTACCATTGGCGGGCTCCGCCCGCCTTCTAAGAGCCATTGCAGTGATGAAATCACCAATGGCAATGAGCAATATGCCAGAATGTATGAGTGTGTATAAGGAAGAGGCTTTTATTCTGTAGAGTCCTTGTAGTCTTATTTTGAAAGTCTATCATGAATGTGCATCAAAAGATGGGTCACGCCCAGCAGTGATATAGAATCCATTTCCAAATGTTAAATCACTGGTTTTCCATGTTATTAGGTGAATAGTTGCTGTATTACAGAGTAAATGGGAGACTTTTATTGTGAAATTTGCTCTGGGTGTGTTTTGAAAAGGTCACTAGAGTCTAATAAAAACAACCTGGAAGAGTTTGGGTCATAATGTTGAGCCATTTGCATCAATTAATGCATTAGTATAATCTAGAGGCTTTTATTTTGTAGGGTCCCTGGAGTCTTATTTTGAAAGTCCAACAGAGTTGTGTTTATAGAAAATGTTCAGACCCGTCAATGATAGTTGATTACTTTCCAATCGTTAAAACACTCTTTTTCCATGTTATTAGGGCAGTAGATGAAGCGGAAATGGGAGGCTTTTATTTTGAAATTTGCTATAGGGTGTGTTTTAAACAGTCTCCTAGAGTCTATTCTCTAAAACGGGGTTGAGTTTGGGTCATAATGTTGAGCCATATAGGGCAATAAATATATGTAAAAAATATAGAGGCTTTTATTTTGTAGGGTCCCTGGAGTCTTATTTTGAAAGTCTATCAGTGCTGAGTGGCAAGGGAAGTGTCATGGACAGCAGTCATATAGTATCCATTTCCCAATGTTAAATCAGTCCTTTCACCCTCCATTAGATTAATATGTGCTGTTTAAAACAGCAGAGGTAAAATCTGTTTGAAGCTTGGTAACCTTGACAACGCTTAACGAGCCTCTCACTGACACAGACAACAGCTGCACTCACTATTGGTTTCTTCTTCCCAGGCTTTTTTGTATGGGAAGAACGGCACCGAACAAACGACTACTGATCAAAAACCGTATGAGTTATTCAAAAAACATTTTCACCATGAGCATCAGCAATCCTTCGACTCCAACTATACCAACTTTGGTGTATGTGTGTCATTCAGAAAAATATTTATGACGAGTTGAAAACACATAGTCTGATTCGTTTCTCTCCCATCTTCAGCTCAAAAAGAATAGAGAAAGGCTGAAACTCTCATCGACTTTAGGTTGGTCTGGACGGTTTTTAAGGAAAAGTATTAATCCTACCGTAATTCCGAAGACATTGTGTGAGTCCAGAGGTTTCAGTCTACAAACTGACCAAAAATGGTGACTGTAGCTCCAAATATGTGGCCGTGAGGGCGAGAATAAGATGTTTGATCTTAAAAGAATGGCCGCCTCACACTAAGATTTCAGCAGCTGCACTCTAGCAGGCTGCTGCAGAAGCTAACTGTCAGCTAGCTTCCAGGTGCTTACCCTCCGAACAAACGACTGCTGAGCAAAAACCGTAAAAGATATCTGAAAAATTCTTTCAGTGAAAGCAACATCTATCCTTTGTCTCAGACTGGGGTAACCTTCATGTCTGTAGGTCTTTCACAACCCAAAACGAAGCACAAACAAAATGGTTGGCCCACCTGCTCCTCCCTTTGTTTGAACTGCAGGACCTCACTCTCACTCACCTTTTAGCTGCTAAAGCACCCCTCCGAACAAACGACTGCTGAGTAAAAACCGTAAAAGGTATCTGAAAAATTATTTTTATCTAAGCGACAGCTATATCTTGTCTTCAATTGGAGTAACTTTCATGGCTGTAGGTCATCTACAACCTGAATGGGAAGAGAAAGAAAAAGAAAAAACGTTTTGTCACACCTGATCTTCTAATTGAGCTAGCTGCAGCAGGACACTCTCCCCCAGCTTTCAGCTGCTTAAAATGTCCTCCGAACAAACGACTGCTGAGCAAAAACCGTATGAGTTATTCAAAATATTTTTTCACCGTGAGCGTCAGCCATCCTTCGACTCCAACTATGCCAACTTTGGTGTATGTGTGTCATTCAGAAAAATATTTATGACGAGTTTAAAACACATAGTCTGATTCGTTTTTCTCCCCTCTTCTGCTCCAAAACCAATGAAAAACGGCTCTGATTTTCATCGACTTTAGGTCGGTCTGGAGGGTTTTTAAGGAAAAGTATTAATCCTACCGTAATTCCAAAGATATTGTGTGGGTCCAGAGATTTCAGTCTACAAACTGACCAAAAATGGTGACTCTAGCTATAAATATGTGGCCGTGAGGGCGAGTTTAAAATGTTTTTTTGTGTTTAAAAAACGCCTGCCTCACACTCTAGCTTTTCAGTTGCTCCACTCTAGCAGGCTGGATTTTGCTAAAACTTTGTGGCGCTTGAGGTCTGATTATACAAAAACCGTAGCAGTTATCAACATACCGTCTTCAGTTTTAAATAGACGAAGGATTTATCTACAAACTGAGCTTCAAACTGTTTTTCTAGGTGAATGTATGCCGACACAGTGAAGTGCTGTTTTTTATGCTTTTTTTTTCCTCTCCCCATTCATTTCCTATGGGATTTTTTTGCGACGTTTTCGCTAATAATTCGCAAACCTTCGGACTAATGAGAAAGTTTTATACAAGCACACATCACCCCATTGGTCCCGACGCGTGTGCCAACTTTGGGCCCGATCCGCCAAACCGTGCGGGACTAGTTACGTGCCGAAGTTTTGGGTATACGGGAGAATTATAATAATAATAATAATACGCGGAATAAATATGTGCAATAGTAGTAGGTGGGCCATGCCTTCGGCATGTGGCCCCCCAATAATACGCGGAATAAATATGTGCAATAGTAGTAGGTGGGCCATGCCTTCGGCATGTGGCCCCCCAATAATAATACGCGGAATAAATATGTGCAATAGTAGTAGGTGGGCCATGCCTTCGGCATGTGGCCCCCCAACTAGAAAATTTCTAAAGAAATTTTGAGGGGGGCCACCTACTGCCCGTCTGGGGAACCGGGCCAATACGGCCCTGGCAAGTGACGTCGGGGCTCCCCAGACCAACTGCTTACGCCTTTGAGGGCTGCTGAGGGAAGGAAAGAGGGCAAGTTCATGGGCAAAGAGAGCTGTGTGCCACTTGTGCTGAAATCTGGGAAATAGACGTGCACAGCGTATGATGCACAAGGGTAATATGGGTTGTCCATATTGAAACACAGTGGGTAAAGCCCAGTTGGCGGGCTTTGCCCGCCTGCTAGGAGCCATCTCAGTGAAGAAAAAAATCACCAATGGCGGGCTCTGCCCGCCTTCTAAGAGCCATTGCAGTGATGAAATCACCAAGGGCGGGCTCTGCCCGCCTGCTAAGAGCCATTGCAGTGATGTAATCACCTTTGGCGGGCTCCGCCCGCCTGTTACCATTGGCGGGCTCCGCCCGCCTTCTAAGAGCCATTGCAGTGATGAAATCACCAATGGCAATGAGCAATATGCCAGAATGTATGAGTGTGTATAAGGAAGAGGCTTTTATTCTGTAGAGTCCTTGTAGTCTTATTTTGAAAGTCTATCATGAATGTGCATCAAAAGATGGGTCACGCCCAGCAGTGATATGGAAACCATTTCCAAATGTTAAATCACTGGTTTTCCATGTTATTAGGTGAATAGTTGCTGTATTACAGAGTAAATGGGAGACTTTTATTGTGAAATTTGCTCTGGGGTGTGTTTTGAAAAGGTCACTAGAGTCTAATAAAAACAACCTGGAAGAGTTTGGGTCATAATGTTGAGCCATTTGCATCAATTAATGCATTAGTATAATCTAGAGGCTTTGATTTTGTAGGGTCGCTGGAGTTTTATTTTGAAAGTCCAACAGAGTTGTGTTTATAGAAAATGTTCAGACCCGTCAATGATAGTTGATTACTTTCCAATCGTTAAATCACTCTTTTTCCATGTTATTAGGGCAGTAGATGAAGCGGAAATGGGAGGCTTTTATTTTGAAATTTGCTATAGGGTGTGTTTTAAACAGTCTCCTAGAGTCTATTCTCTAAAACGGGGTTGAGTTTGGGTCATAATGTTGAGCCATATAGGGCAATAAATATATGTAAAAAATATAGAGGCTTTTATTTTGTAGGGTCCCTGGAGTCTTATTTTGAAAGTCTATCAGTGCTGAGTGGCAAGGGAAGTGTCATGGACAGCAGTCATATAGTATCCATTTCCCAATGTTAAATCAGTCCTTTCACCCTCCATTAGATTAATATGTGCTGTTTAAAACAGCAGAGGTAAAATCTGTTTGAAGCTTGGTAACCTTGACAACGCTTAACGAGCCTCTCACTGACACAGACAACAGCTGCACTCACTATTGGTTTCTTCTTCCCAGGCTTTTTTGTATGGGAAGAACGGCACCGAACAAACGACTACTGATCAAAAACCGTATGAGTTATTCAAAAAACATTTTCACCATGAGCATCAGCAATCCTTCGACTCCAACTATACCAACTTTGGTGTATGTGTGTCATTCAGAAAAATATTTATGACGAGTTGAAAACACATAGTCTGATTCGTTTCTCTCCCATCTTCAGCTCAAAAAGAATAGAGAAAGGCTGAAACTCTCATCGACTTTAGGTTGGTCTGGAGGGTTTTTAAGGAAAAGTATTAATCCTACCGTAATTCCGAAGACATTGTGTGAGTCCAGAGGTTTCAGTCTACAAACTGACCAAAAATGGTGACTGTAGCTCCAAATATGTGGCCGTGAGGGCGAGAATAAGATGTTTGATCTTAAAAAAATGGCCGCCTCACACTAAGATTTCAGCAGCTGCACTCTAGCAGGCTGCTGCAGAAGCTAACTGTCAGCTAGCTTCCAGGTGCTTACCCTCCGAACAAACGACTGCTGAGCAAAAACCGTAAAAGATATCTGAAAAATTCTTTCAGTGAAAGCAACATCTATCCTTTGTCTCAGACTGGGGTAACCTTCATGTCTGTAGGTCTTTCACAACCCAAAACGAAGCACAAACAAAATGGTTGGCCCACCTGCTCCTCCCTTTGTTTGAACTGCAGGACCTCACTCTCACTCACCTTTTAGCTGCTAAAGCACCCCTCCGAACAAACGACTGCTGAGTAAAAACCGTAAAAGGTATCTGAAAAATTCTTTTTATCTAAGCGACAGCTATATCTTGTCTTCAATTGGAGTAACTTTCATGGCTGTAGGTCATCTACAAACTGAATGGGAAGAGAAAGAAAAAGAAAAAACGTTTCATCACACCTAAGCTTCTAATTGAGCTAGCTGCAGCAGGTCACTGTCACTCAGCTTTCAGGTGCTTAAAATGTCCTCCGAACAAACGACTGCTGAGCAAAAACCGTATGAGTTATTCAAAAAAAGTTTTCACCGTGAGCGTCAGTCATCCTTCGACTCCAACTATGCCAACTTTGGTGTATGTGTGTCATTCAGAAAAATATTTATGACGAGTTGAAAACACATAGTCTGATTCGTTTTTCTCCCCTCTTCTGCTCCAAAACCAATGAAAAACGGCTCTGATTTTCATCGACTTTAGGTCGGTCTGGAGGGTTTTTAAGGAAAAGTATTAATCCTACCGTAATTCCGAAGATATTGTGTGGGTCCAGAGATTTCAGTCTACAAACTGACCAAAAATGGTGACTCTAGCTATAAATATGTGGCCTTGAGGGCGAGTTTAAAATGTTTTTTTGTGTTTAAAAAACGCCTGCCTCACACTCTAGCTTTTCAGTTGCTCCACTCTAGCAGGCTGGATTTTGCTAAAACTTTGTGGCGCTTGAGGTCTGATTATACAAAAACCGTAGCAGTTATCAACATACCGTCTTCAGTTTTAAATAGACGAAGGATTTATCTACAAACTGAGCTTCAAACTGTTTTTCTAGGTGAATGTATGCTGACACAGTGAAGTGCTGTTTTTTATGCTTTTTTTTTCCTCTCCCCATTCATTTCCTATGGGATTTTTTTGCGACGTTTTCGCTAATAATTCGCAAACCTTCGGACTAATGAGAAAGTTTTATACAAGCACACATCACCCCATTGGTCCCGACGCGTGTGCCAACTTTGGGCCCGATCCGCCAAACCGTGCGGGACTAGTTACGTGCCGAAGTTTTGGGTATACGGGAGAATTATAATAACTAGAAAATTTCTAAAGAAATTTTGAGGGGGGCCACCTACTGCCCGTCTGGGGAACCGGGCCAATACGGCCCTGGCAAGTGACGTCGGGGCTCCCCAGACCAACTGCTTACGCCTTTGAGGGCTGCTGAGGGAAGGAAAGAGGGCAAGTTCATGGGTAAAGAGAGCTGTGTGCCACTTGTGCTGAAATCTGGGAAATAGACGTGCACAGCGTATGATGCACAAGGGTAATATGGGTTGTCCATATTGAAACACAGTGGGTAAAGCCCAGTTGGCGGGCTTCGCCCGCCTGCGAGGAGCCATCTCAGTGAAGAAAAAAATCACCAATGGCGGGCTCTGCCCGCCTTCTAAGAGCCATTGCAGTGATGAAATCACCAATGGCGGGCTCCGCCCGCCTGCTAAGAGCCATTGCAGTGATGTAATCACCTTTGGCGGGCTCCGCCCGCCTGTTACCATTGGCGGGCTCCGCCCGCCTTCTAAGAGCCATTGCAGTGATGAAATCACCAATGGCAATGAGCAATATGCCAGAATGTATAAGTGTGTATAAGGAAGAGGCTTTTATTCTGTAGAGTCCTTGTAGTCTTATTTTGAAAGTCTATCATGAATGTGCATCAAAAGATGGGTCACGCCCAGCAGTGATATAGAATCCATTTCCAAATGTGAAATCACTGGTTTTCCATGTTATTAGGTGAATAGTTGCTGTATTACAGAGTAAATGGGAGACTTTTATTGTGAAATTTGCTCTGGGTGTGTTTTGAAAAGGTCACTAGAGTCTAATAAAAACAACCTGGAAGAGTTTGGGTCATAATGTTGAGCCATTTGCATCAATTAATGCATTAGTATAATCTAGAGGCTTTTATTTTGTAGGGTCCCTGGAGTCTTATTTTGAAAGTCCAACAGAGTTGTGTTTATAGAAAATGTTCAGACCCGTCAATGATAGTTGATTACTTTCCAATCGTTAAATCACTCTTTTTCCATGTTATTAGGGCAGTAGATGAAGCGGAAATGGGAGGCTTTTATTTTGAAATTTGCTATAGGGTGTGTTTTAAACAGTCTCCTAGAGTCTATTCTCTAAAACGGGGTTGAGTTTGGGTCATAATGTTGAGCCATATAGGGCAATAAATATATGTAAAAAATATAGAGGCTTTTATTTTGTAGGGTCCCTGGAGTCTTATTTTGAAAGTCTATCAGTGCTGAGTGGCAAGGGAAGTGTCATGGACAGCAGTCATATAGTATCCATTTCCCAATGTTAAATCAGTCCTTTCACCCTCCATTAGATTAATATGTGCTGTTTAAAACAGCAGAGGTAAAATCTGTTTGAAGCTTGGTAACCTTGACAACGCTTAACGAGCCTCTCACTGACACAGACAACAGCTGCACTCACTATTGGTTTCTTCTTCCCAGGCTTTTTTGTATGGGAAGAACGGCACCGAACAAACGACTACTGATCAAAAACCGTATGAGTTATTCAAAAAACATTTTCACCATGAGCATCAGCAATCCTTCGACTCCAACTATACCAACTTTGGTGTATGTCTGTCATTCAGAAAAATATTTATGACGAGTTGAAAACACATAGTCTGATTCGTTTCTCTCCCATCTTCAGCTCAAAAAGAATAGAGAAAGGCTGAAACTCTCATCGACTTTAGGTTGGTCTGGAGGGTTTTTAAGGAAAAGTATTAATCCTACCGTAATTCCGAAGACATTGTGTGAGTCCAGAGGTTTCAGTCTACAAACTGACCAAAAATGGTGACTGTAGCTCCAAATATGTGGCCGTGAGGGCGAGAATAAGATGTTTGATCTGAAAAAAATGGCCGCCTCACACTAAGATTTCAGCAGCTGCACTCTAGCAGGCTGCTGCAGAAGCTAACTGTCAGCTAGCTTCCAGGTGCTTACCCTCCGAACAAACGACTGCTGAGCAAAAACCGTAAAAGATATCTGAAAAATTCTTTCAGTGAAAGCAACATCTATCCTTTGTCTCAGACTGGGGTAACCTTCATGTCTGTAGGTCTTTCACAACCCAAAACGAAGCACAAACAAAATGGTTGGCCCACCTGCTCCTCCCTTTCTTTTAACTGCAGGACCTCACTCTCACTCACCTTTTAGCTGCTAAAGCACCCCTCCGAACAAACGACTGCTGAGTAAAAACCGTAAAAGGTATCTGAAAAATTCTTTTTATCTAAGCGACAGCTATATCTTGTCTTCGATTGGAGTAACTTTCATGGCTGTAGGTCATCTACAACCTGAATGGGAAGAGAAAGAAAAAGAAAAAACGTTTCATCACACCTAAGCTTCTAATTGAGCTAGCTGCAGCAGGTCACTGTCACTCAGCTTTCAGGTGCTTAAAATGTCCTCCGAACAAACGACTGCTGAGCAAAAACCGTATGAGTTATTCAAAAAATTTTTTCACCGTGAGCGTCAGTCATCCTTCGACTCCAACTATGCCAACTTTGGTGTATGTGTGTCATTCAGAAAAATATTTATGACGAGTTTAAAACACATAGTCTGATTCGTTTTTCTCCCCTCTTCTGCTCCAAAACCAATGAAAAACAGCTCTGATTTTCATCGACTTTAGGTCGGTCTGGAGGGTTTTTAAGGAAAAGTATTAATCCTACCGTAATTCCGAAGATATTGTGTGGGTCCAGAGATTTCAGTCTACAAACTGACCAAAAATGGTGACTCTAGCTATAAATATGTGGCCGTGAGGGCGAGTTTAAAATGTTTTTTTGTGTTTAAAAAACGCCTGCCTCACACTCTAGCTTTTCAGTTGCTCCACTCTAGCAGGCTGGATTTTGCTAAAACTTTGTGGCGCTTGAGGTCTGATTATACAAAAACCGTAGCAGTTATCAACATACCGTCTTCAGTTTTAAATAGACGAAGGATTTATCTACAAACTGAGCTTCAAACTGTTTTTCTAGGTGAATGTATGCCGACACAGTGAAGTGCTGTTTTTTATGCTTTTTTTTTCCTCTCCCCATTCATTTCCTATGGGATTTTTTTGCGACGTTTTCGCTAATAATTCGCAAACCTTCGGACTAATGAGAAAGTTTTATACAAGCACACATCACCCCATTGGTCCCGACGCGTGTGCCAACTTTGGGCCCGATCCGCCAAACCGTGCGGGACTAGTTACGCGCCGAAGTTTTGGGTATACGGGAGAATTATAATAACTAGAAAATTTCTAAAGAAATTTTGAGGGGGGCCACCTACTGCCCGTCTGGGGAACCGGGCCAATACGGCCCTGGCAAGTGACGTCGGGGCTCCCCAGACCAACTGCTTACGCCTTTGAGGGCTGCTGAGGGAAGGAAAGAGGGCAAGTTCATGGGCAAAGAGAGCTGTGTGCCACTTGTGCTGAAATCTGGGAAATAGACGTGCACAGCGTATGATGCACAAGGGTAATATGGGTTGTCCATATTGAAACACAGTGGGTAAAGCCCAGTTGGCGGGCTTCGCCCGCCTGCTAGGAGCCATCTCAGTGAAGAAAAAAATCACCAATGGCGGGCTCTGCCCGCCTTCTAAGAGCCATTGCAGTGATGAAATCACCAATGGCGGGCTCCGCCCGCCTGCTAAGAGCCATTGCAGTGATGTAATCACCTTTGGCGGGCTCCGCCCGCCTGTTACCATTGGCGGGCTCCGCCCGCCTTCTAAGAGCCATTGCAGTGATGAAATCACCAATGGCAATGAGCAATATGCCAGAATGTATGAGTGTGTATAAGGAAGAGGCTTTTATTCTGTAGAGTCCTTGTAGTCTTATTTTGAAAGTCTATCATGAATGTGCATCAAAAGATGGGTCACGCCCAGCAGTGATATAGAATCCATTTCCAAATGTTAAATCACTGGTTTTCCATGTTATTAGGTGAATAGTTGCTGTATTACAGAGTAAATGGGAGACTTTTATTGTGAAATTTGCTCTGGGGTGTGTTTTGAAAAGGTCACTAGAGTCTAATAAAAACAACCTGGAAGAGTTTGGGTCATAATGTTGAGCCATTTGCATCAATTAATGCATTAGTATAATCTAGAGGCTTTTATTTTGTAGGGTCGCTGGAGTCTTATTTTGAAAGTCCAACAGAGTTGTGTTTATGGAAAATGTTCAGACCCGTCAATGATAGTTGATTACTTTCCAATTGTTAAATCACTCTTTTTCCATGTTATTAGGGCAGTAGATGAAGCGGAAATGGGAGGCTTTTATTTTGAAATTTGCTATAGGGTGTGTTTTAAACAGTCTCCTAGAGTCTATTCTCTAAAACGGGGTTGAGTTTGGGTCATAATGTTGAGCCATATAGGGCAATAAATATATGTAAAAAATATAGAGGCTTTTATTTTGTAGGGTCCCTGGAGTCTTATTTTGAAAGTCTATCAGTGCTGAGTGGCAAGGGAAGTGTCATGGACAGCAGTCATATAGTATCCATTTCCCAATGTTAAATCAGTCCTTTCACCCTCCATTAGATTAATATGTGCTGTTTAAAACAGCAGAGGTAAAATCTGTTTGAAGCTTGGTAACCTTGACAACGCTTAACGAGCCTCTCACTGACACAGACAACAGCTGCACTCACTATTGGTTTCTTCTTCCCAGGCTTTTTTGTATGGGAAGAACGGCACCGAACAAACGACTACTGATCAAAAACCGTATGAGTTATTCAAAAAACATTTTCACCATGAGCATCAGCAATCCTTCGACTCCAACTATACCAACTTTGGTGTATGTGTGTCATTCAGAAAAATATTTATGACGAGTTGAAAACACATAGTCTGATTCGTTTCTCTCCCATCTTCAGCTCAAAAAGAATAGAGAAAGGCTGAAACTCTCATCGACTTTAGGTTGGTCTGGAGGGTTTTTAAGGAAAAGTATTAATCCTACCGTAATTCTGAAGACATTGTGTGAATCCAGAGGTTTCAGTCTACAAACTGACCAAAAATGGTGACTGTAGCTCCAAATATGTGGCCGTGAGGGCGAGAATAAGATGTTTGATCTGAAAAAAATGGCCGCCTCACACTAAGATTTCAGCAGCTGCACTCTAGCAGGCTGCTGCAGAAGCTAACTGTCAGCTAGCTTCCAGGTGCTTACCCTCCGAACAAACGACTGCTGAGCAAAAACCGTAAAAGATATCTGAAAAATTCTTTCAGTGAAAGCAACATCTATCCTTTGTCTCAGACTGGGGTAACCTTCATGTCTGTAGGTCTTTCACAACCCAAAACGAAGCACAAACAAAATGGTTGGCCCACCTGCTCCTCCCTTTCTTTTAACTGCAGGACCTCACTCTCACTCACCTTTTAGCTGCTAAAGCACCCCTCCGAACAAACGACTGCTGAGTAAAAACCGTAAAAGGTATCTGAAAAATTCTTTTTATCTAAGCGACAGCTATATCTTGTCTTCGATTGGAGTAACTTTCATGGCTGTAGGTCATCTACAAACTGAATGGGAAGAGAAAGAAAAAGAAAAAACGTTTCATCACACCTAAGCTTCTAATTGAGCTAGCTGCAGCAGGTCACTGTCACTCAGCTTTCAGGTGCTTAAAATGTCCTCCGAACAAACGACTGCTGAGCAAAAACCGTATGAGTTATTCAAAAAAATTTTTCACCGTGAGCGTCAGTCATCCTTCGACTCCAACTATGCCAACTTTGGTGTATGTGTGTCATTCAGAAAAATATTTATGACGAGTTTAAAACACATAGTCTGATTCGTTTTTCTCCCCTCTTCTGCTCCAAAACCAATGAAAAACGGCTCTGATTTTCATCGACTTTAGGTCGGTCTGGAGGGTTTTTAAGGAAAAGTATTAATCCTACCGTAATTCCGAAGATATTGTGTGGGTCCAGAGATTTCAGTCTACAAACTGACCAAAAATGGTGACTCTAGCTATAAATATGTGGCCGTGAGGGCGAGTTTAAAATGTTTTTTTGTGTTTAAAAAACGCCTGCCTCACACTCTAGCTTTTCAGTTGCTCCACTCTAGCAGGCTGGATTTTGCTAAAACTTTGTGGTGCTTGAGGTCTGATTATACAAAAACCGTAGCAGTTATCAACATACCGTCTTCAGTTTTAAATAGACGAAGGATTTATCTACAAACTGAGCTTCAAACTGTTTTTCTAGGTGAATGTATGCCGACACAGTGAAGTGCTGTTTTTTATGCTTTTTTTTTCCTCTCCCCATTCATTTCCTATGGGATTTTTTTGCGACGTTTTCACTAATAATTCGCAAACCTTCGGACTAATGAGAAAGTTTTATACAAGCACACATCACCCCATTGGTCCCGACGCGTGTGCCAACTTTGGGCCCGATCCGCCAAACCGTGCGGGACTAGTTACGCGCCGAAGTTTTGGGTATACGGGAGAATTATAATAATAACTAGAAAATTTCTAAAGAAATTTTGAGGGGGGCCACCTACTGCCCGTCTGGGGAACCGGGCCAATACGGCCCTGGCAAGTGACGTCGGGGCTCCCCAGACCAACTGCTTACGCCTTTGAGGGCTGCTGAGGGAAGGAAAGAGGGCAAGTTCATGGGCAAAGAGAGCTGTGTGCCACTTGTGCTGAAATCTGGGAAATAGACGTGCACAGAGTATGATGCACAAGGGTAATATGGGTTGTCCATATTGAAACACAGTGGGTAAAGCCCAGTTGGCGGGCTTCGCCCGCCTGCTAGGAGCCATCTCAGTGAAGAAAAAAATCACCAATGGCGGGCTCTGCCCGCCTTCTAAGAGCCATTGCAGTGATGAAATCACCTGCTAAGAGCCATTGCAGTGATGTAATCACCTTTGGCGGGCTCCGCCCGCCTGTTACCATTGGCGGGCTCCGCCCGCCTTCTAAGAGCCATTGCAGTGATGAAATCACCAATGGCAATGAGCAATATGCCAGAATGTATGAGTGTGTATAAGGAAGAGGCTTTTATTCTGTAGAGTCCTTGTAGTCTTATTTTGAAAGTCTATCATGAATGTGCATCAAAAGATGGGTCACGCCCAGCAGTGATATAGAATCCATTTCCAAATGTTAAATCACTGGTTTTCCATGTTATTAGGTGAATAGTTGCTGTATTACAGAGTAAATGGGAGACTTTTATTGTGAAATTTGCTCTGGGGTGTGTTTTGAAAAGGTCACTAGAGTCTAATAAAAACAACCTGGAAGAGTTTGGGTCATAATGTTGAGCCATTTGCATCAATTAATGCATTACTATAATCTAGAGGCTTTTATTTTGTAGGGTCCCTGGAGTCTTATTTTGAAAGTCCAACAGAGTTGTGTTTATAGAAAATGTTCAGACCCGTCAATGATAGTTGATTACTTTCCAATCGTTAAATCACTCTTTTTCCATGTTATTAGGGCAGTAGATGAAGCGGAAATGGGAGGCTTTTATTTTGAAATTTGCTATAGGGTGTGTTTTAAACAGTCTCCTAGAGTCTATTCTCTAAAACGGGGTTGAGTTTTGGTCATAATGTTGAGCCATATAGAGCAATAAATATATGTAAAAAATATAGAGGCTTTTATTTTGTAGGGTCCCTGGAGTCTTATTTTGAAAGTCTATCAGTGCTGAGTGGCAAGGGAAGTGTCATGTACAGCAGTCATATAGTATCCATTTCCCAATGTTAAATCAGTCCTTTCACCCTCCATTAGATTAATATGTGCTGTTTAAAACAGCAGAGGTAAAATCTGTTTGAAGCTTGGTAACCTTGACAACGCTTAACGAGCCTCTCACTGACACAGACAACAGCTGCACTCACTATTGGTTTCTTCTTCCCAGGCTTTTTTGTATGGGAAGAACGGCACCGAACAAACGACTACTGATCAAAAACCGTATGAGTTATTCAAAAAACATTTTCACCATGAGCATCAGCAATCCTTCGACTCCAACTATACCAACTTTGGTGTATGTGTGTCATTCAGAAAAATATTTATGACGAGTTGAAAACACATAGTCTGATTCGTTTTTCTCCCATCTTCAGCTCAAAAAGAATGGAGAAAGGCTGAAACTCTCATCCACTTTAGGTTGGTCTGGAGGGTTTTTAAGGCAAAGTATTAATCCTACCGTAATTCCGAAGACATTGTGTGAGTCCAGAGGTTTCAGTCTACAAACTGACCAAAAATGGTGACTGTAGCTCCAAATATGTGGCCGTGAGGGCGAGAATAAGATGTTTGATCTTAAAAAATGGCCGCCTCACACTAAGATTTCAGCAGCTGCACTCTAGCAGGCTGCTGCAGAAGCTAACTGTCAGCTAGCTTCCAGGTGCTTACCCTCCGAACAAACGACTGCTGAGCAAAAACCGTAAAAGATATCTGAAAAATTCTTTCAGTGAAAGCAACATCTATCCTTTGTCTCAGACTGGGGTAACCTTCATGTCTGTAGGTCTTTCACAACCCAAAACGAAGCACAAACAAAATGGTTGGCCCACCTGCTCCTCCCTTTGTTTGAACTGCAGGACCTCACTCTCACTCACCTTTTAGCTGCTAAAGCACCCCTCCGAACAAACGACTGCTGAGTAAAAACCGTAAAAGGTATCTGAAAAATTCTTTTTATCTAAGCGACAGCTATATCTTGTCTTCAATTGGAGTAACTTTCATGGCTGTAGGTCATCTACAAACTGAATGGGAAGAGAAAGAAAAAGAAAAAACGTTTCATCACACCTAAGCTTCTAATTGAGCTAGCTGCAGCAGGTCACTGTCACTCAGCTTTCAGGTGCTTAAAATGTCCTCCGAACAAACGACTGCTGAGCAAAAACCGTATGAGTTATTCAAAAAATTTTTTCACCGTGAGCGTCAGTCATCCTTCGACTCCAACTATGCCAACTTTGGTGTATGTGTGTCATTCAGAAAAATATTTATGACGAGTTTAAAACACATAGTCGGATTCGTTTTTCTCCCCTCTTCTGCTCCAAAACCAATGAAAAACGGCTCTGATTTTCATCGACTTTAGGTCGGTCTGGAGGGTTTTTAAGGAAAAGTATTAATCCTACCGTAATTCCGAAGATATTGTGTGGGTCCAGAGATTTCAGTCTACAAACTGACCAAAAATGGTGACTCTAGCTATAAATATGTGGCCGTGAGGGCGAGTTTAAAATGTTTTTTTGTGTTTAAAAAACGCCTGCCTCACACTCTAGCTTTTCAGTTGCTCCACTCTAGCAGGCTGGATTTTGCTAAAACTTTGTGGCGCTTGAGGTCTGATTATACAAAAACCGTAGCAGTTATCAACATACCGTCTTCAGTTTTAAATAGACGAAGGATTTATCTACAAACTGAGCTTCAAACTGTTTTTCTAGGTGAATGTATGCCGACACAGTGAAGTGCTGTTTTTTATGCTTTTTTTTTCCTCTCCCCATTCATTTCCTATGGGATTTTTTTGCGACGTTTTCGCTAATAATTCGCAAACCTTCGGACTAATGAGAAAGTTTTATACAAGCACACATCACCCCATTGGTCCCGACGCGTGTGCCAACTTTGGGCCCGATCCGCCAAACCGTGCGGGACTAGTTACGCGCCGAAGTTTTGGGTATACGGGAGAATTATAATAATAATAATACGCGGAATAAATATGTGCAATAGTAGTAGGTGGGCCATGCCTTCGGCATGTGGCCCCCCAATAATAATACGCGGAATAAATATGTGCAATAGTAGTAGGTGGGCCATGCCTTCGGCATGTGGCCCCCCAATAATAACTAGAAAATTTCTAAAGAAATTTTGAGGGGGGCCACCTACTGCCCGTCTGGGGAACCGGGCCAATACGGCCCTGGCAAGTGACGTCGGGGCTCCCCAGACCAACTGCTTACGCCTTTGAGGGCTGCTGAGGGAAGGAAAGAGGGCAAGTTCATGGGCAAAGAGAGCTGTGTGCCACTTGTGCTGAAATCTGGGAAATAGACGTGCACAGAGTATGATGCACAAGGGTAATATGGGTTGTCCATATTGAAACACAGTGGGTAAAGCCCAGTTGGCGGGCTTCGCCCGCCTGCTAGGAGCCATCTCAGTGAAGAAAAAAATCACCAATGGCGGGCTCTGCCCGCCTTCTAAGAGCCATTGCAGTGATGAAATCACCAATGGCGGGCTCCGCCCGCCTGCTAAGAGCCATTGCAGTGATGTAATCACCTTTGGCGGGCTCCGCCCGCCTGTTACCATTGGCGGGCTCCGCCCGCCTTCTAAGAGCCATTGCAGTGATGAAATCACCAATGGCAATGAGCAATATGCCAGAATGTATGAGTGTGTATAAGGAAGAGGCTTTTATTCTGTAGAGTCCTTGTAGTCTTATTTTGAAAGTCTATCATGAATGTGCATCAAAAGATGGGTCACGCCCAGCAGTGATATAGAATCCATTTCCAAATGTTAAATCACTGGTTTTCCATGTTATTAGGTGAATAGTTGCTGTATTACAGAGTAAATGGGAGACTTTTATTGTGAAATTTGCTCTGGGGTGTGTTTTGAAAAGGTCACTAGAGTCTAATAAAAACAACCTGGAAGAGTTTGGGTCATAATGTTGAGCCATTTGCATCAATTAATGCATTACTATAATCTAGAGGCTTTTATTTTGTAGGGTCCCTGGAGTCTTATTTTGAAAGTCCAACAGAGTTGTGTTTATAGAAAATGTTCAGACCCGTCAATGATAGTTGATTACTTTCCAATCGTTAAATCACTCTTTTTCCATGTTATTAGGGCAGTAGATGAAGCGGAAATGGGAGGCTTTTATTTTGAAATTTGCTATAGGGTGTGTTTTAAACAGTCTCCTAGAGTCTATTCTCTAAAACGGGGTTGAGTTTGGGTCATAATGTTGAGCCATATAGAGCAATAAATATATGTAAAAAATATAGAGGCTTTTATTTTGTAGGGTCCCTGGAGTCTTATTTTGAAAGTCTATCAGTGCTGAGTGGCAAGGGAAGTGTCATGTACAGCAGTCATATAGTATCCATTTCCCAATGTTAAATCAGTCCTTTCACCCTCCATTAGATTAATATGTGCTGTTTAAAACAGCAGAGGTAAAATCTGTTTGAAGCTTGGTAACCTTGACAACGCTTAACGAGCCTCTCACTGACACAGACAACAGCTGCACTCACTATTGGTTTCTTCTTCCCAGGCTTTTTTGTATGGGAAGAACGGCACCGAACAAACGACTACTGATCAAAAACCGTATGAGTTATTCAAAAAACATTTTCACCATGAGCATCAGCAATCCTTCGACTCCAACTATACCAACTTTGGTGTATGTGTGTCATTCAGAAAAATATTTATGACGAGTTGAAAACACATAGTCTGATTCGTTTTTCTCCCATCTTCAGCTCAAAAAGAATGGAGAAAGGCTGAAACTCTCATCCACTTTAGGTTGGTCTGGAGGGTTTTTAAGGCAAAGTATTAATCCTACCGTAATTCCGAAGACATTGTGTGAGTCCAGAGGTTTCAGTCTACAAACTGACCAAAAATGGTGACTGTAGCTCCAAATATGTGGCCGTGAGGGCGAGAATAAGATGTTTGATCTTAAAAAATGGCCGCCTCACACTAAGATTTCAGCAGCTGCACTCTAGCAGGCTGCTGCAGAAGCTAACTGTCAGCTAGCTTCCAGGTGCTTACCCTCCGAACAAACGACTGCTGAGCAAAAACCGTAAAAGATATCTGAAAAATTCTTTCAGTGAAAGCAACATCTATCCTTTGTCTCAGACTGGGGTAACCTTCATGTCTGTAGGTCTTTCACAACCCAAAACGAAGCACAAACAAAATGGTTGGCCCACCTGCTCCTCCCTTTGTTTGAACTGCAGGACCTCACTCTCACTCACCTTTTAGCTGCTAAAGCACCCCTCCGAACAAACGACTGCTGAGTAAAAACCGTAAAAGGTATCTGAAAAATTCTTTTTATCTAAGCGACAGCTATATCTTGTCTTCAATTGGAGTAACTTTCATGGCTGTAGGTCATCTACAAACTGAATGGGAAGAGAAAGAAAAAGAAAAAACGTTTCATCACACCTAAGCTTCTAATTGAGCTAGCTGCAGCAGGTCACTGTCACTCAGCTTTCAGGTGCTTAAAATGTCCTCCGAACAAACGACTGCTGAGCAAAAACCGTATGAGTTATTCAAAAAATTTTTTCACCGTGAGCGTCAGTCATCCTTCGACTCCAACTATGCCAACTTTGGTGTATGTGTGTCATTCAGAAAAATATTTATGACGAGTTTAAAACACATAGTCGGATTCGTTTTTCTCCCCTCTTCTGCTCCAAAACCAATGAAAAACGGCTCTGATTTTCATCGACTTTAGGTCGGTCTGGAGGGTTTTTAAGGAAAAGTATTAATCCTACCGTAATTCCGAAGATATTGTGTGGGTCCAGAGATTTCAGTCTACAAACTGACCAAAAATGGTGACTCTAGCTATAAATATGTGGCCGTGAGGGCGAGTTTAAAATGTTTTTTTGTGTTTAAAAAACGCCTGCCTCACACTCTAGCTTTTCAGTTGCTCCACTCTAGCAGGCTGGATTTTGCTAAAACTTTGTGGCGCTTGAGGTCTGATTATACAAAAACCGTAGCAGTTATCAACATACCGTCTTCAGTTTTAAATAGACGAAGGATTTATCTACAAACTGAGCTTCAAACTGTTTTTCTAGGTGAATGTATGCCGACACAGTGAAGTGCTGTTTTTTATGCTTTTTTTTTCCTCTCCCCATTCATTTCCTATGGGATTTTTTTGCGACGTTTTCGCTAATAATTCGCAAACCTTCGGACTAATGAGAAAGTTTTATACAAGCACACATAACCCCATTGGTCCCGACGCGTGTGCCAACTTTGGGCCCGATCCGCCAAACCGTGCGGGACTAGTTACGCGCCGAAGTTTTGGGTATACGGGAGAATTATAATAATAATAATACGCGGAATAAATATGTGCAATAGTAGTAGGTGGGCCATGCCTTCGGCATGTGGCCCCCCAATAATACGCGGAATAAATATGTGCAATAGTAGTAGGTGGGCCATGCCTTCGGCATGTGGCCCCCCAACTAGAAAATTTCTAAAGAAATTTTGAGGGGGGCCACCTACTGCCCGTCTGGGGAACCGGGCCAATACGGCCCTGGCAAGTGACGTCGGGGCTCCCCAGACCAACTGCTTACGCCTTTGAGGGCTGCTGAGGGAAGGAAAGAGGGCAAGTTCATGGGCAAAGAGAGCTGTGTGCCACTTGTGCTGAAATCTGGGAAATAGACGTGCACAGCGTATGATGCACAAGGGTAATATGGGTTGTCCATATTGAAACACAGTGGGTAAAGCCCAGTTGGCGGTCTTCGCCCGCCTGCTGGGAGCCATCTCAGTGAAGAAAAAAATCACCAATGGCGGGCTCTGCCCGCCTTCTAAGAGCCATTGCAGTGATGAAATCACCAATGGCGGGCTCCGCCCGCCTGCTAAGAGCCATTGCAGTGATGTAATCACCTTTGGCAGGCTCCGCCCGCCTGTTACCATTGGCGGGCTCCGCTCGCCTTCTAAGAGCCATTGCAGTGATGAAATCACCAATGGCAATGAGCAATATGCCAGAATGTATGAGTGTGTATAAGGAAGAGGCTTTTATTCTGTAGAGTCCTTGTAGTCTTATTTTGAAAGTCTATCATGAATGTGCATCAAAAGATGGGTCACGCCCAGCAGTGATATAGAATCCATTTCCAAATGTTAAATCACTGGTTTTCCATGTTATTAGGTGAATAGTTGCTGTATTACAGAGTAAATGGGAGACTTTTATTGTGAAATTTGCTCTGGGGTGTGTTTTGAAAAGGTCACTAGAGTGTAATAAAAACAACCTGGAAGAGTTTGGGTCATAATGTTGAGCCATTTGCATCAATTAATGCATTAGTATAATCTAGAGGCTTTTATTTTGTAGGGTCCCTGGAGTCTTATTTTGAAAGTCCAACAGAGTTGTGTTTATAGAAAATGTTCAGACCCGTCAATGATAGTTGATTACTTTCCAATCGTTAAATCACTCTTTTTCCATGTTATTAGGGCAGTAGATGAAGCGGAAATGGGAGGCTTTTATTTTGAAATTTGCTATAGGGTGTGTTTTAAACAGTCTCCTAGAGTCTATTCTCTAAAACGGGGTTGAGTTTCGGTCATAATGTTGAGCCATATAGGGCAATAAATATATGTAAAAAATATAGAGGCTTTTATTTTGTAGGGTCCCTGGAGTCTTATTTTGAAAGTCTATCAGTGCTGAGTGGCAAGGGAAGTGTCATGGACAGCAGTCATATAGTATCCATTTCCCAATGTTAAATCAGTCCTTTCACCCTCCATTAGATTAATATGTGCTGTTTAAAACAGCAGAGGTAAAATCTATTTGAAGCTTGGTAACCTTGACAACGCTTAACGAGCCTCTCACTGACACAGACAACAGCTGCACTCACTATTGGTTTCTTCTTCCCAGGCTTTTTTGTATGGGAAGAACGGCACCGAACAAACGACTACTCATCAAAAACCGTATGAGTTATTCAAAAAACATTTTCACCATGAGCATCAGCAATCCTTCGACTCCAACTATACCAACTTTGGTGTATGTGTGTCATTCAGAAAAATATTTATGACGAGTTGAAAACACATAGTCTGATTCGTTTCTCTCCCATCTTCAGCTCAAAAAGAATAGAGAAAGGCTGAAACTCTCATCGACTTTAGGTTGGTCTGGAGGGTTTTTAAGGAAAAGTATTAATCCTACCGTAATTCCGAAGACATTGTGTGAGTCCAGAGGTTTCAGTCTACAAACTGACCAAAAATGGTGACTGTAGCTCCAAATATGTGGCCGTGAGGGCGAGAATAAGATGTTTGATCTTAAAAAAATGGCCGCCTCACACTAAGATTTCAGCAGCTGCACTCTAGCAGGCTGCTGCAGAAGCTAACTGTCAGCTAGCTTCCAGGTGCTTACCCTCCGAACAAACGACTGCTGAGCAAAAACCGTAAAAGATATCTGAAAAATTCTTTCAGTGAAAGCAACATCTATCCTTTGTCTCAGACTGGGGTAACCTTCATGTCTGTAGGTCTTTCACAACCCAAAACGAAGCACAAACAAAATGGTTGGCCCACCTGCTCCTCCCTTTGTTTGAACTGCAGGACCTCACTCTCACTCACCTTTTAGCTGCTAAAGCACCCCTCCGAACAAACCACTGCTGAGTAAAAACCGTAAAAGGTATCTGAAAAATTCTTTTTATCTAAGCTACAGCTATATCTTGTCTTCAATTGGAGTAACTTTCATGGCTGTAGGTCATCTACAAACTGAATGGGAAGAGAAAGAAAAAGAAAAAACGTTTCATCACACCTAAGCTTCTAATTGAGCTAGCTGCAGCAGGTCACTGTCACTCAGCTTTCAGGTGCTTAAAATGTCCTCCGAACAAACGACTGCTGAGCAAAAACCGTATGAGTTATTCAAAAAATTTTTTCACCGTGAGCGTCAGTCATCCTTCGACTCCAACTATGCCAACTTTGGTGTATGTGTGTCATTCAGAAAAATATTTATGACGAGTTTAAAACACATAGTCTGATTCGTTTTTCTCCCCTCTTCTGCTCCAAAACCAATGAAAAACGGCTCTGATTTTCATCGACTTTAGGTCGGTCTGGAGGGTTTTTAAGGAAAAGTATTAATCCTACCGTAATTCAGAAGATATTGTGTGGGTCCAGAGATTTCAGTCTACAAACTGACCAAAAATGGTGACTCTAGCTATAAATATGTGGCCGTGAGGGCGAGTTTAAAATGTTTTTTTGTGTTTAAAAAACGCCTGCCTCACACTCTAGCTTTTCAGTTGCTCCACTCTAGCAGGCTGGATTTTGCTAAAACTTTGTGGCGCTTGAGGTCTGATTATACAAAAACCGTAGCAGTTATCAACATACCGTCTTCAGTTTTAAATAGACGAAGGATTTATCTACAAACTGAGCTTCAAACTGTTTTTCTAGGTGAATGTATGCCGACACAGTGAAGTGCTGTTTTTTATGCTTTTTTTTTCCTCTCCCCATTCATTTCCTATGGGATTTTTTTGCGACGTTTTCGCTAATAATTCGCAAACCTTCGGACTAATGAGAAAGTTTTATACAAGCACACATCACCCCATTGGTCCCGACGCGTGTGCCAACTTTGGGCCCGATCCGCCAAACCGTGCGGGACTAGTTACGCGCCGAAGTTTTGGGTATACGGGAGAATTATAATAATAATACGCGGAATAAATATGTGCAATAGTAGTAGGTGGGCCATGCCTTCGGCATGTGGCCCCCCAATAACTAGAAAATTTCTAAAGAAATTTTGAGGGGGGCCACCTACTGCCCGTCTGGGGAACCGGGCCAATACGGCCCTGGCAAGTGACGTCGGGGCTCCCCAGACCAACTGCTTACGCCTTTGAGGGCTGCTGAGGGAAGGAAAGAGGGCAAGTTCATGGGCAAAGAGAGCTGTGTGCCACTTGTGCTGAAATCTGGGAAATAGACGTGCACAGCGTATGATGCACAAGGGTAATATGGGTTGTCCATATTGAAACACAGTGGGTAAAGCCCAGTTGGCGGGCTTCGCCCGCCTGCTAGGAGCCATCTCAGTGAAGAAAAAAATCACCAATGGCGGGCTCTGCCCGCCTTCTAAGAGCCATTGCAGTGATGAAATCACCAATGGCGGGCTCCGCCCGCCTGCTAAGAGCCATTGCAGTGATGTAATCACCTTTGGCGGGCTCCGCCCGCCTGTTACCATTGGCGGGCTCCGCCCGCCTTCTAAGAGCCATTGCAGTGATGAAATCACCAATGGCAATGAGCAATATGCCAGAATGTATGAGTGTGTATAAGGAAGAGGCTTTTATTCTGTAGAGTCCCTGTAGTTTTATTTTGAAAGTCCATCATGGATGTGCATCAAAAGATGGGTCATGCCCAGCAGTGATATAGAATCCATTTCCAAATGTTAAATCACTGGTTTTCCATGTTATTAGTTGAATAGTTGCTGTATTACAGAGTAAATGGGAGACTTTTATTGTGAAATTTGCTCTGGGGTGTGTTTTGAAAAGGTCAATAGAGTCTAATAAAAACCACCTGGAAGAGTTTGGGTCATAATGTTGAGCCATTTGCATCAATTAATGCATTAGTATAATCTAGAGGCTTTTATTTTGTAGGGTCCCTGGAGTCTTATTTTGAAAGTCCAACAGAGTTGTGTTTATAGAAAATGTTCAGACCCATCAATGATAGTTGATTACTTTCCAATCGTTAAATCACTCTTTTTCCATGTTATTAGGGCAGTAGATGAAGCGGAAATGGGAGGCTTTTATTTTGAAATTTGCCATAGGGTGTGTTTTAAACAGTCTCCTAGAGTCTATTCTCTAAAATGGGGTTGAGTTTGGGTCATAATGTTGAGCCATATAGGGCAATAAATATATATAAAAAATATAGAGGCTTTTATTTTGAAGGGTCCCTGGAGTCTTATTTTGAAAGTCTATCAGTGCTGAGTGGCAAGGGAAGTGTCATGGACAGCAGTCATATAGTATTCATTTCCCAATGTTAAATCAGTGCTTTCACCCTCCATTAGATTAATATGTGCTGTTTAAAACAGCAGAGGTAAAATCTGTTTGAAGCTTGGTTACCCTGACAACGCTTAATGAGCCTCTCACTGACACAGACAACAGCTGCACTCACTATTGGTTTCTTCTTCTCAGGCTTTTTTGTATTGGAAAAACTGCTCCGAACAAACGACTGCTGAGCAAAAATATGAGTATGAGTTATTAAAAAAAAAATTTCACCATGAGCATCAGCAATCCTTCGACTCCAACTATACCAACTTTGGTGTATGTGTGTCATTCAGAACAATATTTATGACGACTTGAAAACACATAGTCTCATTCGTTTTTCTCCCATCTTCAGCTCAAAAAGAATGGAGAAAGGCTGAAACTCATCGACTTTAGGTTGGTCTGGAGGGTTTTTAAGGAAAAGTATTAATCCTACCGTAATTCCGAAGACATTGTGTGAGTCCAGAGGTTTCAGTCTACAAACTGACCAAAAATGGTGACTGTAGGTCCAAATATGTGGCCGTGAGGGCGAGAATAAGATGTTTGATCTTAAAAAAATGGCCGCCTCACACTAAGATTTCAGCAGCTGCACTCTAGCAGGCTGCTGCAGAAGCTAACTGTCAGCTAGCTTCCAGGTGCTTACCCTCCGAACAAACGACTGCTGAGCAAAAACCGTAAAAGGTATCTGAAAAATTCTTTCAGTGAAAGCAACATCTATCCTTTGTCTCAGACTGGGGTAACCTTCATGTCTGTAGGTCTTTCACAACCCAAAACGAAGCAAAAACAAAATGGTTGGCCCACCTGCTCCTCCCTTTCTTTTAACTGCAGGACCTCACTCTCACTCACCTTTCAGCTGCTAAAGCACCCCTCCGAACAAACGACTGCTGAGTAAAAACCATAAAAGGTATCTGAAAAATTATTTTTATCTAAGCGACAGCTATATCTTGTCTTCAATTGGAGTAACTTTCATGGCTGTAGGTCATCTACAACCTGAATGGGAAGAGAAAGAAAAAGAAAAAACGTTTTGTCACACCTGATCTTCTAATTGAGCTAGCTGCAGCAGGACACTCTCCCCCAGCTTTCAGCTGCTTAAAATGTCCTCCGAACAAACGACTGCTGAGCAAAAACCGTATGAGTTATTCAAAATATTTTTTCACCGTGAGCGTCAGCCATCCTTCGACTCCAACTATGCCAACTTTGGTGTATGTGTGTCATTCAGAAAAATATTTATGACGAGCTGAAAACACATAGTCTGATTCGTTTTTCTCCCCTCTTCTGCTCCAAAACCAATGAAAAACTGCTCTGATTTTCATCGACTTTAGGTCGGTCTGGAGGGTTTTTAAGGAAAAGTATTAATCCTACCGTAATTCCGAAGATATTGTGTGGGTCCAGAGATTTCAGTCTACAAACTGACCAAAAATGGTGACTCTAGCTATAAATATGTGGCCGTGAGGGCGAGTTTAAAATGTTTTTTTGTGTTTAAAAAACGCCTGCCTCACACTCTAGCTTTTCAGTTGCTCCACTCTAGCAGGCTGGATTTTGCTAAAACTTTGTGGCGCTTGAGGTCTGATTATACAAAAACCGTAGCAGTTATCAACATACCGTCTTCAGTTTTAAATAGACGAAGGATTTATCTACAAACTGAGCTTCAAACTGTTTTTCTAGGTGAATGTATGCCGACACAGTGAAGTGCTGTTTTTTATGCTTTTTTTTTCCTCTCCCCATTCATTTCCTATGGGATTTTTTTGCGACGTTTTCGCTAATAATTCGCAAACCTTCGGACTAATGAGAAAGTTTTATACAAGCACACATCACCCCATTGGTCCCGACGCGTGTGCCAACTTTGGGCCCGATCCGCCAAACCGTGCGGGACTAGTTACGTGCCGAAGTTTTGGGTGGCGAGGAGAACTATAATAACTAGAAAATTTCTAAAGAAATTTTGAGGGGGGCCACCTACTGCCCGTCTGGGGAACCGGGCCAATACGGCCCTGGCAAGTGACGTCGGGGCTCCCCAGACCAACTGCTTACGCCTTTGAGGGCTGCTGAGGGAAGGAAAGAGGGCAAGTTCATGGGCAAAGAGAGCTGTGTGCCACTTGTGCTGAAATCTGGGAAATAGACGTGCACAGCGTATGATGCACAAGGGTAATATGGGTTGTCCATATTGAAACACAGTGGGTAAAGCCCAGTTGGCGGGCTTTGCCCGCCTGCTAGGAGCCATCTCAGTGAAGAAAAAAATCACCAATGGCGGGCTCTGCCCGCCTTCTAAGAGCCATTGCAGTGATGAAATCACCAAGGGCGGGCTCTGCCCGCCTGCTAAGAGCCATTGCAGTGATGTAATCACCTTTGGCGGGCTCCGCCCGCCTGTTACCATTGGCGGGCTCCGCCCGCCTTCTAAGAGCCATTGCAGTGATGAAATCACCAATGGCAATGAGCAATATGCCAGAATGTATGAGTGTGTATAAGGAAGAGGCTTTTATTCTGTAGAGTCCTTGTAGTCTTATTTTGAAAGTCTATCATGAATGTGCATCAAAAGATGGGTCACGCCCAGCAGTGATATGGAAACCATTTCCAAATGTTAAATCACTGGTTTTCCATGTTATTAGGTGAATAGTTGCTGTATTACAGAGTAAATGGGAGACTTTTATTGTGAAATTTGCTCTGGGGTGTGTTTTGAAAAGGTCACTAGAGTCTAATAAAAACAACCTGGAAGAGTTTGGGTCATAATGTTGAGCCATTTGCATCAATTAATGCATTAGTATAATCTAGAGGCTTTGATTTTGTAGGGTCGCTGGAGTTTTATTTTGAAAGTCCAACAGAGTTGTGTTTATAGAAAATGTTCAGACCCGTCAATGATAGTTGATTACTTTCCAATCGTTAAATCACTCTTTTTCCATGTTATTAGGGCAGTAGATGAAGCGGAAATGGGAGGCTTTTATTTTGAAATTTGCTATAGGGTGTGTTTTAAACAGTCTCCTAGAGTCTATTCTCTAAAACGGGGTTGAGTTTGGGTCATAATGTTGAGCCATATAGGGCAATAAATATATGTAAAAAATATAGAGGCTTTTATTTTGTAGGGTCCCTGGAGTCTTATTTTGAAAGTCTATCAGTGCTGAGTGGCAAGGGAAGTGTCATGGACAGCAGTCATATAGTATCCATTTCCCAATGTTAAATCAGTCCTTTCACCCTCCATTAGATTAATATGTGCTGTTTAAAACAGCAGAGGTAAAATCTGTTTGAAGCTTGGTAACCTTGACAACGCTTAACGAGCCTCTCACTGACACAGACAACAGCTGCACTCACTATTGGTTTCTTCTTCCCAGGCTTTTTTGTATGGGAAGAACGGCACCGAACAAACGACTACTGATCAAAAACCGTATGAGTTATTCAAAAAACATTTTCACCATGAGCATCAGCAATCCTTCGACTCCAACTATACCAACTTTGGTGTATGTGTGTCATTCAGAAAAATATTTATGACGAGTTGAAAACACATAGTCTGATTCGTTTCTCTCCCATCTTCAGCTCAAAAAGAATAGAGAAAGGCTGAAACTCTCATCGACTTTAGGTTGGTCTGGAGGGTTTTTAAGGAAAAGTATTAATCCTACCGTAATTCCGAAGACATTGTGTGAGTCCAGAGGTTTCAGTCTACAAACTGACCAAAAATGGTGACTGTAGCTCCAAATATGTGGCCGTGAGGGCGAGAATAAGATGTTTGATCTTAAAAAAATGGCCGCCTCACACTAAGATTTCAGCAGCTGCACTCTAGCAGGCTGCTGCAGAAGCTAACTGTCAGCTAGCTTCCAGGTGCTTACCCTCCGAACAAACGACTGCTGAGCAAAAACCGTAAAAGATATCTGAAAAATTCTTTCAGTGAAAGCAACATCTATCCTTTGTCTCAGACTGGGGTAACCTTCATGTCTGTAGGTCTTTCACAACCCAAAACGAAGCACAAACAAAATGGTTGGCCCACCTGCTCCTCCCTTTGTTTGAACTGCAGGACCTCACTCTCACTCACCTTTTAGCTGCTAAAGCACCCCTCCGAACAAACGACTGCTGAGTAAAAACCGTAAAAGGTATCTGAAAAATTCTTTTTATCTAAGCGACAGCTATATCTTGTCTTCAATTGGAGTAACTTTCATGGCTGTAGGTCATCTACAAACTGAATGGGAAGAGAAAGAAAAAGAAAAAACGTTTCATCACACCTAAGCTTCTAATTGAGCTAGCTGCAGCAGGTCACTGTCACTCAGCTTTCAGGTGCTTAAAATGTCCTCCGAACAAACGACTGCTGAGCAAAAACCGTATGAGTTATTCAAAAAAAGTTTTCACCGTGAGCGTCAGTCATCCTTCGACTCCAACTATGCCAACTTTGGTGTATGTGTGTCATTCAGAAAAATATTTATGACGAGTTGAAAACACATAGTCTGATTCGTTTTTCTCCCCTCTTCTGCTCCAAAACCAATGAAAAACGGCTCTGATTTTCATCGACTTTAGGTCGGTCTGGAGGGTTTTTAAGGAAAAGTATTAATCCTACCGTAATTCCGAAGATATTGTGTGGGTCCAGAGATTTCAGTCTACAAACTGACCAAAAATGGTGACTCTAGCTATAAATATGTGGCCTTGAGGGCGAGTTTAAAATGTTTTTTTGTGTTTAAAAAACGCCTGCCTCACACTCTAGCTTTTCAGTTGCTCCACTCTAGCAGGCTGGATTTTGCTAAAACTTTGTGGCGCTTGAGGTCTGATTATACAAAAACCGTAGCAGTTATCAACATACCGTCTTCAGTTTTAAATAGACGAAGGATTTATCTACAAACTGAGCTTCAAACTGTTTTTCTAGGTGAATGTATGCTGACACAGTGAAGTGCTGTTTTTTATGCTTTTTTTTTCCTCTCCCCATTCATTTCCTATGGGATTTTTTTGCGACGTTTTCGCTAATAATTCGCAAACCTTCGGACTAATGAGAAAGTTTTATACAAGCACACATCACCCCATTGGTCCCGACGCGTGTGCCAACTTTGGGCCCGATCCGCCAAACCGTGCGGGACTAGTTACGTGCCGAAGTTTTGGGTATACGGGAGAATTATAATAATAACTAGAAAATTTCTAAAGAAATTTTGAGGGGGGCCACCTACTGCCCGTCTGGGGAACCGGGCCAATACGGCCCTGGCAAGTGACGTCGGGGCTCCCCAGACCAACTGCTTACGCCTTTGAGGGCTGCTGAGGGAAGGAAAGAGGGCAAGTTCATGGGCAAAGAGAGCTGTGTGCCACTTGTGCTGAAATCTGGGAAATAGACGTGCACAGCGTATGATGCACAAGGGTAATATGGGTTGTCCATATTGAAACACAGTGGGTAAAGCCCAGTTGGCGGGCTTCGCCCGCCTGCTAGGAGCCATCTCAGTGAAGAAAAAAATCACCAATGGCGGGCTCTGCCCGCCTTCTAAGAGCCATTGCAGTGATGAAATCACCAATGGCGGGCTCCGCCCGCCTGCTAAGAGCCATTGCAGTGATGTAATCACCTTTGGCGGGCTCCGCCCGCCTGTTACCATTGGCGGGCTCCGCCCGCCTTCTAAGAGCCATTGCAGTGATGAAATCACCAATGGCAATGAGCAATATGCCAGAATGTATGAGTGTGTATAAGGAAGAGGCTTTTATTCTGTAGAGTCCTTGTAGTCTTATTTTGAAAGTCTATCATGAATGTGCATCAAAAGATGGGTCACGCCCAGCAGTGATATAGAATCCATTTCCAAATGTTAAATCACTGGTTTTCCATGTTATTAGGTGAATAGTTGCTGTATTACAGAGTAAATGGGAGACTTTTATTGTGAAATTTGCTCTGGGTGTGTTTTGAAAAGGTCACTAGAGTCTAATAAAAACAACCTGGAAGAGTTTGGGTCATAATGTTGAGCCATTTGCATCAATTAATGCATTAGTATAATCTAGAGGCTTTTATTTTGTAGGGTCCCTGGAGTCTTATTTTGAAAGTCCAACAGAGTTGTGTTTATAGAAAATGTTCAGACCCGTCAATGATAGTTGATTACTTTCCAATCGTTAAAACACTCTTTTTCCATGTTATTAGGGCAGTAGATGAAGCGGAAATGGGAGGCTTTTATTTTGAAATTTGCTATAGGGTGTGTTTTAAACAGTCTCCTAGAGTCTATTCTCTAAAACGGGGTTGAGTTTGGGTCATAATGTTGAGCCATATAGGGCAATAAATATATGTAAAAAATATAGAGGCTTTTATTTTGTAGGGTCCCTGGAGTCTTATTTTGAAAGTCTATCAGTGCTGAGTGGCAAGGGAAGTGTCATGGACAGCAGTCATATAGTATCCATTTCCCAATGTTAAATCAGTCCTTTCACCCTCCATTAGATTAATATGTGCTGTTTAAAACAGCAGAGGTAAAATCTGTTTGAAGCTTGGTAACCTTGACAACGCTTAACGAGCCTCTCACTGACACAGACAACAGCTGCACTCACTATTGGTTTCTTCTTCCCAGGCTTTTTTGTATGGGAAGAACGGCACCGAACAAACGACTACTGATCAAAAACCGTATGAGTTATTCAAAAAACATTTTCACCATGAGCATCAGCAATCCTTCGACTCCAACTATACCAACTTTGGTGTATGTGTGTCATTCAGAAAAATATTTATGACGAGTTGAAAACACATAGTCTGATTCGTTTCTCTCCCATCTTCAGCTCAAAAAGAATAGAGAAAGGCTGAAACTCTCATCGACTTTAGGTTGGTCTGGAGGGTTTTTAAGGAAAAGTATTAATCCTACCGTAATTCCGAAGACATTGTGTGAGTCCAGAGGTTTCAGTCTACAAACTGACCAAAAATGGTGACTGTAGCTCCAAATATGTGGCCGTGAGGGCGAGAATAAGATGTTTGATCTTAAAAAAATGGCCGCCTCACACTAAGATTTCAGCAGCTGCACTCTAGCAGGCTGCTGCAGAAGCTAACTGTCAGCTAGCTTCCAGGTGCTTACCCTCCGAACAAACGACTGCTGAGCAAAAACCGTAAAAGATATCTGAAAAATTCTTTCAGTGAAAGCAACATCTATCCTTTGTCTCAGACTGGGGTAACCTTCATGTCTGTAGGTCTTTCACAACCCAAAACGAAGCACAAACAAAATGGTTGGCCCACCTGCTCCTCCCTTTGTTTGAACTGCAGGACCTCACTCTCACTCACCTTTTAGCTGCTAAAGCACCCCTCCGAACAAACGACTGCTGAGTAAAAACCGTAAAAGGTATCTGAAAAATTCTTTTTATCTAAGCGACAGCTATATCTTGTCTTCAATTGGAGTAACTTTCATGGCTGTAGGTCATCTACAAACTGAATGGGAAGAGAAAGAAAAAGAAAAAAACGTTTCATCACACCTAAGCTTCTAATTGAGCTAGCTGCAGCAGGTCACTGTCACTCAGCTTTCAGGTGCTTAAAATGTCCTCCGAACAAACGACTGCTGAGCAAAAACCGTATGAGTTATTCAAAAAATTTTTTCACCGTGAGCGTCAGTCATCCTTCGACTCCAACTATGCCAACTTTGGTGTATGTGTGTCATTCAGAAAAATATTTATGACGAGTTTAAAACACATAGTCGGATTCGTTTTTCTCCCCTCTTCTGCTCCAAAACCAATGAAAAACGGCTCTGATTTTCATCGACTTTAGGTCGGTCTGGAGGGTTTTTAAGGAAAAGTATTAATCCTACCGTAATTCCGAAGATATTGTGTGGGTCCAGAGATTTCAGTCTACAAACTGACCAAAAATGGTGACTCTAGCTATAAATATGTGGCCGTGAGGGCGAGTTTAAAATGTTTTTTTGTGTTTAAAAAACGCCTGCCTCACACTCTAGCTTTTCAGTTGCTCCACTCTAGCAGGCTGGATTTTGCTAAAACTTTGTGGCGCTTGAGGTCTGATTATACAAAAACCGTAGCAGTTATCAACATACCGTCTTCAGTTTTAAATAGACGAAGGATTTATCTACAAACTGAGCTTCAAACTGTTTTTCTAGGTGAATGTATGGCGACACAGTGAAGTGCTGTTTTTTATGCTTTTTTTTTCCTCTCCCCATTCATTTCCTATGGGATTTTTTTGCGACGTTTTCGCTAATAATTCGCAAACCTTCGGACTAATGAGAAAGTTTTATACAAGCACACATCACCCCATTGGTCCCGACGCGTGTGCCAACTTTGGGCCCGATCCGCCAAACCGTGCGGGACTAGTTACGCGCCGAAGTTTTGGGTATACGGGAGAATTATAATAACTAGAAAATTTCTAAAGAAATTTTGAGGGGGGCCACCTACTGCCCATCTTGGGAACAGGGCCAATACGGCCCTGGCAAGTGATGTCGGGGCTCCCCAGACCAACTGCTTACGCCTTTGAGGGCTGCTGAGGGAAGGAAAGAGGGCTAGGTCATGGGCAAAGAGAGCTGTGTGCCACTTGTGCTGAAATCTGGGAAATAGACGTGCACAGCGTATGATGCAAAAGGGTAATATGGGTTGTCCATATTGAACCGCAGTGGGTAAAGCTCAGTTGGTGGGCTCCGCCCGCCTGCTAGGAGCCCTTGCAGCGATGAAAAAAATCCCCAATGGCGGGCATTGCCCGCCTGCTAAGAGCCATTGCAGTGATGAAATCACCAATGGCGGGCTCCGCCCGCCTGCTAGGAGCCATTGCAGTGATGAAAAAAATCACCATTGGCGGGCTCCGCCCGCCTCCTAACAGCCATTGCAGTGATGAAATCACCAATGGCGGGCTCCGCCCGCCTTCTAAAAGCCATTGCAGTGATGAAATTACAAATGGCTATAAGCAATATGCCAGAATGTATGAGTGTGTATAAGGAAGAGGCTTTTATTTTGTAGAGTCCCTGTAGTCTTATTTTGAAAGTCTATCATGGAAGTGCATCTATAGATGGGTCATGCCCAGCAGTGATATAGAATCCATTTCCAAATGTTAAATCACTGGTTTTCCATGTTATTAGGTGAATAGTTCCTGTATTACAGAGTAAATGGGGGACTTTTATTGTGAAATTTGCTCTGGGGTGTGTTTTGAAAAGGTCACTAGAGTCTAATAAAAACAACCTGGAAGAGTTTGGGTCATAATGTTGAGCCATTTGCATCAATTAATGCATTAGTATAATCTAGAGGCTTTTATTTTGTAGGGTCCCTGGAGTCTTATTTTGAAAGTCCAACAGAGTTGTGTTTAGAGAAAATGTTCAGACCCATCAATGATAGTTGATGACTTTCCAATCGTTAAATCACTCTTTTTCCATTTTATTAGGGCAGTAGATGAAGCGGAAATGGGAGGCTTTTATTTTGAAATTTGCCATAGGGTGTGTTTTAAACAGTCTCCTAGAGTCTATTCTCTAAAATGGGGTTGAGTTTGGGTCATAATGTTGAGCCATATAGGGCAATAAATATATGTAAAAAATATAGAGGCTTTTATTTTGAAGGGTCCCTGGAGTCTTATTTTGAAAGTCTATCAGTGCTGAGTGGCAAGGGAAGTGTCATGGACGGCAGTCATATAGTATCCATTTCCCAATGTTAAATCAGTGCTTTCACCCTCCATTAGATTAATATGTGCTGTTTAAAACAGCAGAGGTAAAATCTGTTTGAAGCTTGGTAACCTTGACAACGCTTAATGAGCCTCTCACTGACACAGACAACAGCTGCACTCACTATTGGTTTCTTCTTCCCAGGCTTTTTTGTATGGGAAGAACGGCACCGAACAAACGACTGCTGAGCAAAAACCGTATGAGTTATTAAAAAGAAAATTTCACCATGAGCATCAGCAATCCTTCGACTCCAACTATACCAACTTTGGTGTATGTGTGTCATTCAGAACAATATTTATGACGACTTGAAAACACATAGTCTGATTCGTTTTTCTCCCATCTTCAGCTTAAAAAGAATGGAGAAAGGCTGAAACTCATCGACTTTAGGTTGGTCTGGAGGGTTTTTAAGGAAAAGTATTAATCCTACCGTAATTCCGAAGACATTGTGTGAGTCCAGAGGTTTCAGTCTACAAACTGACCAAAAATGGTGACTGTAGGTCCAAATATGTGGCCGTGAGGGCGAGAATAAGATGTTTGATCTTAAAAAAATGGCCGCCTCACACTAAGATTTCAGCAGCTGCACTCTAGCAGGCTGCTGCAGAAGCTAACTGTCAGCTAGCTTCCAGGTGCTTACCCTCCGAACAAACGACTGCTGAGCAAAAACCGTAAAAGATATCTGAAAAATTCTTTCAGTGAAAGCAACATCTATCCTTTGTCTCAGACTGGGGTAACCTTCATGTCTGTAGGTCTTTCACAACCCAAAACGAAGCACAAACAAAATGGTTGGCCCACCTGCTCCTCCCTTTGTTTGAACTGCAGGACCTCACTCTCACTCACCTTTTAGCTGCTAAAGCACCCCTCCGAACAAACGACTGCTGAGTAAAAACCGTAAAAGGTGTCTGAAAAATTCTTTTTATCTAAGCGACAGCTATATCTTGTCTTCAATTGGAGTAACTTTCATGGCTGTAGGTCATCTACAAACTGAATGGGAAGAGAAAGAAAAAGAAAAAACGTTTCATCACACCTAAGCTTCTAATTGAGCTAGCTGCAGCAGGTCACTGTCACTCAGCTTTCAGGTGCTTAAAATGTCCTCCGAACAAACGACTGCTGAGCAAAAACCGTATGAGTTATTCAAAAATTTTTTTCACCGTGAGCGTCAGTCATCCTTCGACTCCAACTATGCCAACTTTGGTGTATGTGTGTCATTCAGAAAAATATTTATGACGAGTTTAAAACACATAGTCGGATTCGTTTTTCTCCCCTCTTCTGCTCCAAAACCAATGAAAAACGGCTCTGATTTTCATCGACTTTAGGTCGGTCTGGAGGGTTTTTAAGGAAAAGTATTAATCCTACCGTAATTCCGAAGATATTGTGTGGGTCCAGAGATTTCAGTCTACAAACTGACCAAAAATGGTGACTCTAGCTATAAATATGTGGCCGTGAGGGCGAGTTTAAAATGTTTTTTTGTGTTTAAAAAACGCCTGCCTCACACTCTAGCTTTTCAGTTGCTCCACTCTAGCAGGCTGGATTTTGCTAAAACTTTGTGGCGCTTGAGGTCTGATTATACAAAAACCGTAGCAGTTATCAACATACCGTCTTCAGTTTTAAATAGACGAAGGATTTATCTACAAACTGAGCTTCAAACTGTTTTTCTAGGTGAATGTATGGCGACACAGTGAAGTGCTGTTTTTTATGCTTTTTTTTTCCTCTCCCCATTCATTTCCTATGGGATTTTTTTGCGACGTTTTCGCTAATAATTCGCAAACCTTCGGACTAATGAGAAAGTTTTATACAAGCACACATCACCCCATTGGTCCCGACGCGTGTGCCAACTTTGGGCCCGATCCGCCAAACCGTGCGGGACTAGTTACGTGCCGAAGTTTTGGGTATACGGGAGAATTATAATAATAATAATACGCGGAATAAATATGTGCAATAGTAGTAGGTGGGCCATGCCTTCGGCATGTGGCCCCCCAACTAGAAAATTTCTAAAGAAATTTTGAGGGGGGCCACCTACTGCCCGTCTGGGGAACCGGGCCAATACGGCCCTGGCAAGTGACGTCGGGGCTCCCCAGACCAACTGCTTACGCCTTTGAGGGCTGCTGAGGGAAGGAAAGAGGGCAAGTTCATGGGCAAAGAGAGCTGTGTGCCACTTGTGCTGACATCTGGGAAATAGACGTGCACAGCGTATGATGCACAAGGGTAATATGGGTTGTCCATATTGAAACACAGTGGGTAAAGCCCAGTTGGCGGGCTTCGCCCGCCTGCTAGGAGCCATCTCAGTGAAGAAAAAAATCACCAATGGCGGGCTCTGCCCGCCTTCTAAGAGCCATTGCAGTGATGAAATCACCAATGGCGGGCTCCGCCCGCCTGCTAAGAGCCATTGCAGTGATGTAATCACCTTTGGCGGGCTCCGCCCGCCTGTTACCATTGGCGGGCTCCGCCCTCCTTCTAAGAGCCATTGCAGTGATGAAATCACCAATGGCAATGAGCAATATGCCAGAATGTATGAGTGTGTATAAGGAAGAGGCTTTTATTCTGTAGAGTCCTTGTAGTCTTATTTTGAAAGTCTATCATGAATGTGCATCAAAAGATGGGTCACGCCCAGCAGTGATATAGAATCCATTTCCAAATGTTAAATCACTGGTTTTCCATGTTATTAGGTGAATAGTTGCTGTATTACAGAGTAAATGGGAGACTTTTATTGTGAAATTTGCTCTGGGGTGTGTTTTGAAAAGGTCACTAGAGTCTAATAAAAACAACCTGGAAGAGTTTGGGTCATAATGTTGAGCCATTTGCATCAATTAATGCATTAGTATAATCTAGAGGCTTTTATTTTGTAGGGTCGCTGGAGTCTTATTTTGAAAGTCCAACAGAGTTGTGTTTATAGAAAATGTTCAGACCCGTCAATGATAGTTGATTACTTTCCAATCGTTAAATCACTCTTTTTCCATGTTATTAGGGCAGTAGATGAAGCGGAAATGGGAAGCTTTTATTTTGAAATTTGCTATAGGGTGTGTTTTAAACAGTCTCCTAGAGTCTATTCTCTAAAACGGGGTTGAGTTTGGGTCATAATGTTGAGCCATATAGGGCAATAAATATATGTAAAAAATATAGAGGCTTTTATTTTGTAGGGTCCCTGGAGTCTTATTTTGAAAGTCTATCAGTGCTGAGTGGCAAGGGAAGTGTCATGGACAGCAGTCATATAGTATCCATTTCCCAATGTTAAATCAGTCCTTTCACCCTCCATTAGATTAATATGTGCTGTTTAAAACAGCAGAGGTAAAATCTGTTTGAAGCTTGGTAACCTTGACAACGCTTAACGAGCCTCTCACTGACACAGACAACAGCTGCACTCACTATTGGTTTCTTCTTCCCAGGCTTTTTTGTATGGGAAGAACGGCACCGAACAAACGACTACTGATCAAAAACCGTATGAGTTATTCAAAAAACATTTTCACCATGAGCATCAGCAATCCTTCGACTCCAACTATACCAACTTTGGTGTATGTGTGTCATTCAGAAAAATATTTATGACGAGTTGAAAACACATAGTCTGATTCGTTTCTCTCCCATCTTCAGCTCAAAAAGAATAGAGAAAGGCTGAAACTCTCATCGACTTTAGGTTGGTCTGGAGGGTTTTTAAGGAAAAGTATTAATCCTACCGTAATTCCGAAGACATTGTGTGAGTCCAGAGGTTTCAGTCTACAAACTGACCAAAAATGGTGACTGTAGCTCCAAATATGTGGCCGTGAGGGCGAGAATAAGATGTTTGATCTTAAAAAAATGGCCGCCTCACACTAAGATTTCAGCAGCTGCACTCTAGCAGGCTGCTGCAGAAGCTAACTGTCAGCTAGCTTCCAGGTGCTTACCCTCCGAACAAACGACTGCTGAGCAAAAACCGTAAAAGATATCTGAAAAATTCTTTCAGTGAAAGCAACATCTATCCTTTGTCTCAGACTGGGGTAACCTTCATGTCTGTAGGTCTTTCACAACCCAAAACGAAGCACAAAAAAAATGGTTGGCCCACCTGCTCCTCCCTTTGTTTGAACTGCAGGACCTCACTCTCACTCACCTTTTAGCTGCTAAAGCACCCCTCCGAACAAACGACTGCTGAGTAAAAACCGTAAAAGGTATCTGAAAAATTCTTTTTATCTAAGCGACAGCTATATCTTGTCTTCAATTGGAGTAACTTTCATGGCTGTAGGTCATCTACAAACTGAATGGGAAGAGAAAGAAAAAGAAAAAACGTTTCATCACACCTAAGCTTCTAATTGAGCTAGCTGCAGCAGGTCACTGTCACTCAGCTTTCAGGTGCTTAAAATGTCCTCCGAACAAACGACTGCTGAGCAAAAACCGTATGAGTTATTCAAAAAATTTTTTCACCGTGAGAGTCAGTCATCCTTCGACTCCAACTATGCCAACTTTGGTGTATGTGTGTCATTCAGAAAAATATTTATGACGAGTTTAAAACACATAGTCGGATTCGTTTTTCTCCCCTCTTCTGCTCCAAAACCAATGAAAAACGGCTCTGATTTTCATCGACTTTAGGTCGGTCTGGAGGGTTTTTAAGGAAAAGTATTAATCCTACCGTAATTCCGAAGATATTGTGTGGGTCCAGAGATTTCAGTCTACAAACTGACCAAAAATGGTGACTCTAGCTATAAATATGTGGCCGTGAGGGCGAGTTTAAAATGTTTTTTTGTGTTTAAAAAAACGCCTGCCTCACACTCTAGCTTTTCAGTTGCTCCACTCTAGCAGGCTGGATTTTGCTAAAACTTTGTGGCGCTTGAGGTCTGATTATACAAAAACCGTAGCAGTTATCAACATACCGTCTTCAGTTTTAAATAGACGAAGGATTTATCTACAAACTGAGCTTCAAACTGTTTTTCTAGGTGAATGTATGGCGACACAGTGAAGTGCTGTTTTTTATGCTTTTTTTTTCCTCTCCCCATTCATTTCCTATGGGATTTTTTTGCGACGTTTTCGCTAATAATTCGCAAACCTTCGGACTAATGAGAAAGTTTTATACAAGCACACATCACCCCATTGGTCCCGACGCGTGTGCCAACTTTGGGCCCGATCCGCCAAACCATGCGGGACTAGTTACGCGCCGAAGTTTTGGGTATACGGGAGAATTATAATAACTAGAAAATTTCTAAAGAAATTTTGAGGGGGGCCACCTACTGCCCGTCTGGGGAACCGGGCCAATACGGCCCTGGCAAGTGACGTCGGGGCTCCCCAGACCAACTGCTTACGCCTTTGAGGGCTGCTGAGGGAAGGAAAGAGGGCAAGTTCATGGGCAAAGAGAGCTGTGTGCCACTTGTGCTGAAATCTGGGAAATAGACGTGCACAGCGTATGATGCACAAGGGTAATATGGGTTGCCCATATTGAAACACAGTGGGTAAAGCCCAGTTGGCGGGCTTCGCCCGCCTGCTAGGAGCCATCTCAGTGAAGAAAAAAATCACCAATGGCGGGCTCTGCCCGCCTTCTAAGAGCCATTGCAGTGATGAAATCACCAATGGCGGGCTCCGCCCGCCTGCTAAGAGCCATTGCAGTGATGTAATCACCTTTGGCGGGCTCCGCCCGCCTGTTACCATTGGCGGGCTCCGCCCGCCTTCTAAGAGCCATTGCAGTGATTAAATTACAAATGGCAATGAACAATATGCCAGAATGTATAAGTGTGTATAAGGAAGAGGTTTTTATTCTGTAGAGTCCCTGTAGTCTTATTTTGAAAGTCTATTATGGATGTGCATCAAAAGATGGGTCATGCCCAGCAGTGATGTAGAATCCATTTCCAAATGTTAAATCACTGGTTTTCCATGTTATTAGTTGAATAGTTGCTGTATTACAGAGTAAATGGGAGACTTTTATTGTGAAAAATGCTCTGGGGTGTGTTTTGAAAAGGTCACTAGAGTCTAATAAAAACAACCTGGAAGAGTTTGGGTCATAATGTTGAGCCATTTGCATCAATTAATGCATTAGTATAATCTAGAGGCTTTTATTTTGTAGGGTCCCTGGAGTCTTATTTTGAAAGTCCAACAGAGTTGTGTTTATAGAAAATGTTCAGACCCATCAATGATAGTTGATGACTTTCCAATCGTTAAATCACTCTTTTTCCATGTTATTAGGGCAGTAGATGAAGCGGAAATTGGAGGCTTTTATTTTGAAATTTGCCATAGGGTGTGTTTTAAACAGTCTCCTTGAGTCTATTCTCTAAAATGGGGTTGAGTTTGGATCATAATGTTGAGCCATATAGGGCAATAAATATATGTAAAAAAATATAGAGGCTTTTATTTTGTAGGGTCCCTGGAGTCTTATTTTGAAAGTCTATCAGTGTTGAGTGGCAAGGGAAGTGTCATGGACAGCAGTCATATAGTATCCATTTCCCAATGTTAAATCAGTGCTTTCACCCTCCATTAGATTAATATGTGCTGTTTAAAACAGCAGAGGTAAAATCTGTTTGAAGCTTCGTTACCTTGACAACGCTTAACGAGCCTCTCACTGACACAGACCACAGCTGCACTCACTATTGGTTTCTTCTTCTCAGGCTTTTTTTATGGGAAGTCTGCTCCGAACAAAGGAGCGCTGAAGGAAAACCGTAAATGGAATCTAAAAAATTATTTCAGTCTAAGCAACAGCAATCCTTTTTCTCAGACTGGGGGAACCTTCATGTCTGTAGGTCTTTCACAACCCAAAACGAAGCACAAACAACATGGTTGGTCCCACCTGCTCCTCCCTTTGTTTTAACTGCAGCACTTCACTCTCACTCACATTTTACTGTAGCTGCTAAAGCACCCCTCCGAACAAACGACTGCTGAGCAAAAACCGTAGGAGTTATTTAAAAAACATTTTCACCATGAGCATCAGCAATCCTTCGACTCCAACTATACCAACTTTGGTGTATGTGTGTCATTCAGAACAATATTTATGACGAGTTGAAAACACATAGTCTGATTCGTTTTTCTCCCATCTTCAGCTCAAAAAGAATGGAGAAAGGCTGAAACTCTCATCCACTTTAGGTTGGTCTGGAGGGTTTTTAAGGCAAAGTATTAATCCTACCGTAATTCCGAAGACATTGTGTGAGTCCAGAGGTTTCAGTCTACAAACTGACCAAAAATGGTGACTGTAGCTCCAAATATGTGGCCGTGAGGGCGAGAATAAGATGTTTGATCTTAAAAAATGGCCGCCTCACACTAAGATTTCAGCAGCTGCACTCTAGCAGGCTGCTGCAGAAGCTAACTGTCAGCTAGCTTCCAGGTGCTTACCCTCCGAACAAACGACTGCTGAGCAAAAACCGTAAAAGATATCTGAAAAATTCTTTCAGTGAAAGCAACATCTATCCTTTGTCTCAGACTGGGGTAACCTTCATGTCTGTAGGTCTTTCACAACCCAAAACGAAGCACAAACAAAATGGTTGGCCCACCTGCTCCTCCCTTTCTTTTAACTGCAGGACCTCACTCTCACTCACCTTTTAGCTGCTAAAGCACCCCTCCGAACAAACGACTGCTGAGTAAAAACCGTAAAAGGTATCTGAAAAATTCTTTTTATCTAAGCGACAGCTATATCTTGTCTTCGATTGGAGTAACTTTCATGGCTGTAGGTCATCTACAAACTGAATGGGAAGAGAAAGAAAAAGAAAAAACGTTTCATCACACCTAAGCTTCTAATTGAGCTAGCTGCAGCAGGTCACTGTCACTCAGCTTTCAGGTGCTTAAAATGTCCTCCGAACAAACGACTGCTGAGCAAAAACCGTATGAGTTATTCAAAAAATTTTTTCACCGTGAGCGTCAGTCATCCTTCGACTCCAACTATGCCAACTTTGGTGTATGTGTGTCATTCAGAAAAATATTTATGACGAGTTTAAAACACATAGTCTGATTCGTTTTTCTCCCCTCTTCTGCTCCAAAACCAATGAAAAACGGCTCTGATTTTCATCGACTTTAGGTCGGTCTGGAGGGTTTTTAAGGAAAAGTATTAATCCTACCGTAATTCCGAAGATATTGTGTGGGTCCAGAGATTTCAGTCTACAAACTGACCAAAAATGGTGACTCTAGCTATAAATATGTGGCCGTGAGGGCGAGTTTAAAATGTTTTTTTGTGTTTAAAAAACGCCTGCCTCACACTCTAGCTTTTCAGTTGCTCCACTCTAGCAGGCTGGATTTTGCTAAAACTTTGTGGCGCTTGAGGTCTGATTATACAAAAACCGTAGCAGTTATCAACATACCGTCTTCAGTTTTAAATAGACGAAGGATTTATCTACAAACTGAGCTTCAAACTGTTTTTCTAGGTGAATGTATGGCGACACAGTGAAGTGCTGTTTTTTATGCTTTTTTTTTCCTCTCCCCATTCATTTCCTATGGGATTTTTTTGCGACGTTTTCGCTAATAATTCGCAAACCTTCGGACTAATGAGAAAGTTTTATACAAGCACACATCACCCCATTGGTCCCGACGCGTGTGCCAACTTTGGGCCCGATCCGCCAAACCGTGCGGGACTAGTTACGTGCCGAAGTTTTGGGTATACGGGAGAATTATAATAATAATAATACGCGGAATAAATATGTGCAATAGTAGTAGGTGGGCCATGCCTTCGGCATGTGGCCCCCCAACTAGAAAATTTCTAAAGAAATTTTGAGGGGGGCCACCTACTGCCCGTCTGGGGAACCGGGCCAATACGGCCCTGGCAAGTGACGTCGGGGCTCCCCAGACCAACTGCTTACGCCTTTGAGGGCTGCTGAGGGAAGGAAAGAGGGCAAGTTCATGGGCAAAGAGAGCTGTGTGCCACTTGTGCTGAAATCTGGGAAATAGACGTGCACAGCGTATGATGCACAAGGGTAATATGGGTTGTCCATATTGAAACACAGTGGGTAAAGCCCAGTTTGCGGGCTTCGCCCGCCTTCTGGGATCCATCTCAGTGAAGAAAAAAATCACCAATGGCGGGCTCTGCCCGCCTTCTAAGAGCCATTGCAGTGATGAAATCACCAATGGCGGGCTCCGCCCGCCTGCTAAGAGCCATTGCAGTGATGTAATCACCTTTGGCGGGCTCCGCCCGCCTGTTACCATTGGCGGGCTCCGCCCGCCTTCTAAGAGCCATTGCAGTGATGAAATCACCAATGGCAATGAGCAATATGCCAGAATGTATGAGTGTGTATAAGGAAGAGGCTTTTATTCTGTAGAGTCCTTGTAGTCTTATTTTGAAAGTCTATCATGAATGTGCATCAAAAGATGGGTCACGCCCAGCAGTGATATAGAATCCATTTCCAAATGTTAAATCACTGGTTTTCCATGTTATTAGGTGAATAGTTGCTGTATTACAGAGTAAATGGGAGACTTTTATTGTGAAATTTGCTCTGGGTGTGTTTTGAAAAGGTCACTAGAGTCTAATAAAAACAACCTGGAAGAGTTTGGGTCATAATGTTGAGCCATTTGCATCAATTAATGCATTAGTATAATCTAGAGGCTTTTATTTTGTAGGGTCCCTGGAGTCTTATTTTGAAAGTCCAACAGAGTTGTGTTTATAGAAAATGTTCAGACCCGTCAATGATAGTTGATTACTTTCCAATCGTTAAATCACTCTTTTTCCATGTTATTAGGGCAGTAGATGAAGCGGAAATGGGAGGCTTTTATTTTGAAATTTGCTATAGGGTGTGTTTTAAACAGTCTCCTAGAGTCTATTCTCTAAAACGGGGTTGAGTTTGGGTCATAATGTTGAGCCATATAGGGCAATAAATATATGTAAAAAATATAGAGGCTTTTATTTTGTAGGGTCCCTGGAGTCTTATTTTGAAAGTCTATCAGTGCTGAGTGGCAAGGGAAGTGTCATGGACAGCAGTCATATAGTATCCATTTCCCAATGTTAAATCAGTCCTTTCACCCTCCATTAGATTAATATGTGCTGTTTAAAACAGCAGAGGTAAAATCTGTTTGAAGCTTGGTAACCTTGACAACGCTTAACGAGCCTCTCACTGACACAGACAACAGCTGCACTCACTATTGGTTTCTTCTTCCCAGGCTTTTTTGTATGGGAAGAACGGCACCGAACAAACGACTACTGATCAAAAACCGTATGAGTTATTCAAAAAACATTTTCACCATGAGCATCAGCAATCCTTCGACTCCAACTATACCAACTTTGGTGTATGTATGTCATTCAGAAAAATATTTATGACGAGTTGAAAACACATAGTCTGATTCGTTTCTCTCCCATCTTCAGCTCAAAAAGAATAGAGAAAGGCTGAAACTCTCATCGACTTTAGGTTGGTCTGGAGGGTTTTTAAGGAAAAGTATTAATCCTACCGTAATTCCGAAGACATTGTGTGAGTCCAGAGGTTTCAGTCTACAAACTGACCAAAAATGGTGACTGTAGCTCCAAATATGTGGCCGTGAGGGCGAGAATAAGATGTTTGATCTGAAAAAAATGGCCGCCTCACACTAAGATTTCAGCAGCTGCACTCTAGCAGGCTGCTGCAGAAGCTAACTGTCAGCTAGCTTCCAGGTGCTTACCCTCCGAACAAACGACTGCTGAGCAAAAACCGTAAAAGATATCTGAAAAATTCTTTCAGTGAAAGCAACATCTATCCTTTGTCTCAGACTGGGGTAACCTTCATGTCTGTAGGTCTTTCACAACCCAAAACGAAGCACAAACAAAATGGTTGGCCCACCTGCTCCTCCCTTTCTTTTAACTGCAGGACCTCACTCTCACTCACCTTTTAGCTGCTAAAGCACCCCTCCGAACAAACGACTGCTGAGTAAAAACCGTAAAAGGTATCTGAAAAATTCTTTTTATCTAAGCGACAGCTATATCTTGTCTTCGATTGGAGTAACTTTCATGGCTGTAGGTCATCTACAACCTGAATGGGAAGAGAAAGAAAAAGAAAAAACGTTTCATCACACCTAAGCTTCTAATTGAGCTAGCTGCAGCAGGTCACTGTCACTCAGCTTTCAGGTGCTTAAAATGTCCTCCGAACAAACGACTGCTGAGCAAAAACCGTATGAGTTATTCAAAAAATTTTTTCACCGTGAGCGTCAGTCATCCTTCGACTCCAACTATGCCAACTTTGGTGTATGTGTGTCATTCAGAAAAATATTTATGACGAGTTTAAAACACATAGTCTGATTCGTTTTTCTCCCCTCTTCTGCTCCAAAACCAATGAAAAACAGCTCTGATTTTCATCGACTTTAGGTCGGTCTGGAGGGTTTTTAAGGAAAAGTATTAATCCTACCGTAATTCCGAAGATATTGTGTGAGTCCAGAGATTTCAGTCTACAAACTGACCAAAAATGGTGACTCTAGCTATAAATATGTGGCCGTGAGGGCGAGTTTAAAATGTTTTTTTGTGTTTAAAAAACGCCTGCCTCACACTCTAGCTTTTCAGTTGCTCCACTCTAGCAGGCTGGATTTTGCTAAAACTTTGTGGCGCTTGAGGTCTGATTATACAAAAACCGTAGCAGTTATCAACATACCGTCTTCAGTTTTAAATAGACGAAGGATTTATCTACAAACTGAGCTTCAAACTGTTTTTGTAGGTGAATGTATGCCGACAGAGTGAAGTGCTGTTTTTTATGCTTTTTTTTTCCTCTCCCCATTCATTTCCTATGGGATTTTTTTGCGACGTTTTCGCTAATAATTCGCAAACCTTCGGACTAATGAGAAAGTTTTATACAAGCACACATCACCCCATTGGTCCCGACGCGTGTGCCAACTTTGGGCCCGATCCGCCAAACCGTGCGGGACTAGTTACGCGCCGAAGTTTTGGGTATACGGGAGAATTATAATAATAATAATAATACGCGGAATAAATATGTGCAATAGTAGTAGGTGGGCCATGCCTTCGGCATGTGGCCCCCCAATAATAATACGCGGAATAAATATGTGCAATAGTAGTAGGTGGGCCATGCCTTCGGCATGTGGCCCCCCAACTAGAAAATTTCTAAAGAAATTTTGAGGGGGGCCACCTACTGCCCGTCTGGGGAACCGGGCCAATACGGCCCTGGCAAGTGACGTCGGGGCTCCCCAGACCAACTGCTTACGCCTTTGAGGGCTGCTGAGGGAAGGAAAGACGGCAAGTTCATGGGCAAAGAGAGCTGTGTGCCACTTGTGCTGAAATCTGGGAAATAGACGTGCACAGCGTATGATGCACAAGGGTAATATGGGTTGTCCATATTGAAACACAGTGGGTAAAGCCCAGTTGGCGGGCTTCGCCCGCCTGCTAGGAGCCATCTCAGTGAAGAAAAAAATCACCAATGGCGGGCTCTGCCCGCCTTCTAAGAGCCATTGCAGTGATGAAATCACCAATGGCGGGCTCCGCCCGCCTGCTAAGAGCCATTGCAGTGATGTAATCACCTTTGGCGGGCTCCGCCCGCCTGTTACCATTGGCGGGCTCCGCCCGCCTTCTAAGAGCCATTGCAGTGATGAAATCACCAATGGCAATGAGCAATATGCCAGAATGTATGAGTGTGTATAAGGAAGAGGCTTTTATTCTGTAGAGTCCTTGTAGTCTTATTTTGAAAGTCTATCATGAATGTGCATCAAAAGATGGGTCACGCCCAGCAGTGATATAGAATCCATTTCCAAATGTTAAATCACTGGTTTTCCATGTTATTAGGTGAATAGTTGCTGTATTACAGAGTAAATGGGAGACTTTTATTGTGAAATTTGCTCTGGGGTGTGTTTTGAAAAGGTCACTAGAGTCTAATAAAAACAACCTGGAAGAGTTTGGGTCATAATGTTGAGCCATTTGCATCAATTAATGCATTACTATAATCTAGAGGCTTTTATTTTGTAGGGTCCCTGGAGTCTTATTTTGAAAGTCCAACAGAGTTGTGTTTATAGAAAATGTTCAGACCCGTCAATGATAGTTGATTACTTTCCAATCGTTAAATCACTCTTTTTCCATGTTATTAGGGCAGTAGATGAAGCGGAAATGGGAGGCTTTTATTTTGAAATTTGCTATAGGGTGTGTTTTAAACAGTCTCCTAGAGTCTATTCTCTAAAACGGGGTTGAGTTTGGGTCATAATGTTGAGCCATATAGGGCAATAAATATATGTAAAAAATATAGAGGCTTTTATTTTGTAGGGTCCCTGGAGTATTATTTTGAAAGTCTATCAGTGCTGAGTGGCAAGGGAAGTGTCATGTACAGCAGTCATATAGTATCCATTTCCCAATGTTAAATCAGTCCTTTCACCCTCCATTAGATTAATATGTGCTGTTTAAAACAGCAGAGGTAAAATCTGTTTGAAGCTTGGTAACCTTGACAACGCTTAACGAGCCTCTCACTGACACAGACAACAGCTGCACTCACTATTGGTTTCTTCTTCCCAGGCTTTTTTGTATGGGAAGAACGGCACCGAACAAACGACTACTGATCAAAAACCGTATGAGTTATTCAAAAAACATTTTCACCATGAGCATCAGCAATCCTTCGACTCCAACTATACCAACTTTGGTGTATGTGTGTCATTCAGAAAAATATTTATGACGAGTTGAAAACACATAGTCTGATTCGTTTCTCTCCCATCTTCAGCTCAAAAAGAATAGAGAAAGGCTGAAACTCTCATCGACTTTAGGTTGGTCTGGAGGGTTTTTAAGGAAAAGTATTAATCCTACCGTAATTCCGAAGACATTGTGTGAGTCCAGAGGTTTCAGTCTACAAACTGACCAAAAATGGTGACTGTAGCTCCAAATATGTGGCCGTGAGGGCGAGAATAAGATGTTTGATCTGAAAAAAATGGCCGCCTCACACTAAGATTTCAGCAGTTGCACTCTAGCAGGCTGCTGCAGAAGCTAACTGTCAGCTAGCTTCCAGGTGCTTACCCTCCGAACAAACGACTGCTGAGCAAAAACCGTAAAAGATATCTGAAAAATTCTTTCAGTGAAAGCAACATCTATCCTTTGTCTCAGACTGGGGTAACCTTCATGTCTGTAGGTCTTTCACAACCCAAAACGAAGCACAAACAAAATGGTTGGCCCACCTGCTCCTCCCTTTCTTTTAACTGCAGGACCTCACTCTCACTCACCTTTTAGCTGCTAAAGCACCCCTCCGAACAAACGACTGCTGAGTAAAAACCGTAAAAGGTATCTGAAAAATTCTTTTTATCTAAGCGACAGCTATATCTTGTCTTCGATTGGAGTAACTTTCATGGCTGTAGGTCATCTACAACCTGAATGGGAAGAGAAAGAAAAAGAAAAAACGTTTCATCACACCTAAGCTTCTAATTGAGCTAGCTGCAGCAGGTCACTGTCACTCAGCTTTCAGGTGCTTAAAATGTCCTCCGAACAAACGACTGCTGAGCAAAAACCGTATGAGTTATTCAAAAAAATTTTTCACCGTGAGCGTCAGTCATCCTTCGACTCCAACTATGCCAACTTTGGTGTATGTGTGTCATTCAGAAAAATATTTATGACGAGTTTAACACACATAGTCTGAATCGTTTTTCTCCCCTCTTCTGCTCCAAAACCAATGAAAAACGGCTCTGATTTTCATCGACTTTAGGTCGGTCTGGAGGGTTTTTAAGGAAAAGTATTAATCCTACCGTAATTCCGAAGATATTGTGTGGGTCCAGAGATTTCAGTCTACAAACTGACCAAAAATGGTGACTCTAGCTATAAATATGTGGCCGTGAGGGCGAGTTTAAAATGTTTTTTTGTGTTTAAAAAACGCCTGCCTCACACTCTAGCTTTTCAGTTGCTCCACTCTAGCAGGCTGGATTTTGCTAAAACTTTGTGGCGCTTGAGGTCTGATTATACAAAAACCGTAGCAGTTATCAACATACCGTCTTCAGTTTTAAATAGACGAAGGATTTATCTACAAACTGAGCTTCAAACTGTTTTTCTAGGTGAATGTATGCCGACACAGTGAAGTGCTGTTTTTTATGCTTTTTTTTTCCTCTCCCCATTCATTTCCTATGGGATTTTTTTGCGACGTTTTCGCTAATAATTCGCAAACCTTCGGACTAATGAGAAAGTTTTATACAAGCACACATCACCCCATTGGTCCCGACGCGTGTGCCAACTTTGGGCCCGATCCGCCAAACCGTGCGGGACTAGTTACGTGCCGAAGTTTTGGGTATACGGGAGAATTATAATAATAATAATAATACGCGGAATAAATATGTGCAATAGTAGTAGGTGGGCCATGCCTTCGGCATGTGGCCCCCCAACTAGAAAATTTCTAAAGAAATTTTGAGGGGGGCCACCTACTGCCCGTCTGGGGAACCGGGCCAATACGGCCCTGGCAAGTGACGTCGGGGCTCCCCAGACCAACTGCTTACGCCTTTGAGGGCTGCTGAGGGAAGGAAAGAGGGCAAGTTCATGGGCAAAGAGAGCTGTGTGCCACTTGTGCTGAAATCTGGGAAATAGACGTGCACAGCGTATGATGCACAAGGGTAATATGGGTTGTCAATATTGAAACACAGTGGGTAAAGCCAAGTTTGCGGGCTTCGCCCGCCTTCTGGGATCCATCTCAGTGAAGAAAAAAATCACCAATGGCGGGCTCTGCCCGCCTTCTAAGAGCCATTGCAGTGATGAAATCACCAATGGCGGGCTCCGCCCGCCTGCTAAGAGCCATTGCAGTGATGTAATCACCTTTGGCGGGCTCCGCCCGCCTGTTACCATTGGCGGGCTCCGCCCGCCTTCTAAGAGCCATTGCAGTGATGAAATCACCAATGGCAATGAGCAATATGCCAGAATGTATGAGTGTGTATAAGGAAGAGGCTTTTATTCTGTAGAGTCCTTGTAGTCTTATTTTGAAAGTCTATCATGAATGTGCATCAAAAGATGGGTCACGCCCAGCAGTGATATAGAATCCATTTCCAAATGTTAAATCACTGGTTTTCCATGTTATTAGGTGAATAGTTGCTGTATTACAGAGTAAATGGGAGACTTTTATTGTGAAATTTGCTCTGGGTGTGTTTTGAAAAGGTCACTAGAGTCTAATAAAAACAACCTGGAAGAGTTTGGGTCATAATGTTGAGCCATTTGCATCAATTAATGCATTAGTATAATCTAGAGGCTTTTATTTTGTAGGGTCCCTGGAGTCTTATTTTGAAAGTCCAACAGAGTTGTGTTTATAGAAAATGTTCAGACCCGTCAATGATAGTTGATTACTTTCCAATCGTTAAAACACTCTTTTTCCATGTTATTAGGGCAGTAGATGAAGCGGAAATGGGAGGCTTTTATTTTGAAATTTGCTATAGGGTGTGTTTTAAACAGTCTCCTAGAGTCTATTCTCTAAAACGGGGTTGAGTTTGGGTCATAATGTTGAGCCATATAGGGCAATAAATATATGTAAAAAATATAGAGGCTTTTATTTTGTAGGGTCCCTGGAGTCTTATTTTGAAAGTCTATCAGTGCTGAGTGGCAAGGGAAGTGTCATGGACAGCAGTCATATAGTATCCATTTCCCAATGTTAAATCAGTCCTTTCACCCTCCATTAGATTAATATGTGCTGTTTAAAACAGCAGAGGTAAAATCTGTTTGAAGCTTGGTAACCTTGACAACGCTTAACGAGCCTCTCACTGACACAGACAACAGCTGCACTCACTATTGGTTTCTTCTTCCCAGGCTTTTTTGTATGGGAAGAACGGCACCGAACAAACGACTACTGATCAAAAACCGTATGAGTTATTCAAAAAACATTTTCACCATGAGCATCAGCAATCCTTCGACTCCAACTATACCAACTTTGGTGTATGTGTGTCATTCAGAAAAATATTTATGACGAGTTGAAAACACATAGTCTGATTCGTTTCTCTCCCATCTTCAGCTCAAAAAGAATAGAGAAAGGCTGAAACTCTCATCGACTTTAGGTTGGTCTGGAGGGTTTTTAAGGAAAAGTATTAATCCTACCGTAATTCCGAAGACATTGTGTGAGTCCAGAGGTTTCAGTCTACAAACTGACCAAAAATGGTGACTGTAGCTCCAAATATGTGGCCGTGAGGGCGAGAATAAGATGTTTGATCTTAAAAAAATGGCCGCCTCACACTAAGATTTCAGCAGCTGCACTCTAGCAGGCTGCTGCAGAAGCTAACTGTCAGCTAGCTTCCAGGTGCTTACCCTCCGAACAAACGACTGCTGAGCAAAAACCGTAAAAGATATCTGAAAAATTCTTTCAGTGAAAGCAACATCTATCCTTTGTCTCAGACTGGGGTAACCTTCATGTCTGTAGGTCTTTCACAACCCAAAACGAAGCACAAACAAAATGGTTGGCCCACCTGCTCCTCCCTTTGTTTGAACTGCAGGACCTCACTCTCACTCACCTTTTAGCTGCTAAAGCACCCCTCCGAACAAACGACTGCTGAGTAAAAACCGTAAAAGGTATCTGAAAAATTCTTTTTATCTAAGCGACAGCTATATCTTGTCTTCAATTGGAGTAACTTTCATGGCTGTAGGTCATCTACAAACTGAATGGGAAGAGAAAGAAAAAGAAAAAAACGTTTCATCACACCTAAGCTTCTAATTGAGCTAGCTGCAGCAGGTCACTGTCACTCAGCTTTCAGGTGCTTAAAATGTCCTCCGAACAAACGACTGCTGAGCAAAAACCGTATGAGTTATTCAAAAAATTTTTTCACCGTGAGCGTCAGTCATCCTTCGACTCCAACTATGCCAACTTTGGTGTATGTGTGTCATTCAGAAAAATATTTATGACGAGTTTAAAACACATAGTCGGATTCGTTTTTCTCCCCTCTTCTGCTCCAAAACCAATGAAAAACGGCTCTGATTTTCATCGACTTTAGGTCGGTCTGGAGGGTTTTTAAGGAAAAGTATTAATCCTACCGTAATTCCGAAGATATTGTGTGGGTCCAGAGATTTCAGTCTACAAACTGACCAAAAATGGTGACTCTAGCTATAAATATGTGGCCTTGAGGGCGAGTTTAAAATGTTTTTTTGTGTTTAAAAACGCCTGCCTCACACTCTAGCTTTTCAGTTGCTCCACTCTAGCAGGCTGGATTTTGCTAAAACTTTGTGGCGCTTGAGGTCTGATTATACAAAAACCGTAGCAGTTATCAACATACCGTCTTCAGTTTTAAATAGACGAAGGATTTATCTACAAACTGAGCTTCAAACTGTTTTTCTAGGTGAATGTATGCTGACACAGTGAAGTGCTGTTTTTTATGCTTTTTTTTTCCTCTCCCCATTCATTTCCTATGGGATTTTTTTGCGACGTTTTCGCTAATAATTCGCAAACCTTCGGACTAATGAGAAAGTTTTATACAAGCACACATCACCCCATTGGTCCCGACGCGTGTGCCAACTTTGGGCCCGATCCGCCAAACCGTGCGGGACTAGTTACGCGCCGAAGTTTTGGGTATACGGGAGAATTATAATAACTAGAAAATTTCTAAAGAAATTTTGAGGGGGGCCACCTACTGCCCGTCTGGGGAACCGGGCCAATACGGCCCTGGCAAGTGACGTCGGGGCTCCCCAGACCAACTGCTTACGCCTTTGAGGGCTGCTGAGGGAAGGAAAGAGGGCAAGTTCATGGGCAAAGAGAGCTGTGTGCCACTTGTGCTGAAATCTGGGAAATAGACGTGCACAGCGTATGATGCACAAGGGTAATATGGGTTGTCAATATTGAAACACAGTGGGTAAAGCCAAGTTTGCGGGCTTCGCCCGCCTTCTGGGATCCATCTCAGTGAAGAAAAAAATCACCAATGGCGGGCTCTGCCCGCCTTCTAAGAGCCATTGCAGTGATGAAATCACCAATGGCGGGCTCCGCCCGCCTGCTAAGAGCCATTGCAGTGATGTAATCACCTTTGGCGGGCTCCGCCCGCCTGTTACCATTGGCGGGCTCCGCCCGCCTTCTAAGAGCCATTGCAGTGATGAAATCACCAATGGCAATGAGCAATATGCCAGAATGTATGAGTGTGTATAAGGAAGAGGCTTTTATTCTGTAGAGTCCTTGTAGTCTTATTTTGAAAGTCTATCATGAATGTGCATCAAAAGATGGGTCACGCCCAGCAGTGATATAGAATCCATTTCCAAATGTTAAATCACTGGTTTTCCATGTTATTAGGTGAATAGTTGCTGTATTACAGAGTAAATGGGAGACTTTTATTGTGAAATTTGCTCTGGGTGTGTTTTGAAAAGGTCACTAGAGTCTAATAAAAACAACCTGGAAGAGTTTGGGTCATAATGTTGAGCCATTTGCATCAATTAATGCATTAGTATAATCTAGAGGCTTTTATTTTGTAGGGTCCCTGGAGTCTTATTTTGAAAGTCCAACAGAGTTGTGTTTATAGAAAATGTTCAGACCCGTCAATGATAGTTGATTACTTTCCAATCGTTAAAACACTCTTTTTCCATGTTATTAGGGCAGTAGATGAAGCGGAAATGGGAGGCTTTTATTTTGAAATTTGCTATAGGGTGTGTTTTAAACAGTCTCCTAGAGTCTATTCTCTAAAACGGGGTTGAGTTTGGGTCATAATGTTGAGCCATATAGGGCAATAAATATATGTAAAAAATATAGAGGCTTTTATTTTGTAGGGTCCCTGGAGTCTTATTTTGAAAGTCTATCAGTGCTGAGTGGCAAGGGAAGTGTCATGGACAGCAGTCATATAGTATCCATTTCCCAATGTTAAATCAGTCCTTTCACCCTCCATTAGATTAATATGTGCTGTTTAAAACAGCAGAGGTAAAATCTGTTTGAAGCTTGGTAACCTTGACAACGCTTAACGAGCCTCTCACTGACACAGACAACAGCTGCACTCACTATTGGTTTCTTCTTCCCAGGCTTTTTTGTATGGGAAGAACGGCACCGAACAAACGACTACTGATCAAAAACCGTATGAGTTATTCAAAAAACATTTTCACCATGAGCATCAGCAATCCTTCGACTCCAACTATACCAACTTTGGTGTATGTGTGTCATTCAGAAAAATATTTATGACGAGTTGAAAACACATAGTCTGATTCGTTTCTCTCCCATCTTCAGCTCAAAAAGAATAGAGAAAGGCTGAAACTCTCATCGACTTTAGGTTGGTCTGGAGGTTTTTAAGGAAAAGTATTAATCCTACCGTAATTCCGAAGACATTGTGTGAGTCCAGAGGTTTCAGTCTACAAACTGACCAAAAATGGTGACTGTAGCTCCAAATATGTGGCCGTGAGGGCGAGAATAAGATGTTTGATCTTAAATGACCAAAAATGGTGACTGTAGCTCCAAATATGTGGCCGTGAGGGCGAGAATAAGATGTTTGATCTTAAAAAAATGGCCGCCTCACACTAAGATTTCAGCAGCTGCACTCTAGCAGGCTGCTGCAGAAGCTAACTGTCAGCTAGCTTCCAGGTGCTTACCCTCCGAACAAACGACTGCTGAGCAAAAACCGTAAAAGATATCTGAAAAATTCTTTCAGTGAAAGCAACATCTATCCTTTGTCTCAGACTGGGGTAACCTTCATGTCTGTAGGTCTTTCACAACCCAAAACGAAGCACAAACAAAATGGTTGGCCCACCTGCTCCTCCCTTTGTTTGAACTGCAGGACCTCACTCTCACTCACCTTTTAGCTGCTAAAGCACCCCTCCGAACAAACGACTGCTGAGTAAAAACCGTAAAAGGTATCTGAAAAATTCTTTTTATCTAAGCGACAGCTATATCTTGTCTTCAATTGGAGTAACTTTCATGGCTGTAGGTCATCTACAAACTGAATGGGAAGAGAAAGAAAAAGAAAAAACGTTTCATCACACCTAAGCTTCTAATTGAGCTAGCTGCAGCAGGTCACTGTCACTCAGCTTTCAGGTGCTTAAAATGTCCTCCGAACAAACGACTGCTGAGCAAAAACCGTATGAGTTATTCAAAAAAATTTTTCACCGTGAGCGTCAGTCATCCTTCGACTCCAACTATGCCAACTTTGGTGTATGTGTGTCATTCACAAAAATATTTATGACGAGTTTAAAACACATAGTCTGATTCGTTTTTCTCCCCTCTTCTGCTCCAAAACCAATGAAAAACGGCTCTGATTTTCATCGACTTTAGGTCGGTCTGGAGGGTTTTTAAGGAAAAGTATTAATCCTACCGTAATTCCGAAGATATTGTGTGGGTCCAGAGATTTCAGTCTACAAACTGACCAAAAATGGTGACTCTAGCTATAAATATGTGGCCGTGAGGGCGAGTTTAAAATGTTTTTTTGTGTTTAAAAAACGCCTGCCTCACACTCTAGCTTTTCAGTTGCTCCACTCTAGCAGGCTAGATTTTGCTAAAACTTTGTGGCGCTTGAGGTCTGATTATACAAAAACCATAGCAGTTATCAACATACCGTCTTCAGTTTTAAATAGAAGAAGGATTTATCTACAAACTGAGCTTCAAACTGTTTTTCTAGGTGAATGTATGCCGACACAGTGAAGTGCTGTTTTTTATGCTTTTTTTTTCCTCTCCCCATTCATTTCCTATGGGATTTTTTTGCGACGTTTTCGCTAATAATTCGCAAACCTTCGGACTAATGAGAAAGTTTTATACAAGCACACATCACCCCATTGGTCCCGACGCGTGTGCCAACTTTGGGCCCGATCCGCCAAACCGTGCGGGACTAGTTACGCGCCGAAGTTTTGGGTATACGGGAGAATTATAATAACTAGAAAATTTCTAAAGAAATTTTGAGGGGGGCCACCTACTGCCCGTCTGGGGAACAGGGCCAATACGGCCCTGGCAAGTGATGTCGGGGCTCCCCAGACCAACTGCTTACGCCTTTGAGGGCTGCTGAGGGAAGGAAAGAGGGCTAGGTCATGGGCAAAGAGAGCTGTGTGCCACTTGTGCTGAAATCTGGGAAATAGACGTGCACAGCGTATGATGCAAAAGGGTAATATGGGTTGTCCATATTGAACCGCAGTGGGTAAAGCTCAGTTGGTGGGCTCCGCCCGCCTGCTAGGAGCCCTTGCAGCGATGAAAAAAATCACCAATGGCGGGCTCTGCCCGCCTGCTAAGAGCCATTGCAGTGATGAAATCACCAATGGCAATGAGCAATATGCCAGAATGTATGAGTGTGTATAAGGAAGAGGCTTTTATTCTGTAGAGTCCCTGGAGTCTTATTTTGAAAGTCTATCATGGAAGTGCATCTAAAGATGGGTCATGCCCAGCAGTTATATAGAATCAATTTCCAAATGTTAAATCACTGGTTTTCCATGTTATTAGGTGAATAGTTGCTGTATTACAGAGTAAATGGGAGACTTTTATTGTGAAATTTGCTCTGGGTGTGTTTTGAAAAGGTCACTAGAGTCTAATAAAAACAACCTGGAAGAGTTTGGGTCATAATGTTGAGCCATTTGCATCAATTAATGCATTAGTATAATCTAGAGGCTTTTATTTTGTAGGGTCGCTGGAGTCTTATTTTGAAAGTCCAACAGAGTTGTGTTTATAGAAAATGTTCAGACCCGTCAATGATAGTTGATTACTTTCCAATCGTTAAATCACTGTTTTTCCATGTTATTAGGGCAGTAGATGAAGCGGAAATGGGAGGCTTTTATTTTGAAATTTGCTATAGGGTGTGTTTTAAACAGTCTCCTAGAGTCTATTCTCTAAAACGGGGTTGAGTTTGGGTCATAATATTGAGCCATATAGGGCAATAAATATATGTAAAAAATATAGAGGCTTTTATTTTGTAGGGTCCCTGGAGTCTTATTTTGAAAGTCTATCAGTGCTGAGTGGCAAGGGAAGTGTCCTGGACAGCAGTCATATAGTATCCATTTCCCAATGTTAAATCAGTCCTTTCACCCTCCATTAGATTAATATGTGCTGTTTAAAACAGCAGAGGTAAAATCTGTTTGAAGCTTGGTAACCTTGACAACGCTTAACGAGCCTCTCACTGACACAGACAACAGCTGCACTCACTATTGGTTTCTTCTTCCCAGGCTTTTTTGTATGGGAAGAACGGCAACGAAAACAAACGACTACTGATCAAAAACCGTATGAGTTATTCAAAAAACATTTTCACCATGAGCATCAGCAATCCTTCGACTCCAAGTATACCAACTTTGGTGTATGTGTGTCATTCAGAACAATATTTATGACGACTTGAAAACACATAGTCTGATTCGTTTCTCTTCCATCTTCAGCTCAAAAAGAATGGAGAAAGGCTGAAACTCATCGACTTTAGGTTGGTCTGGAGGGTTTTTAAGGAAAAGTATTAATCCTACCGTAATTCCGAAGACATTGTGTGAGTCCAGAGGTTTCAGTCTACAAACTGACCAAAAATGGTGACTGTAGCTCCAAATATGTGGCCGTGAGGGCGAGAATAAGATGTTTGATCTTAAAAAAATGGCCGCCTCACACTAAGATTTCAGCAGCTGCACTCTAGCAGGCTGCTGCAGAAGCTAACTGTCAGCTAGCTTCCAGGTGCTTACCCTCCGAACAAACGACTGCTGAGCAAAAACCGTAAAAGATATCTGAAAAATTCTTTCAGTGAAAGCAACATCTATCCTTTGTCTCAGACTGGGGTAACCTTCATGTCTGTAGGTCTTTCACAACCCAAAACGAAGCACAAACAAAATGGTTGGCCCACCTGCTCCTCCCTTTGTTTGAACTGCAGGACCTCACTCTCACTCACCTTTTAGCTGCTAAAGCACCCCTCCGAACAAACGACTGCTGAGTAAAAACCGTAAAAGGTGTCTGAAAAATTCTTTTTATCTAAGCGACAGCTATATCTTGTCTTCAATTGGAGTAACTTTCATGGCTGTAGGTCATCTACAAACTGAATGGGAAGAGAAAGAAAAAGAAAAAACGTTTCATCACACCTAAGCTTCTAATTGAGCTAGCTGCAGCAGGTCACTGTCACTCAGCTTTCAGGTGCTTAAAATGTCCTCCGAACAAACGACTGCTGAGCAAAAACCGTATGAGTTATTCAAAAATTTTTTTCACCGTGAGCGTCAGTCATCCTTCGACTCCAACTATGCCAACTTTGGTGTATGTGTGTCATTCAGAAAAATATTTATGACGAGTTTAAAACACATAGTCGGATTCGTTTTTCTCCCCTCTTCTGCTCCAAAACCAATGAAAAACGGCTCTGATTTTCATCGACTTTAGGTCGGTCTGGAGGGTTTTTAAGGAAAAGTATTAATCCTACCGTAATTCCGAAGATATTGTGTGGGTCCAGAGATTTCAGTCTACAAACTGACCAAAAATGGTGACTCTAGCTATAAATATGTGGCCGTGAGGGCGAGTTTAAAATGTTTTTTTGTGTTTAAAAAACGCCTGCCTCACACTCTAGCTTTTCAGTTGCTCCACTCTAGCAGGCTGGATTTTGCTAAAACTTTGTGGCGCTTGAGGTCTGATTATACAAAAACCGTAGCAGTTATCAACATACCGTCTTCAGTTTTAAATAGACGAAGGATTTATCTACAAACTGAGCTTCAAACTGTTTTTCTAGGTGAATGTATGGCGACACAGTGAAGTGCTGTTTTTTATGCTTTTTTTTTCCTCTCCCCATTCATTTCCTATGGGATTTTTTTGCGACGTTTTCGCTAATAATTCGCAAACCTTCGGACTAATGAGAAAGTTTTATACAAGCACACATCACCCCATTGGTCCCGACGCGTGTGCCAACTTTGGGCCCGATCCGCCAAACCGTGCGGGACTAGTTACGTGCCGAAGTTTTGGGTATACGGGAGAATTATAATAATAATAATACGCGGAATAAATATGTGCAATAGTAGTAGGTGGGCCATGCCTTCGGCATGTGGCCCCCCAATAACTAGAAAATTTCTAAAGAAATTTTGAGGGGGGCCACCTACTGCCCGTCTGGGGAACAGGGCCAATACGGCCCTGGCAAGTGATGTCGGGGCTCACCAGACCAACTGCTTACGCCTTTGAGGGCTGCTGAGGGAAGGAAAGAGGGCTAGGTCATGGGCAAAGAGAGCTGTGTGCCACTTGTGCTGAAATCTGGGAAATAGACGTGCACAGCGTATGATGCAAAAGGGTAATATGGGTTGTCCATATTGAACCGCAGTGGGTAAAGCTCAGTTGGGGGGCTCCGCCCGCCTGCTAGGAGCCCTTGCAGCGATGAAAAAAATCACCAATGGCGGGCTCTGCCCGCCTGCTAAGAGCCATTGCAGTGATGAAATCACCAATGGCGGGCTCCGCCCGCCTTCTAAGAGCCATTGCAGTGATGAAATCACCAATGGCGGGCTCCGCCCGCCTTCTAAGAGCCATTGCAGTGATGAAATTACAAATGGCAATGAGCAATATGCCAGAATGTATGAGTGTGTATAAGGAAGAGGCTTTTATTCTGTAGAGTCCCTGGAGTCTTATTTTGAAAGTCTATCATGGAAGTGCATCTAAAGATGGGTCATGCCCAGCAGTTATATAGAATCAATTTCCAAATGTTAAATCACTGGTTTTCCATGTTATTAGGTGAATAGTTGCTGTATTACAGAGTAAATGGGAGACTTTTATTGTGAAATTTGCTCTGGGTGTGTTTTGAAAAGGTCACTAGAGTCTAATAAAAACAACCTGGAAGAGTTTGGGTCATAATGTTGAGCCATTTGCATCAATTAATGCATTAGTATAATCTAGAGGCTTTTATTTTGTAGGGTCGCTGGAGTCTTATTTTGAAAGTCCAACAGAGTTGTGTTTATAGAAAATGTTCAGACCCGTCAATGATAGTTGATTACTTTCCAATCGTTAAATCACTCTTTTTCCATGTTATTAGGGCAGTAGATGAAGCGGAAATGGGAGGCTTTTATTTTGAAATTTGCTATAGGGTGTGTTTTAAACAGTCTCCTAGAGTCTATTCTCTAAAACGGGGTTGAGTTTGGGTCATAATGTTGAGCCATATAGGGCAATAAATATATGTAAAAAATATAGAGGCTTTTATTTTGTAGGGTCCCTGGAGTCTTATTTTGAAAGTCTATCAGTGCTGAGTGGCAAGGGAAGTGTCATGGACAGCAGTCATATAGTATCCATTTCCCAATGTTAAATCAGTCCTTTCACCCTCCATTAGATTAATATGTGCTGTTTAAAACAGCAGAGGTAAAATCTGTTTGAAGCTTGGTAACCTTGACAACGCTTAACGAGCCTCTCACTGACACAGACAACAGCTGCACTCACTATTCGTTTCTTCTTCCCAGGCTTTTTTGTATAGGAAGAACGGCACCGAACAAACGACTACTGATCAAAAACCGTATGAGTTATTCAAAAAACATTTTCACCATGAGCATCAGCAATCCTTCGACTCCAACTATACCAACTTTGGTGTATGTGTGTCATTCAGAACAATATTTATGACGACTTGAAAACACATAGTCTGATTCGTTTCTCTCCCATCTTCAGCTCAAAAAGAATGGAGAAAGGCTGAAACTCATCGACTTTAGGTTGGTCTGGAGGGTTTTTAAGGAAAAGTATTAATCCTACCGTAATTCCGAAGACATTGTGTGAGTCCAGAGGTTTCAGTCTACAAACTGACCAAAAATGGTGACTGTAGCTCCAAATATGTGGCCGTGAGGGCGAGAATAAGATGTTTGATCTTAAAAAAATGGCCGCCTCACACTAAATTTCAGCAGCTGCACTCTAGCAGGCTGCTGCAGAAGCTAACTGTCAGCTAGCTTCCAGGTGCTTACCCTCCGAACAAACGACTGCTGAGCAAAAACCGTAAAAGATATCTGAAAAATTCTTTCAGTGAAAGCAACATCTATCCTTTGTCTCAGACTGGGGTAACCTTCATGTCTGTAGGTCTTTCACAACCCAAAACGAAGCACAAACAAAATGGTTGGCCCACCTGCTCCTCCCTTTGTTTGAACTGCAGGACCTCACTCTCACTCACCTTTTAGCTGCTAAAGCACCCCTCCGAACAAACGACTGCTGAGTAAAAACCGTAAAAGGTATCTGAAAAATTCTTTTTATCTAAGCGACAGCTATATCTTGTCTTCAATTGGAGTAACTTTCATGGCTGTAGGTCATCTACAAACTGAACGGGAAGAGAAAGAAAAAGAAAAAACGTTTCATCACACCTAAGCTTCTAATTGAGCTAGCTGCAGCAGGTCACTGTCACTCAGCTTTCAGGTGCTTAAAATGTCCTCCGAACAAACGACTGCTGAGCAAAAACCGTATGAGTTATTCAAAAAATTTTTTCACCGTGAGCGTCAGTCATGCTTCGACTCCAACTATGCCAACTTTGGTGTATGTGTGTCATTCAGAAAAATATTTATGACGAGTTTAAAACACATAGTCTGATTCGTTTTTCTCCCCTCTTCTGCTCCAAAACCAATGAAAAACGGCTCTGATTTTCATCGACTTTAGGTCGGTCTGGAGGGTTTTTAAGGAAAAGTATTAATCCTACCGTAATTCCGAAGATATTGTGTGGGTCCAGAGATTTCAGTCTACAAACTGACCAAAAATGGTGACTCTAGCTATAAATATGTGGCCGTGAGGGCGAGTTTAAAATGTTTTTTTGTGTTTAAAAAACGCCTGCCTCACACTCTAGCTTTTCAGTTGCTCCACTCTAGCAGGCTGGATTTTGCTAAAACTTTGTGGCGCTTGAGGTCTGATTATACAAAAACCGTAGCAGTTATCAACATACCGTCTTCAGTTTTAAATAGACGAAGGATTTATCTACAAACTGAGCTTCAAACTGTTTTTCTAGGTGAATGTATGCCGACACAGTGAAGTGCTGTTTTTTATGCTTTTTTTTTCCTCTCCCCATTCATTTCCTATGGGATTTTTTTGCGACGTTTTCGCTAATAATTCGCAAACCTTCGGACTAATGAGAAAGTTTTATACAAGCACACATCACCCCATTGGTCCCGACGCGTGTGCCAACTTTGGGCCCGATCCGCCAAACCGTGCGGGACTAGTTATGCGCCGAAGTTTTGGGTATACGGGAGAATTATAATAATAACTAGAAAATTTCTAAAGAAATTTTGAGGGGGGCCACCTACTGCCCGTCTGGGGAACCGGGCCAATACGGCCCTGGCAAGTGACGTCGGGGCTCCCCAGACCAACTGCTTACGCCTTTGAGGGCTGCTGAGGGAAGGAAAGAGGGCAAGTTCATGGGCAAAGAGAGCTGTGTGCCACTTGTGCTGACATCTGGGAAATAGACGTGCACAGCGTATGATGCACAAGGGTAATATGGGTTGTCCATATTGAAACACAGTGGGTAAAGCCCAGTTGGCGGGCTTCGCCCGCCTGCTAGGAGCCATCTCAGTGAAGAAAAAAATCACCAATGGCGGGCTCTGCCCGCCTTCTAAGAGCCATTGCAGTGATGAAATCACCAATGGCGGGCTCCGCCCGCCTGCTAAGAGCCATTGCAGTGATGTAATCACCTTTGGCGGGCTCCGCCCGCCTGTTACCATTGGCGGGCTCCGCCCTCCTTCTAAGAGCCATTGCAGTGATGAAATCACCAATGGCAATGAGCAATATGCCAGAATGTATGAGTGTGTATAAGGAAGAGGCTTTTATTCTGTAGAGTCCTTGTAGTCTTATTTTGAAAGTCTATCATGAATGTGCATCAAAAGATGGGTCACGCCCAGCAGTGATATAGAATCCATTTCCAAATGTTAAATCACTGGTTTTCCATGTTATTAGGTGAATAGTTGCTTTATTACAGAGTAAATGGGAGACTTTTATTGTGAAATTTGCTCTGGGGTGTGTTTTGAAAAGGTCACTAGAGTCTAATAAAAACAACCTGGAAGAGTTTGGGTCATAATGTTGAGCCATTTGCATCAATTAATGCATTAGTATAATCTAGAGGCTTTTATTTTGTAGGGTCGCTGGAGTCTTATTTTGAAAGTCCAACAGAGTTGTGTTTATAGAAAATGTTCAGACCCGTCAATGATAGTTGATTACTTTCCAATCGTTAAATCACTCTTTTTCCATGTTATTAGGGCAGTAGATGAAGCGGAAATGGGAAGCTTTTATTTTGAAATTTGCTATAGGGTGTGTTTTAAACAGTCTCCTAGAGTCTATTCTCTAAAACGGGGTTGAGTTTGGGTCATAATGTTGAGCCATATAGGGCAATAAATATATGTAAAAAATATAGAGGCTTTTATTTTGTAGGGTCCCTGGAGTCTTATTTTGAAAGTCTATCAGTGCTGAGTGGCAAGGGAAGTGTCATGGACAGCAGTCATATAGTATCCATTTCCCAATGTTAAATCAGTCCTTTCACCCTCCATTAGATTAATATGTGCTGTTTAAAACAGCAGAGGTAAAATCTGTTTGAAGCTTGGTAACCTTGACAACGCTTAACGAGCCTCTCACTGACACAGACAACAGCTGCACTCACTATTGGTTTCTTCTTCCCAGGCTTTTTTGTATGGGAAGAACGGCACCGAACAAACGACTACTGATCAAAAACCGTATGAGTTATTCAAAAAACATTTTCACCATGAGCATCAGCAATCCTTCGACTCCAACTATACCAACTTTGGTGTATGTGTGTCATTCAGAAAAATATTTATGACGAGTTGAAAACACATAGTCTGATTCGTTTCTCTCCCATCTTCAGCTCAAAAAGAATAGAGAAAGGCTGAAACTCTCATCGACTTTAGGTTGGTCTGGAGGGTTTTTAAGGAAAAGTATTAATCCTACCGTAATTCCGAAGACATTGTGTGAGTCCAGAGGTTTCAGTCTACAAACTGACCAAAAATGGTGACTGTAGCTCCAAATATGTGGCCGTGAGGGCGAGAATAAGATGTTTGATCTGAAAAAAATGGCCGCCTCACACTAAGATTTCAGCAGCTGCACTCTAGCAGGCTGCTGCAGAAGCTAACTGTCAGCTAGCTTCCAGGTGCTTACCCTCCGAACAAACGACTGCTGAGCAAAAACCGTAAAAGATATCTGAAAAATTCTTTCAGTGAAAGCAACATCTATCCTTTGTCTCAGACTGGGGTAACCTTCATGTCTGTAGGTCTTTCACAACCCAAAACGAAGCACAAACAAAATGGTTGGCCCACCTGCTCCTCCCTTTCTTTTAACTGCAGGACCTCACTCTCACTCACCTTTTAGCTGCTAAAGCACCCCTCCGAACAAACGACTGCTGAGTAAAAACCGTAAAAGGTATCTGAAAAATTCTTTTTATCTAAGCGACAGCTATATCTTGTCTTCGATTGGAGTAACTTTCATGGCTGTAGGTCATCTACAAACTGAATGGGAAGAGAAAGAAAAAGAAAAAACGTTTCATCACACCTAAGCTTCTAATTGAGCTAGCTGCAGCAGGTCACTGTCACTCAGCTTTCAGGTGCTTAAAATGTCCTCCGAACAAACGACTGCTGAGCAAAAACCGTATGAGTTATTCAAAAAATTTTTTCACCGTGAGCGTCAGTCATCCTTCGACTCCAACTATGCCAACTTTGGTGTATGTGTGTCATTCAGAAAAATATTTATGACGAGTTTAAAACACATAGTCTGATTCGTTTTTCTCCCCTCTTCTGCTCCAAAACCAATGAAAAACGGCTCTGATTTTCATCGACTTTAGGTCGGTCTGGAGGGTTTTTAAGGAAAAGTATTAATCCTACCGTAATTCCGAAGATATTGTGTGGGTCCAGAGATTTCAGTCTACAAACTGACCAAAAATGGTGACTCTAGCTATAAATATGTGGCCGTGAGGGCGAGTTTAAAATGTTTTTTTGTGTTTAAAAAACGCCTGCCTCACACTCTAGCTTTTCAGTTGCTCCACTCTAGCAGGCTGGATTTTGCTAAAACTTTGTGGCGCTTGAGGTCTGATTATACAAAAACCGTAGCAGTTATCAACATACCGTCTTCAGTTTTAAATAGACGAAGGATTTATCTACAAACTGAGCTTCAAACTGTTTTTCTAGGTGAATGTATGCCGACACAGTGAAGTGCTGTTTTTTATGCTTTTTTTTTCCTCTCCCCATTCATTTCCTATGGGATTTTTTTGCGACGTTTTCGCTAATAATTCGCAAACCTTCGGACTAATGAGAAAGTTTTATACAAGCACACATCACCCCATTGGTCCCGACGCGTGTGCCAACTTTGGGCCCGATCCGCCAAACCGTGCGGGACTAGTTAGGTGCCGAAGTTTTGGGTATACGGGAGAATTATAATAATAATAATAATACGCGGAATAAATATGTGCAATAGTAGTAGGTGGGCCATGCCTTCGGCATGTGGCCCCCCAATAATAATACGCGGAATAAATATGTGCAATAGTAGTAGGTGGGCCATGCCTTCGGCATGTGGCCCCCCAATAATAATACGCGGAATAAATATGTGCAATAGTAGTAGGTGGGCCATGCCTTCGGCATGTGGCCCCCCAATAATAATACGCGGAATAAATATGTGCAATAGTAGTAGGTGGGCCATGCCTTCGGCATGTGGCCCCCCAATAACTAGAAAATTTCTAAAGAAATTTTGAGGGGGGCCACCTACTGCCCGTCTGGGGAACCGGGCCAATACGGCCCTGGCAAGTGACGTCGGGGCTCCCCAGACCAACTGCTTACGCCTTTGAGGGCTGCTGAGGGAAGGAAAGAGGGCAAGTTCATGGGCAAAGAGAGCTGTGTGCCACTTGTGCTGAAATCTGGGAAATAGACGTGCACAGCGTATGATGCACAAGGGTAATATGGGTTGTCAATATTGAAACACAGTGGGTAAAGCCAAGTTTGCGGGCTTCGCCCGCCTTCTGGGATCCATCTCAGTGAAGAAAAAAATCACCAATGGCGGGCTCTGCCCGCCTTCTAAGAGCCATTGCAGTGATGAAATCACCAATGGCGGGCTCCACCCGCCTGCTAAGAGCCATTGCAGTGATGTAATCACCTTTGGCGGGCTCCGCCCGCCTGTTACCATTGGCGGGCTCCGCCCGCCTTCTAAGAGCCATTGCAGTGATGAAATCACCAATGGCAATGAGCAATATGCCAGAATGTATGAGTGTGTATAAGGAAGAGGCTTTTATTCTGTAGAGTCCTTGTAGTCTTATTTTGAAAGTCTATCATGAATGTGCATCAAAAGATGGGTCACGCCCAGCAGTGATATAGAATCCATTTCCAAATGTTAAATCACTGGTTTTCCATGTTATTAGGTGAATAGTTGCTGTATTACAGAGTAAATGGGAGACTTTTATTGTGAAATTTGCTCTGGGTGTGTTTTGAAAAGGTCACTAGAGTCTAATAAAAACAACCTGGAAGAGTTTGGGTCATAATGTTGAGCCATTTGCATCAATTAATGCATTAGTATAATCTAGAGGCTTTTATTTTGTAGGGTCCCTGGAGTCTTATTTTGAAAGTCCAACAGAGTTGTGTTTATAGAAAATGTTCAGACCCGTCAATGATAGTTGATTACTTTCCAATCGTTAAAACACTCTTTTTCCATGTTATTAGGGCAGTAGATGAAGCGGAAATGGGAGGCTTTTATTTTGAAATTTGCTATAGGGTGTGTTTTAAACAGTCTCCTAGAGTCTATTCTCTAAAACGGGGTTGAGTTTGGGTCATAATGTTGAGCCATATAGGGCAATAAATATATGTAAAAAATATAGAGGCTTTTATTTTGTAGGGTCCCTGGAGTCTTATTTTGAAAGTCTATCAGTGCTGAGTGGCAAGGGAAGTGTCATGGACAGCAGTCATATAGTATCCATTTCCCAATGTTAAATCAGTCCTTTCACCCTCCATTAGATTAATATGTGCTGTTTAAAACAGCAGAGGTAAAATCTGTTTGAAGCTTGGTAACCTTGACAACGCTTAACGAGCCTCTCACTGACACAGACAACAGCTGCACTCACTATTGGTTTCTTCTTCCCAGGCTTTTTTGTATGGGAAGAACGGCACCGAACAAACGACTACTGATCAAAAACCGTATGAGTTATTCAAAAAACATTTTCACCATGAGCATCAGCAATCCTTCGACTCCAACTATACCAACTTTGGTGTATGTGTGTCATTCAGAAAAATATTTATGACGAGTTGAAAACACATAGTCTGATTCGTTTCTCTCCCATCTTCAGCTCAAAAAGAATAGAGAAAGGCTGAAACTCTCATCGACTTTAGGTTGGTCTGGAGGGTTTTTAAGGAAAAGTATTAATCCTACCGTAATTCCGAAGACATTGTGTGAGTCCAGAGGTTTCAGTCTACAAACTGACCAAAAATGGTGACTGTAGCTCCAAATATGTGGCCGTGAGGGCGAGAATAAGATGTTTGATCTTAAAAAAATGGCCGCCTCACACTAAGATTTCAGCAGCTGCACTCTAGCAGGCTGCTGCAGAAGCTAACTGTCAGCTAGCTTCCAGGTGCTTACCCTCCGAACAAACGACTGCTGAGCAAAAACCGTAAAAGATATCTGAAAAATTCTTTCAGTGAAAGCAACATCTATCCTTTGTCTCAGACTGGGGTAACCTTCATGTCTGTAGGTCTTTCACAACCCAAAACGAAGCACAAACAAAATGGTTGGCCCACCTGCTCCTCCCTTTGTTTGAACTGCAGGACCTCACTCTCACTCACCTTTTAGCTGCTAAAGCACCCCTCCGAACAAACGACTGCTGAGTAAAAACCGTAAAAGGTATCTGAAAAATTCTTTTTATCTAAGCGACAGCTATATCTTGTCTTCAATTGGAGTAACTTTCATGGCTGTAGGTCATCTACAAACTGAATGGGAAGAGAAAGAAAAAGAAAAAAACGTTTCATCACACCTAAGCTTCTAATTGAGCTAGCTGCAGCAGGTCACTGTCACTCAGCTTTCAGGTGCTTAAAATGTCCTCCGAACAAACGACTGCTGAGCAAAAACCGTATGAGTTATTCAAAAAATTTTTTCACCGTGAGCGTCAGTCATCCTTCGACTCCAACTATGCCAACTTTGGTGTATGTGTGTCATTCAGAAAAATATTTATGACGAGTTTAAAACACATAGTCGGATTCGTTTTTCTCCCCTCTTCTGCTCCAAAACCAATGAAAAACGGCTCTGATTTTCATCGACTTTAGGTCGGTCTGGAGGGTTTTTAAGGAAAAGTATTAATCCTACCGTAATTCCGAAGATATTGTGTGGGTCCAGAGATTTCAGTCTACAAACTGACCAAAAATGGTGACTCTAGCTATAAATATGTGGCCGTGAGGGCGAGTTTAAAATGTTTTTTTGTGTTTAAAAAACGCCTGCCTCACACTCTAGCTTTTCAGTTGCTCCACTCTAGCAGGCTGGATTTTGCTAAAACTTTGTGGCGCTTGAGGTCTGATTATACAAAAACCGTAGCAGTTATCAACATACCGTCTTCAGTTTTAAATAGACGAAGGATTTATCTACAAACTGAGCTTCAAACTGTTTTTCTAGGTGAATGTATGGCGACACAGTGAAGTGCTGTTTTTTATGCTTTTTTTTTCCTCTCCCCATTCATTTCCTATGGGATTTTTTTGCGACGTTTTCGCTAATAATTCGCAAACCTTCGGACTAATGAGAAAGTTTTATACAAGCACACATCACCCCATTGGTCCCGACGCGTGTGCCAACTTTGGGCCCGATCCGCCAAACCGTGCGGGACTAGTTACGCGCCGAAGTTTTGGGTATACGGGAGAATTATAATAATAACTAGAAAATTTCTAAAGAAATTTTGAGGGGGGCCACCTACTGCCCGTCTGGGGAACCGGGCCAATACGGCCCTGGCAAGTGACGTCGGGGCTCCCCAGACCAACTGCTTACGCCTTTGAGGGCTGCTGAGGGAAGGAAAGAGGGCAAGTTCATGGGCAAAGAGAGCTGTGTGCCACTTGTGCTGAAATCTGGGAAATAGACGTGCACAGCGTATGATGCACAAGGGTAATATGGGTTGTCCATATTGAAACACAGTGGGTAAAGCCCAGTTGGCGGGCTTCGCCCGCCTGCTAGGAGCCATCTCAGTGAAGAAAAAAATCACCAATGGCGGGCTCTGCCCGCCTTCTAAGAGCCATTGCAGTGATGAAATCACCAAGGGCGGGCTCCGCCCGCCTGCTAAGAGCCATTGCAGTGATGTAATCACCTTTGGCGGGCTCCGCCCGCCTGTTACCATTGGCGGGCTCCGCCCGCCTTCTAAGAGCCATTGCAGTGATGAAATCACCAATGGCAATGAGCAATATGCCAGAATGTATGAGTGTGTATAAGGAAGAGGCTTTTATTCTGTAGAGTCCTTGTAGTCTTATTTTGAAAGTCTATCATGAATGTGCATCAAAAGATGGGTCACGCCCAGCAGTGATATGGAAACCATTTCCAAATGTTAAATCACTGGTTTTCCATGTTATTAGGTGAATAGTTGCTGTATTACAGAGTAAATGGGAGACTTTTATTGTGAAATTTGCTCTGGGGTGTGTTTTGAAAAGGTCACTAGAGTCTAATAAAAACAACCTGGAAGAGTTTGGGTCATAATGTTGAGCCATTTGCATCAATTAATGCATTACTATAATCTAGAGGCTTTTATTTTGTAGGGTCCCTGGAGTCTTATTTTGAAAGTCCAACAGAGTTGTGTTTATAGAAAATGTTCAGACCCGTCAATGATAGTTGATTACTTTCCAATCGTTAAATCACTCTTTTTCCATGTTATTAGGGCAGTAGATGAAGCGGAAATGGGAGGCTTTTATTTTGAAATTTGCTATAGGGTGTGTTTTAAACAGTCTCCTAGAGTCTATTCTCTAAAACGGGGTTGAGTTTGGGTCATAATGTTGAGCCATATAGAGCAATAAATATATGTAAAAAATATAGAGGCTTTTATTTTGTAGGGTCCCTGGAGTCTTATTTTGAAAGTCTATCAGTGCTGAGTGGCAAGGGAAGTGTCATGTACAGCAGTCATATAGTATCCATTTCCCAATGTTAAATCAGTCCTTTCACCCTCCATTAGATTAATATGTGCTGTTTAAAACAGCAGAGGTAAAATCTGTTTGAAGCTTGGTAACCTTGACAACGCTTAACGAGCCTCTCACTGACACAGACAACAGCTGCACTCACTATTGGTTTCTTCTTCCCAGGCTTTTTTGTATGGGAAGAACGGCACCGAACAAACGACTACTGATCAAAAACCGTATGAGTTATTCAAAAAACATTTTCACCATGAGCATCAGCAATCCTTCGACTCCAACTATACCAACTTTGGTGTATGTGTGTCATTCAGAAAAATATTTATGACGAGTTGAAAACACATAGTCTGATTCGTTTTTCTCCCATCTTCAGCTCAAAAAGAATGGAGAAAGGCTGAAACTCTCATCCACTTTAGGTTGGTCTGGAGGGTTTTTAAGGCAAAGTATTAATCCTACCGTAATTCCGAAGACATTGTGTGAGTCCAGAGGTTTCAGTCTACAAACTGACCAAAAATGGTGACTGTAGCTCCAAATATGTGGCCGTGAGGGCGAGAATAAGATGTTTGATCTTAAAAAATGGCCGCCTCACACTAAGATTTCAGCAGCTGCACTCTAGCAGGCTGCTGCAGAAGCTAACTGTCAGCTAGCTTCCAGGTGCTTACCCTCCGAACAAACGACTGCTGAGCAAAAACCGTAAAAGATATCTGAAAAATTCTTTCAGTGAAAGCAACATCTATCCTTTGTCTCAGACTGGGGTAACCTTCATGTCTGTAGGTCTTTCACAACCCAAAACGAAGCACAAACAAAATGGTTGGCCCACCTGCTCCTCCCTTTGTTTGAACTGCAGGACCTCACTCTCACTCACCTTTTAGCTGCTAAAGCACCCCTCCGAACAAACGACTGCTGAGTAAAAACCGTAAAAGGTATCTGAAAAATTCTTTTTATCTAAGCGACAGCTATATCTTGTCTTCAATTGGAGTAACTTTCATGGCTGTAGGTCATCTACAAACTGAATGGGAAGAGAAAGAAAAAGAAAAAACGTTTCATCACACCTAAGCTTCTAATTGAGCTAGCTGCAGCAGGTCACTGTCACTCAGCTTTCAGGTGCTTAAAATGTCCTCCGAACAAACGACTGCTGAGCAAAAACCGTATGAGTTATTCAAAAAATTTTTTCACCGTGAGCGTCAGTCATCCTTCGACTCCAACTATGCCAACTTTGGTGTATGTGTGTCATTCAGAAAAATATTTATGACGAGTTTAAAACACATAGTCGGATTCGTTTTTCTCCCCTCTTCTGCTCCAAAACCAATGAAAAACGGCTCTGATTTTCATCGACTTTAGGTCGGTCTGGAGGGTTTTTAAGGAAAAGTATTAATCCTACCGTAATTCCGAAGATATTGTGTGGGTCCAGAGATTTCAGTCTACAAACTGACCAAAAATGGTGACTCTAGCTATAAATATGTGGCCGTGAGGGCGAGTTTAAAATGTTTTTTTGTGTTTAAAAAACGCCTGCCTCACACTCTAGCTTTTCAGTTGCTCCACTCTAGCAGGCTGGATTTTGCTAAAACTTTGTGGCGCTTGAGGTCTGATTATACAAAAACCGTAGCAGTTATCAACATACCGTCTTCAGTTTTAAATAGACGAAGGATTTATCTACAAACTGAGCTTCAAACTGTTTTTCTAGGTGAATGTATGCCGACACAGTGAAGTGCTGTTTTTTATGCTTTTTTTTTCCTCTCCCCATTCATTTCCTATGGGATTTTTTTGCGACGTTTTCGCTAATAATTCGCAAACCTTCGGACTAATGAGAAAGTTTTATACAAGCACACATCACCCCATTGGTCCCGACGCGTGTGCCAACTTTGGGCCCGATCCGCCAAACCGTGCGGGACTAGTTACGCGCCGAAGTTTTGGGTATACGGGAGAATTATAATAATAATAATACGCGGAATAAATATGTGCAATAGTAGTAGGTGGGCCATGCCTTCGGCATGTGGCCCCCCAATAATACGCGGAATAAATATGTGCAATAGTAGTAGGTGGGCCATGCCTTCGGCATGTGGCCCCCCAATAATAATAATACGCGGAATAAATATGTGCAATAGTAGTAGGTGGGCCATGCCTTCGGCATGTGGCCCCCCAATAATAATAATACGCGGAATAAATATGTGCAATAGTAGTAGGTGGGCCATGCCTTCGGCATGTGGCCCCCCAATAATACGCGGAATAAATATGTGCAATAGTAGTAGGTGGGCCATGCCTTCGGCATGTGGCCCCCCAATAATACGCGGAATAAATATGTGCAATAGTAGTAGGTGGGCCATGCCTTCGGCATGTGGCCCCCCAATAATACGCGGAATAAATATGTGCAATAGTAGTAGGTGGGCCATGCCTTCGGCATGTGGCCCCCCAATAATAATACGCGGAATAAATATGTGCAATAGTAGTAGGTGGGCCATGCCTTCGGCATGTGGCCCCCCAATAATACGCGGAATAAATATGTGCAATAGTAGTAGGTGGGCCATGCCTTCGGCATGTGGCCCCCCAATAATAATAATACGCGGAATAAATATGTGCAATAGTAGTAGGTGGGCCATGCCTTCGGCATGTGGCCCCCCAATAATACGCGGAATAAATATGTGCAATAGTAGTAGGTGGGCCATGCCTTCGGCATGTGGCCCCCCAATAATACGCGGAATAAATATGTGCAATAGTAGTAGGTGGGCCATGCCTTCGGCATGTGGCCCCCCAATAATACGCGGAATAAATATGTGAGATAGTAGTAGGTGGGCCATGCCTTCGGCATGTGGCCCCCCAAATAAAAAAATAGACAAAAGATTCCCCATTTTAAGCAAAAAAAAAAAAAAAGAAAAAAAGAAATGGGTTATTATAATTATTTGAAACTGATTTCTTCATTTAAACAAGTTTATTATGCTAATTGAAGCTGATTTTGGTCCAAAGTTTGCTTTTGAGAAAAAAGTACCTGAACAGATGGGGCCCCTTTTACTATAAAAAATAAAAGAAAAAAGCATGGATGTTAAAAGATTGGTTGTTTAATTGCAGTTGGTGGAAGCAAAGAGTCAAATCCTAAAAGCCAAACTCATGGAATGAACTAAGAACTGTTAGTATATTAACTCACATTGTTTGATTTTTTTCAACCTTACTGTTCTTAGCATATACACTCACCGGCCACTTTATTAGGTACCCCATGCAAGTAACGGGTTGGACCCCCTTTTGCCTTCAGAACTGCCTCAATTCTTCGTGGCATAGTTTCAACAAGGTGCTGGAAGCATTCCTCAGGGAGTTTGGTCAATATTGACATGATGGCATCACACAGTTGCCGCAGATTTGTCGGCTGCACATCCATGATGCGAATCTCCCGTTCCACCACATCCCAAAGATGCTCTATTGGATTGAGATCTGGTGACTGTGGAGGCCATTTGAGTACAGTGAACTCATTGTCATGTTCAAGAAACCAGTCTGAGATGATTCCAGCTTTATGACATGGCGCATTATCCTGCTGAAAGTAGCCATCAGAAGTTGGGTACATTGTGGTCATAAAGGGATGGACATGGTCAGCAACAATACTCAGGTAGGCTGTGGCGTTGCAACGATGCTCAATTGGTACCAAGGGGCCCAAAGAGTGCCAAGAAAATATTCCCCACACCATGACACCACCACCACCAGCCTGAACCGTTGATACAAGGCAGGATGGATCCATGCTTTCATGTTGTAGACGCCAAATTCTGACCCTACCATCCGAATGTCGCAGCAGAAATCGAGACTCATCAGACCAGGCAACGTTTTTCCAATCTTCTATTGTCCAATTTCGATGAGCTTGTGCAAATTGTAGCCTCAGTTTCCTGTTCTTAGCTGAAAGAAGTGGCACCCGGTGTGGTCTTCTGCTGCTGTAGCCCATCTGCCTCAAAGTTCCACGTACTGTGCGTTCAGAGATGCTCTTCTGCCCACCTTGGTTGTAACGGGTGGTTATTTGAGTCACTGTTGCCCTTCTATCAGCTCCAACCAGTCTGGCCATTCTCCTCTGACCTCTGGCATCAACAAGGCATTTCCGCCCACAGAACTGCTGCTCACTGGATGTTTTTTCTTTTTCGGACCATTCTCTGTAAACCGTAGAGATGGTTGTGCGTGAAAATCCCAGTAGATCAGCAGTTTCTGAAATACTCAGACCAGCCCTTCTGGCACCAACAATCATGCCACGTTCAAAGTCACTCAAATCACCTTTCTTCCCCATACTGGTGCTCGGTTTGAACTGCAGGAGATTGTCTTGACCATGTCTACATGCCTAAATGCACTGAGTTGCCGCCATGTGATTGGCTGCTTAGAAATTAAGTGTTAACGATTAGTTGGACAGGTGTACCTAATAAAGTGGCCGGTGAGTGTATCTTTACGTAGTTATTCTATATATTGTTTCAGTGAAATATGGCATCATAGTGCATATTTTCAACTGAACTTCAAATTCCTTCATTTTTTCACTCCAGTGTCATACATCTCCCATTCAAACTTAAAAAAGCATTTCATGTGTATTAAAGTTTCATTCCTGCTGTTATATTTAACAGCTCTCATACAAATGTCCTCCTCTCCTGACTAAACTGTTCCTCTGCTTCTGCTTGGATCTACATTACACAACAATTCAACTGTGACACATTTTCTCCTCTGCTTTTTTTGGCTCGAATGTTGCTCTGAGGATTTCTTGACTGAAAAGTTGCAACTTATATGTGATCCCAGGCATTCATTCATCTAAATATTGCAAACACACTGCAAAAAATAGATTTTTTTTCTTAAATTAAGCGCATTTTTCATTGAATTAAGCAGGTGAGTGAAATACTTTGCCAATGGAATAAGACAATTTACATTTAAAAATAGTTAGATATTAAGCACTTGAAATAAATAATGTAATTTTAAATGTAAATTGTCTCATTTACATTTTTGTGTTTGCAATGTTATTTTAAGGGTTAACATACTCATTCCATTAGCAGATCATGTTATTTATCCACTCAAATTAAGGGTAAATAAAGTTATTTGGAGATTTCTTTACTACTTTTAAGTTCGTTTTTGTGTTTCACTGTTTTGTTTAAAGAATTTGAAATATATGCTAGCACCAGGACTAAATAAGAAAACAGAATAAACAAATTTGAGCAGTTCAAGGTCAGGGGATTAAATAGGGACCAGGATTTGGATAAGATATGAAGAAATAAAAATGTTGCTGGAAGGAGCACACGCTTACCCGAGGAGGAGGACTGAGCCCGTAGCAGGTACGAGTCATCTCGGTGGGGCTCCAGGTGAGAGTGGGTGGAGTTTTTCTCCAGCAGAGGAACCTGGCATTCCCTGATGGGGGGGGACGGACCAGGGGAGGGGTGGTGAGGGGCAGAAGAGGACGACGGAAGGGACGGCGGGAGCAGGGTGGAGGAGGAGGTTGGAGGGAGTGGGCGACCTGGAAGATGGAGGGAGAGGAATATGTTAGACAGAATAGATGGCTGACAATGAAATGAGGGTCGGTACATTTTCCATGAGTAATGGGCAGAAGCTTTCAGCGGGTAAATGTCGCAAAAACTACCAAAATAACTTTTTACCCATAAAGATGGCATCTTTCTAATGCCAAAGAGGAAACTAAACTAAGAGAAACTTCTGTTTAATTTAATTTAAATGATGAATCCGTTTTGAAGAGATGCACTAATTGCCTTTTGCAAACGATAAGTCATTTAAATGTGAACTCGAAGCACACCTTCTTGCATTGCTGGATGTTATACAGAAAATGAAATGTAGTAACAGGAATTACACCGCAGCCTTTATTAGATAAGTCATTCAGTAAAGCTGTAGGCAAAAATCGTGCTTCTCCTGGATCTTTATAACAGAAGTATGAAGCCGGCTCAATTCAAACACAGAAACCTGTGAAGGCTGATGGAAAACTCTCTGCTGAGCAAGTGCCAAACCAATGTCATTCATGTTTTCAGAATATTTTTATGATCATATTCTATATTTTAAGGGAAAAAAAATAGCACAGTCCTTAGTTTTTTCATAACTAGTGTGCAGTTAGAAAATGCTCCCTAAAAGCAAAATTAATGGGGGTTCTTACCGCCTTATGCTGCTATAGGATTAGACTTCTGGAGGACATAGGGACCCCTCATTCTGCTTCATTCTATCTTTATTCTCCCACCCTGCAGTATCTCTTAGATCAATCTCTAACATTCTCTCTGTGCTTTTTCTCATCGTATGATCAGGTGAACTGTAAAATGGCTTGATGTGTTGTGAAATGGCGCTATATAAATAAACTGAATTGAATTAAAGATAAACACTGGTTCTGCCATCCAATCATGTTTTCTACCAAGTATTAGCGACTTATGAACTGGTCTGCTGTCACTACATTTTTCCTCTTCGCATTTAGCTCCCCGTTAAAACCATGTTTATGGTTTTAACAGGGAGCTAAATTATATTAGTAGAATTATATTAGTAAATTATTTTTCTCCAAAACGCTTATTTTGGCCTAGCAAAACAGATGACCAATCATCACAGATGGGAAGTAACGAAGTACAAATACTTCGTTACTGTACTCAAGTAGATCTTCCTGATATTTTTACTTTACTACTTATTTTTATGGCGAATTTTTACTTCTACTCCTTACATTTTTTACACAAATATCTGTACTTTCTACTTCTTACATTTTAAAAAATTGGCTCGTTAATTTAGTTTTGAATCATTTCAATGGAGTTACCGTTATTATTTTTCACGTCATCAATACCAAACTCAATCTAATTGGATGGGAATCTACGTTGCAGTTGACGCACCACTACAAGATGAATCGACAGATTCGGCGGTATTCATTGGCGGCAAATCATTGCAGCTTGGTGGCGGTGGCGTTAGCATAGTAGCATGGACGACGAGATGATTGAAAATGAACACAACGGAGATCTAGTCCTATTGGCAGACATCCATTTAAAATGTAGGCAACGGCATGAAAAAAGTGGTTTCTACTTTTACTTTTATACTTTAAGTAAATTTACAAGCCTGTACTTTGTTACTTTTACTTGAGTAAAGAAGTTTAATCAGTACTTCCACTTTTACCAGAGTATTTTTTAACACAAGTATCTGTACTTTTACTCAAGTACGGAAAGTGAGTACTTTTGCCATCTCTGCCAATCTTCCCCAAAGTGGCTGCTATTTCATTGAGTGTGATCAACACAAAAACCACAACTAACAGAAGTCCACTCCCAACTCTCCTTAACTATCCGTCCGTCTGTGCAGGACCCAACAGGACACATGTAACGGTGTCCATATACACTGATGTCAATAAGCCATAGGGAAACATGCTCTTTAGTGGGACCCTAATATTAATACTGTCTTGCTGGGTAAGACCATATTTACAAATTAAAAAGACAAAAAGAAAAAAGGAAAAAACCCACAAACATGAGTTTCCTTCGATTTCCCTTGTTAGTACAAGTATGAGTTGTTTCCTTTGTCAAATTTCACAAAGTCCCATTTCACCATGAACGGTTGTTCACAAGGGCCTACATTTATTGTTCGATTGTCCTCTACGTGGCTAAGTCGAAAGAAAGTTAACAGTCAAGTCTTTAAATAGTTGGAGCCATGGGATGCATGGACACAATCAGGTTGTCCCATCCACCAGAGGGAGGAGAGAAGGATGAAGAAAATTCCCACTACTCTCCAAAGGTTTGAAATCAAGGACAAAGACAAATCTAATAAATTCTATTTAGAGACAGCTCAAAATATAGAATAATTATGGCTGCCATATTTGCAGCTCAATCAATCAACAATATGGTAAGAATGAGGCCACGGAGTCCAGCGAAACCACTAAAGGACTCGGGTTATTAGAGCCACTAATTAGGTGGTCGACCAAAGACTTTCCAACTTCCATCTGCTGCTGATTCTAAAGTTTAAATTATAGTCCGACGTTCTGGTAAACCTTCAATATTTACAAACTACCATGACATTTTTAATAAGTTAAAAAATGTTTTAACGTTTCTTTTGCCAATAATGAACTCATCTGGAAATCCTTCGACTTTTTCTCTAAAAGATTTTTTACCGAGCAAAACAAAAAGATTGCTGAGTGTTGTTCATTGATACTTTAAAAATATATCGGTTTGGATTTATTTAAATTAGACAGCCTTCTCTGTGCTTTTGCTGAATATTGACAGAAGTGACACACTAAAAGTCCAAACTTAAAAAGTGCCACATAGACAGACTTCTGTGCTCAAGACTAACATGAAGGAAAAAGGTACCGGGTCAAAAGAAAGGGAGGAGAATCAATGCTGACATAATTTCGGACCCGTAACAGTTGGGTGTATTTGATGGCTTACTTGCTCGCTCGTCCTTCATCAAAATGAAACACATAAATCACTGTTGTATCTGGAAATGCTGCTCTCTGTGTCCTGCTTGCTCTGTGGAGAAATTCTGGAAAGGAACAGACGCCGACCGGTGATTTTGTCCGAGCTGCTCCACCTTGGAGCTTTGCATCGCGGAAACCAGAGCCTTGATCGATCCACAGCCCCACGCTAACTGCACCCCAGAGAGACGCCAGCTTTGTCTTCTGTTTAGGTATGTGCACGTGTGCCTTGGTGTATGTGTGTATATACATATATATGGTCAATCTCGTCAGAGCAAACAGAGAAAAATGGATAAACAGTGGCAAAGGAAATACTGCAAGCTGACAAGAGGGAAAAGGAGATAGAAAAAGGAGGGACTATGACAGATGGAGGAGGAGGTGTGAAGACGTTAAGGTCACAGGGGTACCTTAGGGAATAGAGACTAAAAAAACTAAAAAATAGACATGGAGAAAAAATAAAGCACGGAAAAAAGACAGACAAGCCAAAAAAAGGAAGATAACTCTTTACTGCTAAAGAGGCCCACATTCACACATGCAATGAACTTTATTGACATCCCGTTCCTTCATGAATATGCTTGATTATGGCAGGGCCTGCCCACCTTCACAGCTATGGCTGATTTAACTTCTCTGGCTAGCCTGTTCACAAGGTTTAGCAATGAGTTCATGGGAATATTTCAATGTTCTCCCAGAACATTTGTGAAGCATTTCTCAGGTCAGACACGGACATTGGATGAGAAAATGTAGCCTGCAGCCTTCTAATTCACCCTGAAGGTTCTACTAGTTTAAGGTCAGGAATTTCTACAGGGCAGTCAATGTCCTTCAAACCAAACTTCTTCAAATTTATCAGTATTTGTGCTCTGGTTCATTTTCAATATTAAGTTGTTCACAGCAAAGCAAGTCCATGAAGTTGTCAAAAATATTTTGGTATTCTAAAAGCCTTAGGAGTTCACTGGAAGTACAATGCCCAGCTTTTCCCAGAAAACCAGGGCAGAAAAGTCATTACTCCTCTAAATCTGGCACAATGCTTTTGGGTAACTGCCAAACTTAGACTCTATTCAATGCTTTAGGAAACACATCACAATCTTTGCATGCATTACACCACCGGAAAACAAAATTCATTTAGGGATATAAAGTTGGTAGTTCCTCAAATAATAATAATAACTAGTGACAAATGAATTATAATATTAAGTAATTCCCGGTTGGATTTATTGATCGCAGAGCATTCTATTGATGCCCACTGAACTCATGTGCACAACCCATTATCCCCATTTACTCTACCCTCTGAAAACTCGTCCGTATCGAGCTTGGATCAGTTAACCGTGCCAAGCTTGGTTCCTTATGACCGTTTACACATCATCTAGCACGGTTCCTCGACCCCTAGTGTTGATCTATGGTACTACTGTTCTCTAGAGGTAAACAAGCAAGAGTCAAGAAGTTTGCAGAGAGACAGGTGAAAAAAGGCAGCCTTTGGTGAATTTACTTGACAGAGTCAGGTTTTGGGAAGTGAATACGACAAACGATAGTCCAATCTGGGCTTCCAGATGCAGGAAACAACGACAGACATCGAAGTTCATCACACTGCTAAGCAGAAATACTGGAAACTTGTGTTGCACTAATGCCATTTTTGGCCCTGATACCGATACCCGATACCTGGCTGTGAAGTATTGGCCGGTACCAATACCATCTGTTTGAAATCGATGTGTGTGTGTATATATGAAGAACTGCAGACTACTTGGATGTAAAACAATTGCCATCATGGCTTTGTCAACCTGCTGCCTACCTTTGTGAAGCAGGAAAAAGACTAAAACAAAGTGAATCCAGTAGAACTTTTTATTGCCTACCTGGAATGGGTGACAATAGTTGAATAAACTATTGTTCCACTAAGAGCCATTCCTCTTAGTGGAACCTCCCTACATGTCAGCTTTAGCCACTCCTCTCTCCATTAATTTAATTTCAATTCAGTTTATTTCTATAGTGCCAATTCACAAGACGTTTCATCTCAAGGCACTTTACAGAAACAATTCAATCAGATCTTCCAGTCAGACTGATTCAAAGTCAGAATTCAAATTCATGGGCTGCATCCTCCGAAGGCCATATTCGAAGGCCGATTACGTCATAGCTAGTGTTGCGCCAATGCCATTTTTTGGCCCCGATACCAGGCTGTGCAGTATCAGCCGATACCATACCAATACCATCTGTTTGAAATTGATGTGTGTGTATGTATGAAGAACTTTATACTACTTGGATATAAAATAATTGCCATCATGGCTCGTCAAGCTGCTGCCTACCTTTGTGAAGCAGGAAAAAGACTAAAACAAAGTGAATCCAGTAGAACTTTCTATTGCCTACCTGGAATGGGTGACAATAGTTGAATCAACTTTTGGCTCTCAAAATGCGTGAATGGGTGAGTGAATGTAGTGTAAAGTGCTTGTTCAAGTCTCCTGAAAGCGCTATATAAGTACAGGCCATTTAGCATTTACCAAAATGGTATCGGTGCCCTATTTGTTGGTACTCTCGGACACCGATCGCGCCATTTTAGTGCTGGATTGGGGCTCCGCCCGATACTGGTATCGGTATTGGTGCAACACTAACCATTACACAGGACTAGGATACAAGAACTAAGTTACACAGATCTAGAAACATTCATGTGTTTCCTGCTCAACACACAAACATGTCTATGCATACAATACAATAGAAAACCAAACACAAAAACACTGATAGTCACTGATAGTCGATGTTAAGGCTGATTTATACTCAGTAACCAGGTCATCTGCGCATGTGTTGCAGTGAGGCAAATGTGCCCCCACTTCTGCAGACACTGCTGCACCTTGTATCATTATCAGGGATACACTACTGGCAACCGAATATAAATGTCTGAGATTTCCTGATTACGGAGGCTGACCGTAATCAGGAAATCTCATGCACTCTTTGTTATCTGAGAACCGAGCCAGAACTGAACCGCTGCGAGCCCTACTGATGAACTAGTACCATGTTATCGCTGTTTCGTCGTATCTGGCACGATCCATTTCAGTTGTACGTGCCATTCACACTCAACAGTTACCTCGGTTACCGTGCTGGGACCGATCTCAGCACGGTTTGGAAAGGGTAATGTAAATAGGACTATTGTTTCTTTGTGTTTGGAGAGGCAGCCTGCATGCATAGGTACTGGATTTTATACACCTCTGTTCATGGAAGTCAATAGAAACCTAAGATCCAGTGAATTTGGATGGATATCTCAGTACTTCTGGCAATGAGGCTATAAAAGGGGGGCTGACCAAGGTGAAAGGAGAAGGAAAATAATGAATAAGCCTCAGACATGCATGAAGAAAAGTTGATCAGTCAGTCCTAAAGCGATGTTGGGAAAGGATCTGAGCTATTTGCATATTTCACACGGCCTGTAATGGGGCTATTGGTGACAGCGGGCGATGAAAAACGCCTCTGTTCAAGAGCGATTTAGTGCTGTTGCCTGGCTTTATCACAACTTTGTAAGTCTGAACTTGTGTGCAGAGGGTTATGTGTATGGGACTGTAGTTATTAATATTTTAAATCACTTTAATTACAAAAAAGGAAAAATTGCACTAGTTGGCCAAAAGCAATTAAGGGAACTTTAATCTCCTTAGCAATTATGCTGTGGGGCATCCTTAACACAGTCATTTCTGCCCGCTACATTTCTAGAAAGGTCAGTGAAAATTGCTTTGTGTTATTAGAACAAAGACTTGGCAATGAGCTTACAGGGTTCCTCTTGACAATTTGTTCTCGGCCATCCTTCAGCCGCCTCCCTGGCCATCTGTATACAGCTCTCAGGCCTTCACTCCATGCCTGTCTCTCACTCTCAGAACCCGCCGTTCTCTTGCAAGTGTTGATTGGTGCGAAAAAAATAAGCATATCATGGGGGACATTCTAGGCATTCAGAGTCTGTAGTACTGTATTAAAAGCAAGAGAATTCCTTGTTGATTTGACAGCGAAATATAATCATCCTCTGGGGTGAAAGCTAATGTATCTTTCGGTGATACATTAACTGTACCTGTTCTTCCCTGACTGTTTTTCCTTGATGTCTTCCCTCTTTCCAAACCTGTCCTTCCCTCTTGGCTCAATCTGTCCATCCGTCCGGCCCATCTGGCTAAGGTGAGGAGCGAAAGGCCGAGGAGAGGGGAGCGGCGTGGAGCGAGGGATGGAGCGACAGCTGGAGCCCAGTCAGACAAGGAGAAACAAATTACCCTTCTAACGAGAGCCATTCATCATCTCTTCGTCTCTCTCCTTGTTCCATCATCCCTTCTTTTCTTCCACACCTCTCCTTTTAAAATGCATCACACCTGGTTGGCTAAAACCAGATCTGCCACAAGACTTTTCTCAGAGATGCTCTTATTTAGCTGGAAAGTGCACGTTCTGTGTGCTTTTTAAAGATAATAAGGTACAAAGTAGAGGGAGATGATGGGGGAGGGATGGGGTAACATGATAAGGCTGATGTGAAATGATTGAATGAGCAGGAGGGAGAAGACACATACCCACGCCGGCACACGGAGAGGCTCATTACCATGGCTGCTGTCATCACAGATGTTGGTCTGAGGGGGAGCTGTCCGTCATTGTGTGCGAGTCTAACTATATATGTAAGAGTGTGTGTGTGTCTGTATTCTTAGGGCTATTTAGACAGCTGCTGACACAATGAGCCCTTTTCTCTGTACGTCTTCCCAGTCCAGTCACTCTCTTGATACCTCCTTTTTATTTTTTATAACTTAGCATTTTCATTTAAGCGTGAAACTTGTACACCTGTTGTCGCCTGTATGTGCGAGCAACAAATGCCCGCCGCCTTCCTATGCAGAAATGTTCCTGCTCTTTCCCTTGCCTGCATTCATTCCCTCACCGCCTTCCTCGCTTGCCTTTTCTCCTGCAATCAGCTTGGTTATAGAAAATAAGGATTCATGAAGAGGAAAAGGACAGACGAGTATATGATTCAACAGACGCATTTTAATTAATAAAGTTGGACTCCATTGTTTGGCTGGCTCTCTTTCTTTGATGTGTAACAGAGCATCTGGGTTCTTCTCCTCGCCTAGAGCTATCCTTTGCTTGTGCTTAGTTTCTCTCTTTCATCTTGCCAGCATCAATTCATTGCTGCTCAACTAGAGGGATCCTAACTTCCTATACAGGCAGACCCTCCATGCACACTAAATGCCTGGAGCCTAATGCTCAAGATGCCTTACTTTCAATAGGAAGGGGAAAAAAGGTGGTATCTACGCTTACAGCATCACGATGCTCTGCTCGACGTTATATCATTTGCCGTATTGACTTTGAGAGTCCTAGCTGGGGCTTAACAATCCAAAACTTAAAGATTTCTACTGAGAACCAACACAGTTTTTCTGTTAGGGATAATCTTCATTCATTCATTCATTCATAAAATTACATATTTAACTCTAAAATACCTTGGCTGTTAAGTACATCTCCATTAATAATAGCTTTTTTTTTTTTTTTTTTTTTTAACCAAGGTATAAAATATAAATTATAATATTTTATCACATCTCCCTGTGGAGTCAGATTAGTTATACAGAGATCCCTTTTTGTCAGGATAAAAGTAATCATCTTTATTGTGTAAGTCAAAAGGTTAGGAGAGAAGGAATGGGAAGATAAGGGGAAGCCTATATAGATAAATTAATATGGTTACTCCTGTAAAGGGTCATGTTTGATAAAGGGGACATATGTCTATAATGGTGTCATTGAGAGAGAGCAAGCTCATGTAGGGATTGGACACCATAGAATGACACATCCTACCATAGTTCACTGACAGCACAGAGGAAACTGAACCCACTGGAACCGTCCTTTAGGAGCAAAGACTTAAGACTCATTTAGAAAGAGATTACTTCTTGGAAAAGACCTCATAATAAGCACTGAGGCATAAGGAAGCACCTTCAGGGGACAATAGCCTGTGTTAGAGTTTATAAATATGATAATACTGGACAAAAAAATATCTTTAAATGAAAAGTCTGGTTATATTCAGAATTCAAACTTCAGAAAGTTCTTTAAATCTGAAATGATTCCATCCTGTTCAATAAATGATCAGTGTTTTTAATTCAGAGTAATTTTCATGTGAATGTGCTTTACTGGAGGCATCCATGTTTGTCAAAGAACACTACTGCCACCTACTGGTTAGTGACATTGTCACGGTGCGGTATCGGCTGTTGATCAAGTCCCAGTGCTGTATCTGGTGTTTGTCACAACGCGCTATTATCCAAGTCATCTTGAAAACATTCTTCTTCCAAATGTTGGCTACATATTACGGGTTTTTTCTCTGGCCAGAAGTTCGATGGCAAATCCTCCCTCTTCAAGTTGGCGATCCAACGACCAACCCGTCCGTGGAGGATCAGGAATCAGAAAGGTGGAATAACTCTTTTTTTCACTTTTACCCGATGTATTCCAGCATCCAGCTGCCATGCACGTGGGCATTGTCAGTTTCACTATAGCTCTGGTGAATTTCAATGGTGAAGTCCTCTGGAAATCTTCAATAATTGTTGTTGATTGCAGATGTGTCTAGTAGTTCCCATTGATTTAGCTTGTAAAGCGGGGAGAATGGCGCTAGGCTTACCGCACCGTGACGTCACTGCCGGAAGATGGCAGGAGGGAGGGGCTACTATAGTTGGGCAAAAATGGCCGCTCCCAGACTGATCGCAACGAAAATTATTGTCTTTACTTTTTTACTGATTAACGCTAAATTTATTAAATCACCGTGAATGTATTATTTTTGGGTATAAATAATGATCCATTGATCATTTCCTGCTGACTGTAATTTCCCTTTAAAAGATTTAAATGGAGCATTATCTCATTAGAATTTAAAAGTCTCAATGAAAAATTAGGAATAAACATTGATTCCAGCTGTTACTAATTCTTTAAATCAGCCTTTTTTATATGCCCCCTTTAGGAAAAAAACATGTGAAGGTAGAGAGAGCGAGATCGGAGACTAAACTAAGATAAGATTAAGATCAGTCTTTTTTAACAGGGGGACAGGTTATATATATATATATATATATATATATATCCTTAACATATTTTATTTAGATAAGAATTGTTAGAGTGATAATTATGAAATTATTGTGTGGACATATGAAACATTGAAAGAAAGAAGATGCTACAATTGTATCCTGTGATTCAACCAGAAGGGTCATAAACTTTTATGACCTCCAGCAGGTCAGGAGGCAGAATCCCACGGTTGTGTGACTTCCATCCAGCCAGTTGGTCAATTCACATCTTATTACCTGCATCCTCCCAGATAATCATTACTGGGTCTTCTGTTTTAGGCCCGCCTTATGATGTTGTAAACTCTTAATAAAAGGCTTTGCCATGAAGGGATCTGTGTGAGAAGGTGCTGGTTTTCCGAGCCAGCAGCTTCTCTCCGCTCTGCAGACGCTGACGTCACAAAACCCTGTCTCTGTGTTGATTATTTCCTTTTAATCTTTTAAACTCACATTTCTCTGGATTAAAACCCAACAAGAATATTTATGTATTATGAATAATCAGATATCTGTTTTTAACTCCATAAAAATGCAAAACTTGACCTTTGGCTTAAAGTGCAAAAGCAGGATAAAGCATCAGAGAAATTTAACTAAACAAACCCAAGAGCATAACTGCATTGCAAAGCTATAATTATCTTATCTTGATAACTTTGCCCTCATTATTGTTGAGTCAGACTTGTAATTCAAATTAAAAGGGGATTAATTACAACGCCCTCGGGAAGGGGTACAATTGAGAGCCATGCCAAGGTCATCTTTGAAGCAATAAAAGGCTTGTCGCCTCGTCCAGTAACGTCTGACACTCTTGTCATCTCAAACATGAATTGTTTAAGCCTCCCTTCCAGCAATTCTTCCAACTTTCCTGCCGTTTAGGAAGCCAGTTTGTTGCACATGTATTCCTGTTAATCATATCTATGGAGAATGCTACTGCTGATCTAATCCGTCTGGACATTATTTTAAGATCTCTGAGGACCAATGAACAGGTTTTCTCAGGATGAGTGGGGTCTGTACAGATGCTATACAGTATGTGTGATGGAAAAAGTTTTACAGTCTCAAAGAGGTACTGAAAACATGGAAAAAAATCAAAATCTAGATGTCGTTTTTTTCTTAAAATAATAATAAGGTAAAAGAGACATCTTGCCAATGGAACAAGACAATTTACACTTAAAATAATAAAATACAATCGCATTGTCTTATTTAAACTGCATATTATCTAATTTTTTTACTCGAAGAGTAGAAATACTCACATCATTGGCAAACTGTCTCATTTACCTACTCAAATTAAGGGTAAAATACTTAATTGAAGAAATATTAACTTATTTCTATATCGTTTTTCCAGGGCACAGCTTTCACTGAAAAAACGATATAGAAATAAGTAGAATTATCTTAAATTAAGTTTATTTACCCATAATTTGAATAAGTAAATGAGGTAGTTTGCCAATGGAATGAGTATTTTTACTCTTAAAATAAAATAATTAGATAAAATGCACTTGAAATAAGACAATGCAGTTGTGTTTTCCTATTTTAAGAGTAAATTGTCTTGTTCCATTGGTAAAATGTCTCTTTTAACTCCTCAATCCAAGAACAAATGCATTTATTTTAAGAAAATATGTCTTATCTAGATTTGGATTTTTTACAGTGATTGAATGTGATATTGGGTATTATTACACGACACATTGAAAACCATAGTTATATGTTCCTCTGGTTCAAAGGAAAGCCTTACCTTAACAGCTTGTCATTAAGCCAAAGGCAGTTAATAACAAGCGATTTTAAATCAGAGGAGCTCAAATCCCAAACATCTAAAACATATGGGGCTGCCCGCTTCTTTAAATTTTGAAAAATCTTCTTCATTAAAAAATAAGCCAACAAGAAACCCCCACGCTTACCATGTGGAAGTAAAACGAAAATAAATTGCATGACTATGCTAACTGAAAAAAAAGAAGACAAAAATTGGAAGAAGAAAAAAGACTGGCTCAGATGTGACGTGAAATGACTCAGACAAGTATCTGGGAAAAAGAAAGAGTTGTTAATTACCATATTATGGAAAGCATCCGGCCTTTAAAGCCCTGTTGCTGTGAATTAGGCTCACACTGTTCATTTAGATCGGGGGATGATTCATGTCGTGTTTCACCTCCTCGCCAACATGTGCTTGTCAAGTTCGGATTAGGGAAGATGCCTGATTTAATCAAATTAATCCATCAGTCAAAGTCAAGTTATTTTGTTTTTAAAAATACCTATTTTGAGTTGTTCAGCTGGAACATTTGTATAGAAAATAATGAAACTAGAGCTAACCTTCTTTTTAACTTTCACTTGCCCTTGTTAGCACTGGTTTTGCAGAATCTACTAAAAATTTTAAAAACAAATTCAGACATCAGGACAGATTAAGATGGGATTCACGTGTGCATTTATTAGGATGAATAATGCGCTACATGTTGCTGCAGTGAAACAGGAGCTCCTTTTACTGCTATTACAGGATGTTCGTTGCCTCTTTCCTCACTTCTTTTTAGCTCCAGAAGAGAAGTAAAGGGGACAAACCTGACCTGACACAGAGCAGTACACTCAACCTTTACACCCCGGCGGACAAATGCGGCCCAGGATCTATCTGCATGTGCTAATTGAAACATGCCTCCCCATTGCCCGTGTATGCAAAGGTGTGTGTGTGTTTCTGCAGCTGGGTATAGCATTGGGATGCTGCAGCACACTCGTGCTGTCCACCATCGGAGATGCCCACTGTGTGACTCAGGGCAACTGGAGTGGCTGCATTACCATATAAATTACATCCATGTTGTTGCTGCCGCTGAGGATTGATGGTATTGTTATGGATTCTACGGGTTGGACCCTCATTGAAAACAATCAAACAAAAATAGCCTCCTCTCACATAAATACAAATGCACAAATAGCCTTTAAACAAGTGCACCTCCCTAATAGTGGATAGACACACACATGCATGGTGCATGTGAGAAGACATGAAAGCGGAAAGACCCTCGACCCAAGGTGCGGATGGAGAGGCACCTATCCTCTTAAGCTTCCATTACCTCTGAACAGCTGTCTAATGGCTGAACGAGGAGGAAATGTCTGCAGATAAATCTCTCTGTGGTAGTTTGCATGTGAGGAAAAAGTTGCTGTGCAAATCAGTTCTCTTTTATTGCAGCTTCCTTAACTAGCCCGTCTGTTAGTGGCAAAAGTTTCAGTGAAGATGCATATCAATTGGTTGAAAAGAGACTGAAAAGACGACATGATTTAGGGCAAAACGTCTACATTAGGTTGAGAAGTGAAACACCAGACCAGAAATAGTTGTTTAAAACTAGTGTTGCACGATACCGATACCAGTATCGGGCAGGGCCCCGAACCAATACTAAAATGGTGGTATCGGTACCAAGAAATAGGGCACAGATACCATTTTCAGAGCCAAAAGTTTCTTCAACTATTGTCACCCATTCCAATAAAAAGTTCTACTGGATTCACTTTGTTTTAGTCTTTTTTCCTGCTTCACAAAGGTAGGCAGCAGCTTTACATGAAGCCATGATGGCAATTATTTTACATCCAAGTAGTATGCAGTTCTTCATATATACACACACATCAATTTCAAACAGATGGTATTGATATGGTATCTGTATCGGCCAATACTGCACAGCCAGGTATTGGGGACAAAAAATGGCATCTGTGCAACACTTAAAACTGGGCTGTTTGGTCTGTTGGATTTTTCCTCACTTTAGTCCCATATTAGACGTTAAAATTATGTTAAAAACCAAGTTTTCAACGTCTTTTCAAAGATCTGAATATTACAGCTTTTCACCTTTCAACCCAATGCAGACGTCATTTGGACGTAGATTATTTCGTCTTTCAAACATTTTTTTGTAAATTGGGAAAAAGCTGTAATTTACTGGTCTAACGCCTCGGTCACAGCTGAGTTTCCTCTGTCCCCCAGCAAGCTGCATGTCTGGTGACATCAAGCTGGGTTAGCATTGATGATGTCACCAGTGTGACAGAAATCAGGAAAGTAAACAATGGAGAGCAGCATGGAAGTAAGCCAGGGCGTAGTCAGTGTGTTTTATTGTTTCTCTCTATTATCTGTCTGAATCCCTCTGACCAGAGATGCTCCATGTTTATCCAATGGAAACAGATTTGTTTCTGCTTGTTAGATCACAAGCGACTGACGCGGTGTGTTGACGTCCGCACGTTGTGTTCAATGGTATCATGTAATTTAGAGTGTCAACCTGGCTCTGGTGTTCCCACAGCATGTAGAGTCGTTTGACCCGGGTAGACACACGTCAGTGAGCTGTTCCCACTGCCACTAAAAGCTCATTGTTCCTGGGTTTAAACAGGTTTTTCGCCCAGGGGGGGAAGGGGTATAGTAAAGAAAGGTTTTCAGTAACGGTCCAGACATCAACCCTATTTGAAATCTGGTGACTATTATTACGAGCCGAGACAATGTAGGCATGTCAGTCAATTTTAGTTTCCTTTAAGAGGACTGATCAAATATTCAGACAGAGGTAAGACAGACGCTTGATGATGGCCGCCTCTGGATAAGAGATGTTTAACCAAATATTAGCAGGGATGTTTTTTTAAATCTTTATTTTTAATGCCCCTTGTTTATATAAAACTGAGATCATTTTCAAATTTGTCATGTCCTTCAAAGTTTGATTGATATTCATAAGTAAGCGCTTGTTAACCTGATTGTGTTTATTTAAAAAAGCATAAACATTTCAGCAACTAAAACCCCTTTTGTGATAAAATGTTAGAATAAAAAAAGAGGAATTTTATAGCATCAGGTGGAGAACTTTCATATTTTGTCATGTTTGTTCGAGTAAAAGGTGAAAGCTGACAGAAGAGAAAAAAAAAAACATCTTTGATTTCTTAAGGAAAAAAAAAAAAAGACCTGCAATGAATGATGACACAACCACATCATAAGAGAAACTACTCTGGAGCTTTTGATATAACCTGATGTAAAAAAGTACATTTATGTTTTGACCTGAAAACACTTTTAGAGGAAGAAAACATATAAATCTGAGCAACAAGTAGTTTGAATGAAAAAATAAAGAAGAAAATATTAGATAAAAAAATAAAAAGGCTTTATATAGAAGAGGTTTATTTATCTGTATTAGCGAACAAATGTTATTCAAAGTTCAAACAAAAATTAGGCGAATGTTTAACATATATAATAAAGATCACAATGTAATTATAGTTAAATTAGAGATTAGGTTAAAGCCTTCTGATGCGGATTGAGGCAAAAATTAAACACGAACAAGAAATCATGGCGCTCCTCCAGACAATTCCAGGGATAAACTCTTACGGGTTCGTCACTGAAGCCTAAATCAGATGTTTACTACAATTATAGACACCCTGAATTTACTGCCTGATTATACTCTGCATCAATTTTGTGGTGGGTAGAAAATGCCCTTGCATGGACCATAATTTAGAGGTAGCAGAGAGACAAAGCAAAAGCAAAAACAAAGCAATCATCCAACACGAGAAAATACAGTTATAAAGAATCAAATGCATATGGAATGGCTTATAAAAAGGATTATAAACAAAAGGGCTTTCAAAATCCACAAGCGTGAAGTGCAACACACAAGCATACTGTAGGTATCCACACACATACCTATTGAACATAGCAGGGCGCCTCTGAACCACTTGCCAATTGCCGCAGTTGCTACGGCAATATGGTTCGGCACAAAATTCGAGAGCAGAAAAACAGAAAAAATGAGGAACGTAGGGCAAGAAATCCATGCAAGAAAGAATTTAAAGGGTTTAAAGGACAAGTGTCTGATGTGCGGATCTTTCATTGGGCAGAGTTGTGTTGTGAAATGCCCTGTGGTTGTTTGATATGCACTGATTAAACTTAATTCCACTGATATAAGCTGTCTGAGGTAGCATGATGTAAATCCTATGTGTCTTGTGTGGGTGAGTCAGCACTATCTCCTCTGACGGCGTAAAAGTCCCTGCTATCCTCTACAATGGGATCAGCCAAAAGGGAGATGATGCATTTCGAGCCAATGGATAATGACTGCACTGTGGCCTGTTGCTGTGAGAGAAATCCTCTCTTCCCTTTGATGTTCTCTAGCCTCTATTTATAGTAAGAGCATGAAAAAGGGATGGAGAGCTGGGAAACACAGTAAGCAACATTATGTTCTCTATAACTAGCCTTCTGTTGAGCACTGTGCACTCTGATCAAGAATGAGAGCGGGTCGGCTCACTCGTGGAAACGTTTCTGCCTTTTGCGCTTCAGCGCATTCTCCTGGACGTCAGCGGGAGGGAATTCACCGGTAGAGACACTAGGCAGTCGTCCGAGCAAGAAGAGGTCTGTTTGATTTCAATGCATTTTTAGAAGAAAAGGAGTAAAAGAGTTGAGGCAGAAAGAAGAACATGGGTAACACCTTGAGATGACTCATCTCATTTTTCAGCAAGGAATGACCAATGTGTCACATTCCTGAAACTAATATATTTGCAGTGATTTAATGAATTTAGTAGGGATGCACGATATTGGGATTTTGGCCGTTATGCCGATATTTTAAAACCCATGTAGCCGATAACCGATATCGATACCGATGTTAAAGCTGGACAAAAATAAGTAGTCATTGAAAATAGCAGTTTTGTTATCCATTTCTGACACTTTGAAAAATAATATACTCAAATATATTTTCATATGCTGATATCAAATAGATTTTTAAAAACGCGGTATCGATCTATTTTACTTTCAAAATCTCGTGAAATTTCATCGTTCTGTTACAAACTCTCGTGATATTTTGCAAATTCTTGTGAGATTTTGTTAGTAAAATAGATCGATACCGCGTCAATATATCAACATATAAAAATATGGCAACATTTCGTGAATTTCCGGGGGATTTCGTAGCATAACGATGACATATAGCAATATTTCATTAGTAAAGAGATTGATATGGTGTTTTTAAATGGCAATATATCAGCATATGAAGATATTGGGATATTTTAATGGATCAATATTTTTTCCCTCATCTTTAGAAGTTTTTAAGTCTGTAAAAAATAAGTTTTTGAGGAAGAAGAAGAAGTAGTATATACACTATATTGCCAAAAGTATTTGCTCACCCATCCAAATTATTGGAATCAGGTGTTCCAATCACTTCCATGGCCACAGGTGTATAAATTCAAGCACCTAGGCATGCAGACTGTTTTTACAAACATTTGTGAAAGAATGGGTCGCTCTCAGGAGCTCAGTGAATTCCAGCGTGGAACTGTGATAGGATGCCACCTGTGCAACAAATCCAGTCGTGAAATTTCCTCGCTCCTAAATATTCCACAGTCAACTGTCAGCTGTATTATAAGAAAATGGAAGTGTTTGGGAACGACAGCAACTCAGCCACGAAGTGGTAGGCCACGTAAACTGACGGAGCGGGGTCAGCGGATGCTGAAGCGCATAGTGCGAAGAGGTCGCCAACTTTCTGCAGAGTCAATCACTACAGACCTCCAAACTTCATGTGGCCTTCAGATTAGCTCAAGAACAGTGCGCAGAGAGCTTCATGGAATGGGTTTCCATGGTCGAGCAGCTGCATCCAAGCCATACATAACCAAGTGCAATGCAAAGCGTCGGATGCGGTGGTGTAAAGCACGCCGCCACTGGACTCTAGAGCAGTGGAGACGCGTTCTCTGGAGTGACGAATCGCGCTTCTCCATCTGGCAATCTGATGGACGGGTCTGGGTTTGGCGGTTGCCAGGAGAACGGTACTTGTCTGACTGCATTGTGCCAAGTGTAAAGTTTGGTGGAGGGGGGATTATGGTGTGGGGTTGTTTTTCAGGAGCTGGGCTTGGCCCCTTAGTTCCAGTGAAAGGAACTCTGAATGCTTCAGCATACCAAGACATTTTGGACAATTCCATGCTCCCAACTTTGTGGGAACAGTTTGGAGCTGGCCCCTTCCTCTTCCAACATGACTGTGCACCAGTGCACAAAGCAAGGTCCATAAAGACATGGATGACAGAGTCTGGTGTGGATGAACTTGACTGGCCTGCACAGAGTCCTGACCTCAACCCGATAGAACACCTTTGGGATGAATTAGAGCGGAGACTGAGAGCCAGGCCTTCTCGTCCAACATCAGTGTGCGACCTCACAAATGCGCTTCTGGAAGAATGGTCAAAAATTCCCATAAACACACTCCTAAACCTTGTGGACAGCCTTCCCAGAAGAGTTGAAGCTGTTCTAGCTGCAAAGGGTGGACCGACGTCATATTGAACCCTATGGATTAGGAACGGGATGTCACTTAAGCTCATATGTGAGTCAAGGCAGGTGAGCAAATACTTTTGGCAATATAGTCACTATATTGCCAAAAGTATTTGCTCACCTGCCTTGACTCACATATGAGCTTAAGTGACATCCCGTTCCTAATCCATAGGGTTCAATATGACGTCGGTCCACCCTTTGCAGCTAGAACAGCTTCAACTCTTCTGGGAAGGCTGTCCACAAGGTTTAGGAGTGTGTTTATGGGAATTTTTGACCATTCTTCCAGAAGCGCATTTGTGAGGTCGCACACTGATGTTGGACGAGAAGGCCTGGCTCTCAGTCTCCGCTCTAATTCATCCCAAAGGTGTTCTATCGGGTTGAGGTCAGGACTCTGTGCAGGCCAGTCAAGTTCATCCACACCAGACTCTGTCATCCATGTCTTTATGGACCTTGCTTTGTGCACTGGTGCACAGTCATGTTGGAAGAGGAAGGGGCCAGCTCCAAACTGTTCCCACAAAGTTGGGAGCATGGAATTGTCCAAAATGTCTTGGTATGCTGAAGCATTCAGAGTTCCTTTCACTGGAACTAAGGGGCCAAGCCCAGCTCCTGAAAAACAACCCCACACCATAATCCCCCCTCCACCAAACTTTACACTTGGCACAATGCAGTCAGACAAGTACCGTTCTCCTGGCAACCGCCAAACCCAGACCCGTCCATCAGATTGCCAGATGGAGAAGCGCGATTCGTCACTCCAGAGAACGCGTCTCCACTGCTCTAGAGTCCAGTGGCGGCGTGCTTTACACCACCGCATCCGACGCTTTGCATTGCACTTGGTTATGTATGGCTTGGATGCAGCTGCTCGACCATGGAAACCCATTCCATGAAGCTCTCTGCGCACTGTTCTTGAGCTAATCTGAAGGCCACATGAAGTTTGGAGGTCTGTAGTGATTGACTCTGCAGAAAGTTGGCGACCTCTTCGCACTATGCGCTTCAGCATCCGCTGACCCCGCTCCGTCAGTTTACGTGGCCTACCACTTCGTGGCTGAGTTGCTGTCGTTCCCAAACACTTCCATTTTCTTATAATACAGCTGACAGTTGACTGTGGAATATTTAGGAGCGAGGAAATTTCACGACTGGATTTGTTGCACAGGTGGCATCCTATCACAGTTCCACGCTGGAATTCACTGAGCTCCTGAGAGCGACCCATTCTTTCACAAATGTTTGTAAAAACAGTCTGCATGCCTAGGTGCTTGAATTTATACACCTGTGGCCATGGAAGTGATTGGAACACCTGATTCCAATAATTTGGATGGGTGAGCAAATACTTTTGGCAATATAGTGTAGATAGGCATATTTAACCACAGTGTTTTTTTGTAAAGTAACTGTTAACATGAAAAATTAAAATGTTAGATAAGTTAGAATATTCCATGAATAACGCTAAATTCTAGGGATGAACGATATAATCGGCCCCCTATCGGTATCGGCCTTAAAACTGAATATCGGACATCGGCCACCCCACCGATATTTAACCCGATTTTTGATCAGCTTCTGAGTTTCTAAAGTCTAAAAAAATATATATACAGTATATACTAACATTAAAGATGATAAATACAGAAATCATTTTCTCTTTTGAAAACTAGATTTTGTCTTATGGGGTAAAGAGAAAATTATGTCTCTGCAAGTCACCTATGAGTCTTCAGTGAAATGTGATACATTAAACTGCTTTAATAATAAGTAACCCATTTAATGTAGCTATTAGTACATGTAAATATGAATTTTATTTAGAATAATTACTGATGAGAGTAGGAAGGTAAGGACAATGAATAAGATGTTCGCCTCAGAACTCAAAACTGAAAGAATTGTGTCCACTACACGCTTAATTTAGACAGCATGGATGTTTAAATTTATTTTTTTTACTTATATTACTAACAGAGCACTTCGCTCTCAATCTGCAGGTTTACTAGTGGTTCCTAGAATTTCTAAAAGTAGAATGGGAGGCAGATCTTTTAGTTATCAGGCTCCTCTCCTGTGGAACCAACTACCAGTTTTAGTCCGTGAGGCAGACACAGTGTCTACTTTTAAGGCTAGGCTTAAAACTTTCCTTTTTGATAAAGCTTCTAGTTAGAGTGGCTCAGGTTATCCTGAGCTATCTCTATAGTTCTGCTGCTATAGGCTTAGACTGCTGGAGGACATAGGGACCCCTTTTTCATCATTCTGCTTCATTCTCTCTCTGTTCTCCTATTCTGCAGAATCTGTTAGTTCAATCTCTAACGTTCTGCTCTCTCTGCTTTTTCTCATAGTAGCTTCATCTGGTCTGTTCCTGTTTGGCTGTGACTCCATCCTGGAGAGAAATATCAGCTGTGCTGCTGCCATCAACACCTTTGTTTCTAGATGTTGGAGCTTGGCCTGTTTTCCAGTGTAGTCCTGTTTCTCTGACTGTGACTAACTGGATGTGCTCTCTTCATCCTCTGACATGGGAGCTGGCTCTGAGCTCGTCTGCCTGGCTGTGTGTTTCCTGGACGGGGCCGCCTGTGGAGCTGGTTGACAGTTGCCTTTTGTATCTATACTTCTTTTTCTATGTCTGCTTCTGTCTCCTTGAACCCCAGTGGGCCTCAGCAGATGGCCGCTCACACTGAGCCTGGTTCTGCTGGAGGTTTCTTCCTGTTCAAAGGGAGTTTTTCCTCTCCACTGTCGCTACAAGCATGCTTAGTGTGAGGGATTGCTGAAGAGTCAATAAGTCGATGCAATCAACTGGTTTCCCTTAGACAAAAAACTTTGAATCAATCTGACTGGATGATCTGTAAAGTGCCTTGAGTGCCTTGTAAAACCGATGTGATTTAGATGTTTACAGTAGCATTTCAAAGGCACAAAATGCAAGTTTATCAATATAGCAATATTTATTGTCGAGGCATCATAAAATGTTTTACAGGAAATCTAAAACCTATTAACTTAAAAAAACAAAAACTTTAAAATGTAAATCTTGAATGTAATCTTTAAAGTACATCTTAAAAATAGGGTGTTTAGAGATTTTATCTGCTTTTATTTTGGTAAATTCTAATTTGATTTAGTGTAAAAAAGTGGCAGTCAAAGCTTTGGAAGAACAAATGGTTAAAAAAATCTAATGCCTAACAATAGTTCAAGGACAAGAAGCAACAGCCTACAAAAACCTCAGATTCAGGTTTGCATACCTTTGTAGGATGCCCCTCCCCCCCCCCAAAAAAATAAAGAAGACTTTGAATTTCACTTTATAGGAAAAATAACAGCAGAGCACTTTCTTTAAAGATCTATCTGTATGTATGTATGTACATCTATCTATCTATCTATCTATCTATCTATCTATCTATCTATCTATCTATCTATCTATCTATCTATCTATCTATCTATCTATCTATCTATCTGCAGGGACATGCAACTGTCTTGCAACCTAACAATTAGCACAGCTTGCATCAGCTGACATCAGCTGACTCAGAGGAATATTGAACTCCCCGGTGCTAATGGACTCACCATGCAGTTGTGCTTCCAGGTGTATGCATAAGTGTGTGTTTTGGAGTGCTTGTTTGCGGCCCCATTTTGCACAAACACTCTCTTGCAAACGTGATGCAACTCCCCGGGGAGCAAACCTGCAAACCTTTTCAGCTCATAAACAGTTGTGCCAAACCAAGTGCAGGTAAAAGCCTACACAAGGCATGGCTGGAGGCACGTGGACAAGTCAAATGTTCACCATTGGACTGTCAGTCTCTCCCTCCACTAAGAACCATGGATCTAGGAGACAAATAATAAATGGCAGTCTTTGTAGGCCGAAGCCAAGTCAGTCTATGTACAACGGGAGTGTTGAATGAGATTTTTAATTACTGCATGACCTGGGGTATATTAGCACATATTAATGAGGATCATTAACCTAGAGGTAACTAAGACCCCCCCTCCTTAACTACAACTGATAGCACCTCCTCTCTTCTGCTGGCTGGAAAGTCAGCGTGTGGATTTTTGTTCTTTTCTGTGTGTGTGTGTGGCCAAGTATTTGTTACCATGTGGTAACAAATTGGGGACTTATAGGTACTTGTGGGGACCTACGACTGGTGACCATGAGGAGACACTCTCCTCTTGGGGTGGAGGTTAGGTTAAGGAAAAAGGTTTAAATTAGCCTGAGGGTAGGGTTAGGGTAAGGGTCTGAGTTAGGCCATAGAAATACATGGGAAATGAATGGAAAGTCCCTACAAGTATAGTGACACATGTCTGTGTGTGTTAGAATTGTTTCTTCTCTCCTCTCTGATGTACAGTGGGTCCTCGATATTCCACTATGTTTTTGAAATCAGTCTCCTTTCTTTTAAAAATAAAATCTAAAGCCAAAAACCTTAAAAAGATGAAAATAAACTCATCAGATTCAACAACCTTGACTTGTAACTTTTTGTTGTTTTTTCTTTGGTGAGCGAAAACAGGTTTCAGAGAGATTAAGAAAATTCATCTGCACAAAATAAATAATGATTGTCTGCATGGACTCAGAAGAAGCAAAGCAAAACTAAAGGATGAGAACGAAAAGAGAACAATGTCAAATCATGCATGCAAAAGTCAAGGTAATTCCAAAAAAGTTAAAAAGCAATCCAATGGACTTTGTTTCCAACTTTGAAGATGTTTTAAACTCGTAGGGAAGTCATATTTAAATTTCAAATCATTCTGGCTCAAACATGTATATAAATGTACTCTTTATCAGACCACATTGTCCCAAAAGTTAGAACATTTCTATTTAAAAAAAAACTCTTAAACTCTGTTTTTTTCCGTTATCTTCTGCAGGCCAGTTAGTTATACGTCAGCCTGAACACCTAAATTCGGCCAATCAAATATCAACGGTCATCTGTCAATCAAATTTTTCTGGTCATAGCATCTTGCTTCATATGTCGCAGCTAATATACGCAACGGTTGAAATCAGAATCCTTTCCTTTCCCATTGAGTTGCGTCCCAGTGTCCACGGGGATGGACGTCTGTGTCTTCGGCAGGCGTAGAGCTAACAGAACTGGCAGCGTTGCGAGGCAAGGGCTCAAACATGTACGGCTGGAAGCCTTCTACACCAAACCAAGCTTCTGCCGCCCTGGCGTCCTCTTCCACAACATCTTCGTCCCCGCTTTCCTCCTCTAAATAAAAAATGGATGACGGAGGAGACTCATCCACGACCTCCGACACTAAACTCTCCTCCTCTTGCATGTCTCCGCTGTCCATAGCGTTCCTTGACAGCGTCGTTTCTAAGTCACCAATTTAGTGCTACTTGGTCCCAATGGAATTTCCCATTGGGAACCTGCTAGCACTAAGTTGCTAACTGGTTAGCAAGATGCTTCCGACAAACCTGCCACAACCAAACTTGCTTGCGAACCTTCAGCTACAACAATCAATCTAACCCTATCCTTCTATAACCTTCTATATATTTTCTCCTAACAAGCAGAGATTGAAGTGGAAGCAAAGAGGTCACATTTTCCCACCCCTGTGGTGTAAATATCAGGGTCAGTACTGACGTCATCCACCCATCCTTTCAGATTGCTGATCCCTGCCTCTCCCCACCAGCACAACATGGTGTTCCCTTTCTGCAGCCGTGTGTGTCAGATTTAGTCTTGTAGTGCCATCACACTGCGGTCCCAGCAGAACAGAGGCGAACGCTTTTATCTCAGAAGAGGGCAAACCAGCCATATTTGGTTTGCAACGTTTGCTGAGTACACACACACACAGATCATTTACAAACACGTTCATGCACACTTGCCTGCGTTAAGACACCCACATGTGGACATATCTGCTTTTTTTCATCTCACACTGTCCATTTCTCTCCACTCTCCTGTCTCAGCAGTTTATCCTTTCATCTTTACATAACTATTGGGCCCCTTTGGTGGCCTGCTCTTAAGGCACTTGCTCCGCAGCATACAAGCTCGCTAATCCACAAGGCAGGCCTCTTGTACGCCAGAGGCACCTTCCACACTTCAAATCTCTCTCCTGTTTTCTTAAGCCATGTAACCAGCTAGGATAAAAGTACCAATCGGATAGTAAGTGCATGGACAGTACAGGAGGGATCTCGCTGCACAGATAGCGGTCACAGACAGTGCTTATATATAAAATATAGGTCAACCATGAACCTTTGTGGTGTGAATGGGAAGAAAAAAAGCCAACGTTATGGAGAGTTCTGGGAGGTTGCACTCAAAATGAAAGCAATCACTTGAACAGTGAACCATTTCATCTGATGCTGGTACTGAATAAGTGGGCATTATGCTGCTCTGTGCAAGCCATTTACATTATATTGTACAGTCTAATGGTAAGGGTAATATGGCTGAACGCACAATAGTTTGCTCTGTGTATGGATATAGACTATGGCAAGTGAGCCTGGGGTACATTTTATGTAAATGTTGTCTCCAAATGTGTGTGTCAGCCAATGTGAGCTTGTGTGCGCATCCTCCTTCAGTACACAGCAGATTAATTGCCATTCCCTGTGGTCGTCAAGAGTGTGCAAGACTCCTGCGGGACATCTGCACCTTCATTAGACTCTACTGATCATCACGGCGCATTACCAAGAGAGGTTCTGTTCTCATCTTTCATCGCTCCTTCACTTCACTTACTCCCTCGCCTCTTTCCCATTTCGCCATTCCTCAACATTTTTCACACCAGGCATTACTTCTCAACCGGAGCCTGCAGCAATGTTTTCTTTAAATATTTTTTACTTCATGGCATATCTGGGTTTTTTAGGGCCTAATGCAGAAAGAAAGGGATGGACTGAATAATGGGAAAGAAATTCCAATACACTTGTGAACACCTTCTAGTGCATGTCCAGGTGATTTCATCAACAAAACCAAGCTTAGAAATTTGAACTTCTTTTCAAAAGTCACTTTTTAGTAATCAAGCCTAATTAGTAAAATTTCAATCCGTCCAATTATCTAATATTTGACCGCAAATTTAAATGTACTTTGGGCTACGCTACATGCAATACTGTAAAAGTGACCTTTTAGATACAGTATTATCACCTCCTGGCAGGGGGGAACTTCAGTCCGGATAGACGATTCTCCTTGGCTCTACCTTGGCAAACACTTTGGCTCTAGCTTCATTATACTTCATCCAAAATACTTATGGTTTTTATCTGCATTTCTGCTGCTATAGGCTTAGACTGCTGGAGGACATAGGGACCCCTTTTTCATCATTCTGCTTCATTCTATCTCTATTCTCCCACTCTGCAGAATCTGTTAGTTCAATCTCTAACGTTCTGCTCTCTCTGCTTTTTCTCATAGTAGCTTCATCTGGTCTGTTCCTGTTTGGCTGTGACTCCATCCTGGAGAGAAATATCAGCTGTGCTGCTGCCATCAACACCTTTGTTTCTAGATGTTGGAGCTTGGCCTGTTTTCCAGTGTAGTCCTGTTTCTCTGACTGTGACTAACTGGATGTGCTCTCTTCATCCTCTGACTTGGGAGCTGGCTCGGAGCTCGTCTGCCTGGCTGTGTGTTTCCTGGACGGGGCCGCCTGTGGAGCTGGTAGACAGTTGCCTTTTGTATCTATGCTTCTTTTTCTATGTCTGCTTCTGTCTCCTTGAACCCCAGTGGGCCTCAGCAGATGGCCGCTCACACTGAGCCTGGTTCTGCTGGAGGTTTCTTCCTGTTAAAAGGAAGTTTTCCTTCCCACTTTCGCTATAAGCATGCTTCGTTTGCTGAACAGTCAATGAGTCGACGCAATCAGCTGGTTTTAGATAAAAAAAACTTTGAACCAATGTGACTAGATGACCTGGTTTAATTATTTCTGTAAAGTGACCTTAGATGACATGATTTCCTGCTCCTACATGACGTGTTGTGAATTGGCACTCCATAAGTGGAATGAACATCTAACACTGTATTGGCAGCATCATGCAGAATGATGATCATCTCTGCTTTCCTACTTTGATGCTCTGCCTTTTCCCAACCTACATACCTATGCCTGTGGCAGAAGTCTAAACTAATACAAATGTTCTACGCAGACCAACAAGAAAATGCCCCCTTGCTCCTACTTTCCGAGGAAAGTCAAAAGTCGAAAATTATACAATTGGTCAAATGAAAAATTCGAATTGTGAAATAAATATTGAAAATGTAAATTATGAAAAGATTTTAGAAAATGGTATCCTTAGAAAACACCAAAGTTAGTCTCAAAATTTTAGTATTTTAAAGTTTCATTTCTGTATTGCATTTTTATAAAATTAACATTTTCAAAATGTGTTTTTCATTGTTATTCTTCTACCTCACAGCTATGCAACACAAAAACAAATTCCAATTAAAATCCCTTAAATAATTAAAGATGTAAAGTGAAAAAACAAGACACATTTCTAGAGCAATGCTTTGTTAACAAGACAGTCAATATTTAACACTTCAGTCTGAACCGTCCTCTAATATATTTTGAATCTTTGACAAAGAGATTTTCTCTCCCATAGGTTGCAGTGCTTGTTTTCTCTTGCCTCCCAGAAAGAGTCAGCATGTGTAAACGTCTTTTGCAGCACAGTTCTGAAAAGCAGTTTATGGCAGGATTTACTCTGCAGGCTGATGACTAGGGGTGAGTCTTGGCATGGGTGTTGCGATACGATGCTACGATGCTCGGGTCACGATACGATATTATCACTTTATTGCATTATAACCATATATTGCGATTTTTTTCTGCTATCAAAATTAAATGCATAGATAAAAAAGCAACCTCTGTATATGTTCATCAGATGATATTGATGGTTGAGTTATTTTGGTATCCATGTTGTTTGGGGTTTAAGTGAGTCCATGTCTTCCACTGTGAACGCCTCAACTATAAAATAATATGCTGCACCGCACAGCAAAAGGGTGCCACAGCGCCATCTGCCAGAGTGGTGGTACAAAGGTTGCCCATTTTCCCTCAGTTTTAGGTAAAAAAACTTTCCTTTAAAAAAATCAATACTAGGAACTAAAAGATCGATATCATATCAGGCAGCCAAAAATCGCGATATATTGCCAAAATGATTTTTTTTCCACACCCCTACTGATGATATTAAAACCCTGAATGTTTGTAAGAGCAGCTGCAAATGTTGCCTATGCATGTAGTTTAAACTGCTTTTACCTTTTTTCTATTATTATTTTTTTGCTGGATTAGTTTTTTTTAATCGAGGGCATAAAATAATTGCTCTGCTTGATTCTTAAGCTCTGTCACACCTTGACGATTTAGACCAGCGTATGCCTGAGGTATTAAAAATCTGGCAAAAACGCTGGTATACGTTGGATAAGTTATGAGTACGCTGAAGCATGCCGGCACACGTCGACATACGGCTAGTCAGTGTTGGGAAAGTTCTCTTTCTACGTGAACTAGTTCAAAGTTCAGTTCACACATTTTAAAATGAACTAGTTCAGTTCATAATTCAAAATTTTGAACTAAGTTCACAGTTCCAAAAAATGAACTAGTTCATAGTTCTTTTTTTTTCATATATTGCTTAATTACACCATAGCCTACTGTAGAACCACAGGAAGCAATTATTTCATCAGTTGTAACACTGAAACTGTGCGTCAGATTTCATCTTCATATCCAGTTTTGAATCCTTATCCAACCAGGGTTTACATTAGCATTGAGGGGACAGCATTTCCCCATTGTTGCTTTAACGCTTTGTTGCTGTCCATTCACTTCACACTAGTAGCAGCTGCAGCTTTCACCCCTACAGTATATTCTCAGAAACATCAGGAAAAATGTGCTGCTTGAATGGTCTTTTTTATGAGGAATTATTAAAAGAAAAACAGGAAAGTAGTCTTTAAGGAGCAAGGTTTAAGGTTCCATTTGAAATTTCTTTTCAGTACATACTTAAAAGGAATCCTGGAATCCTGGAAAATTATACCAGGCAGGTTTAAGTGCGGATTTTTTTACTGAAAGCCGGCGGGCAAAGTTTGCAGAGAAATGTAAGATTGTTGCCATCATCCTCACCGACCACCTGGTCATAAACATGTTTTAAGTGATCATACTGCTGCTTTGTCGCCTCCATGCTGCTGTGGCTTCCACGCTGCATTTTGTTTTGATGACGCACGCGGCTGTAGGCTACGACGCTGGTAGCTGGTGTTGCCAGATTGGGTGTTTTTCCCGCTACATATTAAGGCCTGTTTACGGTGTGATTTAGTCGGGGTTTCGCCTGGAGGCCTCTATAGAAATCTGGCAACCTATTGAACGGAGTTGAACTGAGAGAGCGTGCCGTTCACAGACGCCAGAATGAACGAGTTCACAATAACGTTCATCAGGCAGTAATACAGTACGTTCAGTTCACGTTCGCCCTAAATATGAACGAGTTCATGAACTTTCGTTCAATGAACGCGTTCAGGCACAACACTGCGGCTAGTAGCCATATGCCAGCGCATGCCATCCGTGGGCCATCAGTTCCAGGTCAGATATCTGATGGTTGACATACATTCATTGTCAGTTACTTATCAGTCATAACTGCTATGCATTATGCATAAGTAAGGCTGTCATTGGACATCAGTTTTTATTACGGAATGACTATGACCTGGATGACAGAGAACCTTCATCAGCAAACTTGAAAGATACATAGAAAGTTCAGCGTATGCCAGCGTTTTAGGAGATTCTGGGACGTCGGGCATACATTGATTATCGGTATGACAGGACCCTCAGTAACAAGGAAAAGATTGTTGCAGCTCTGGAAGTAATTTTTCTGTCCAAGAGGGAGTTCTTGTCAGAATGCAAAGAGCTGATAGATAATTAGGCACCGTTTCTCAAGTGTCTCCATTGGAAATAGGTTCTAGCTGGACTGGAGCACAGCTGGTCCACACCAGCCCCCAAATAGCTGCTCCACTGTGCATTCCTCTGCATCGGTTTGTCATGTCTTTATGATTTTATTGCCTCCCCTCTCATCCTTCAATATTTCCACCACCATCCCTCTCCACTATCACCCCCTCTCCCCCCCTGCGCACTCCCTCTCTATCCTCATCTCACATTTCTTGCATTTTTATTCCCATTTTCCTTCCCATCAGCCTTTCTATCGTCATTATTTCTCAGTTAATACATCTTACTGTCTTCATCCCAGCGCGAGTGTTTCCTTTACCCCGGGGGGTAGATTCGCTCGCACTCCGCAGACCCCTACAGACATGTGAGGCAGCCCCCACCTCCCGTCCACCCCACCCCTTTTTCTCCAACTCCTCTGACACATCCCACTTCTTTCCAACTCTCTCTCCCCTCCTTTCTCCGCAGTGGATGAGAGACGCCAGCTGGAGGAAACAGAGAGAAATGGGCCCAATTACAGCATTGGGAACTGAAAGTTGGCTAATTAACTCTAATTCGCTAACAAACTGCTTTTTCACCAAGAATCATCTCTCTCTGTCACATGGCGTACACACGTATAAAAACCCGCATTTGCGCTGCCAAAAAAGAACGGAGCGCGCAAAGACACTCTGCCACATCTACAGGTACACACAAAGATAGAAAAAAAAAGACGTATCTCCCCACAAAACCAATCCACTCACACATACTCATACACATTATGCTCACATGCTCACACCAAAGGCACACAAGACCCACTTGCTCAGCTGTATTTACTGCGAGGGCAATATGTTGATTACGTTAGCGAGGCTGATTATTGCACAGTGACAGTAAAGGAAACAAATGTCTTTCATAGGCAGGCATCTATCTCCACCAGAGAGCTTCTAGCTATAGACTCGAGCAGCAAATGACTGCTCCGTATCCAGCTATGACAGACAAAAGGGGAAGAAAACCAGGGCAGGAACAGGAAGGAGGAGGGGAGCGAACAAATAGGAGAGAGTGATTACACAAATGATGTGCGGGGAGGACAGAGACAAAAAAGAAGTTACTAGAGCCCCAGATGGAGAGGAGGAAACATAACGAAAAGAATGCAAGGGAAAGGAATATGGATGAGGAAGAGGATAGAGGGATTCTGTCGATTAAACTTCTAAAGAAGTTTTATCCCTAAAGTGGCATAATAGGACAAAGAAATTTGTTTGCAAGAGGAAGGGTGATATCTGGGGGCAAAACCCAAACATACACGTCTTCCGAAAGTGTAGAAATAGAAATTAAATGTGTAGACAAGTCGAGCAAAATGTTTTCCTTATTGGGTTCTTAGAATAAATGTCTTGCATGAACAGGTTCTCTGAAGAAGGAAAAACTGTCTTCATAAAGCCTGGTTTATGGTACCTAATGGGAGAAACTCTGGCTGTAGTGCCGTTCACAGCGCCTGCCACACCTCGGACACTTTCCCAGACACCCTGCAGGACGCAGCGCCACGGCCAGTATTTGGGGAAAACTTAAGGTTAACTGTGTGTCGTCCGGCGTTGGATGAGAGGTTGTAGACGGCGAACAAGCTCGTGAAACCGACACACGAACACCCACAATTCTAGCTACCGTATTTTCACGACCATAAGGCGCACCGTACTAAAAGGCGCAGTCTCAGTTATGTCTGCCATTTCTGTATTTAACACACACATAAGGCGCACCGGACTATAGGGCGCGGGATTTATATACTGGTACGTATCCTCTACTACGTTTAAATACCTCTACTGAGTATTTAAAATAGAGCAGGAGCAAAACTGAGTATGATTGTGCTTTATTCATGTATTTATTACAAAGTATGAATCAGTCATCCATCGCTCCCACGCCGCTCGCAGCCTTACTTTGAACGGCCGGTTCACACCGATGTGGAGCGGTTGAAGTTCCTTTGTCAGACCTCCCGGAATAACAGCGAGCACAGCGTTTATTTGTTTCACCATGTTTTTCACATCGGCTGTGAGATGGGCGCGCATTGTGATGCGTGGAAAAAAACCACCTGGTCTCCTTACATACACCTCCCTCAGCCACTCTTTCATCATCTCCTCATCCATCCAGCCCTTTTCATTTGCCTTAATAACGACTCCAGCTGGAAAAGTCTCTTTAGGCAAAGTCTTTCTCTAAAAAATCACCATAGGCGGCAGTTTCTGTCCACGCCCACACTTCCCCCTTTAATGTTCTCATGGCGGTCTCAACAATGTCTGCAGTAACAACACACATAGGGCGCACCGCACATTTTGAGGAAAAAAAAGACGTTTATATGCGCCTTATAGTCGCAAAAATACGGTAGTTCTTGATTGTCCTTCTTGCATTTTGGCGTGGGATAACTTAGCGCAGACCACGCTTCAAAATTGGGCATAAATATAAAAAATATCTGCGTCATTCCTGCGATACGCTAACTGTGACACAGTGGTGCAGGAGGATACACAGTCCTTAATGTTTGCATTGCTCACTGTGAGCGGTAGATCTCTCGTTGTTTCCATAGTGAATGATAAGGCTATTGCAACCGTAAACAAAGCTGCAGAAATTTCTAATTTTTGACATGTCATAAATGATGAAACAGACAAACTCTGACATCAGCGCCAGGAGAAGTTCTGCTTTTTTTAAATCGACCACAGGAAACATCCCTAAGGTTGGTATAAATTGATGTTGGCTTCTTTCTACACCCTAAAATGCTGGGTGACAAAAAAACCAAAACAACATAAGCTTCAAATGGTGAAATGGGCAGAGCAGCCAAAGTCTGCTTTTCCTTCCCAAAATTTCTGACATATTTTGTTCTTCCTCCAATTTGGTTTTTAAGCACCTAACTGATCCTGAAAGTATCTAACTTTGACTCCTGTCATGGTAAAAGCTTCACACTGAATAATCTGGTTACCATAGCGATGGCTGAAACCATGTAAGGCGAATGATGAAGCCTTCCTGTAATCTACTTATTAGCTCTGCCAAGGACTTTATGTTTTTAGTCAAGTTTGTTTGTCAATCTGTCCGTCTTTTTAAAGGGATAACTTGAAAAGTTATGAACAGATTTTAATAAAAATTTTTACCAAAGGTGAAGCTCAGTCAACGGAACAGTCCATTACATTTTGGTGATAATCCATAATTAAGCTTTATTGATCTCACATTGGAGAAATTCACTCTCTGCATTTAACCCATCTCCTTGGGGAGCAGTGGGCTGCCATTGTGTGACGCTCAGGGAGCAGTGAGGGGCTAAGGGTCTTGCTCAAGTCTTGCAACCTTCTCAGAGCACAAGCACACTGATCTAAACCACTAGGCCAACACTCCTCTATGGAGGGATGTCAAAATGTTTGTAACTTTATAAATCTTAGGTGAAACTGTGTCCGTTCACCCTATCTTTCCATGAATGGACATATTTATTTTTTTTTGTCGTGGAAGGTTTTGTGGTTTATATAATGGTTGTCTATTTTTATATATATTAATGCATTCTGGAATGATGATTAGTAAGAGTTCATTTGTAATTGTCTTTAATGTAATATTTTTCAAAAGATTTCACCAAAAAGGAAAATAAATTCTGCAGAAAATGTGTTCACCAAGTGGTTGGAGTTCCCACAGTCCATGAACGCATCATGGAACGGGACATCTTTCCAGCGCTGCTGCAAGCTGTCAGTCGTGTTTCCCCGCCGACTCCTCTCAGATTGGTGTCAAAAACTAAATGTGAAAAAAGCTGAATTGAAAGTTTAAAAAAAATCCTGAAACTGAAAAAGGAATAAAAAAAAGAAACTTGAATCTAAAAATATAAAATCTAAAACTGCAATAAAGAAAAGAAAAAATAAAAGAAAAATTGTAATGATTAAAATACTGAACTGAATTATGAGTTTTTTTCCAACTGAGGGGAAGAATTTAAATTCAATGCTTATTATTTTGTGTTTACTTTTTCAGGTTCTTAGATTATAAGGTAAAAATTTGACATTCAATATCAACTTCTAGTTTTCCGGTTGCAACTTTTTAATTTTTTTAAACAAATATTTTGACCCCTTACTGACTCCATAGAACCTGACTCTAGCTTACATAGAAACAGGAAGTGTAGATTCTGCTTCATGTTAGACCTAAAATTTACCATTAAACTTAAGATAAAACAAGTTCTCTGCAGCTATTTTGATATACTGTACATTTTTTTATTTTTAAAAAGAGGAAGGCGCTTAGGTCTTTAACTTAAGTTAATATAAGCCAAAGCTTCCACAAGGGGATGCTGCAACTTCAATAGCCCCCTCCACACTAATTTATAAAATACTGTGATTATTTAAAGAACACAGCAAGACAGGGTCTCTTAAAACCATCATGATGGAGTTAGGATAAAATGTATTTCTAAAATCCATATTTAATATAGATAAGAACATTGACAGCTCACCAAAATGATAAAAACACAGACGAGGCTTGGGAACGTTACCCCTCAGTTTTAACAATAAGCTTTCTCTCTGGCTCTTCTGTTTGCTTTAACTCTCACTTATCCGTCTTCTACCAACTTTCACTCTGTTCTCCTCCAACAAATCTTCTCTCACCGTCTTCTTCTCCAACTCTACCTTTTCTTATTGATTTTCCCGCAATGAGATTGATGGTTAGGCTTCTTCCTTTCTCACTCTCTCTCTCTCGATCCGTTCTTCTGATCCACCTCCTTTCCACTTGCTTCATCTCTGTCCCACTCTCACACCTCATTAGCACCGGTAATACCCTGAGTAGTCGAGGACGGCATTACAGTATAGGCGCGCGTGCGTTGCGCTGATGACCGGTTGGGAATGTGTCTGGGAAAGGGGGAGATGAGTTTCCCCATCTTAGCCCATTTCTCCGTCTGGGCCCCGCTCTCCTTTTGCACTGGGAGAAAATCCGATGGAAATGCAATCACAATCAGTTAGGGAGCAGATGAGGATGGACACACACATGCACGCTCACGCCGACATGCACATGCAACATACTCTCTGGCCTGCTATCGCTAGGGAGCCATGCAGAAAATTGTTTTGTACATGGCGATGAGGAAAGGGGGCTCAGGATGTGGTGAACGGAGGTGGGGGCTTTTTAATTTACATTTTTAATGTAAAATATCATTCAAAGTGGGAAAGTTAGGCATCTCATTATACTGCTTCTTTATTACACACAAGGCATATCAGTCTCAGGGTACTGTGTCCTGGAAAATATGCACAATCACACGTACATAAACACAGGCAGGAACAACCTGCCGAGCCCTCTAGCCATAATCAGCGAGTTAAAACTTTGGCTGCTCCTCAGACCCCATAAATCAGGAATAATCTACTCTGCATTCCAGATATCATCACTCACAGATAATCTGTGTCTTTGGGTGCCCACCTTCCACTCGCAGCCAATGCAGGAGGGGTCCCTGTGGAAAACTGAAGCAAAGAAAAATAGCCTGTTCTTCATACCTGATAGTAATAATGCAGTGGCTGAATGACACTGTAATTTTTACCCCAACTTTACGGAGTTTTGCTTGCGATTGAATAAAAACAGGTGAAGGCATCTGAATGGATGGAGTAAGAATGGAAATATTGAGGTGGCGGCTGCTCTGAAGCAGGGGAGGCTCAGTGGTGGTCATTTAATCCAAACGTCACGTCATGCAAATGTTACGCAAATGTTGAAATGCATAAAACTCGTCACTACAACTGGTGAAAATAGCTGCTCTGAAATAATAAACTCTACAAACCACGGCAACAGTTCAGCACCAGACCGTTCTGACTGAACGATCACTTTTCCCTCACAATTCCTCATTCTCAGTCAGAGGTATGTTGGCCAATCAGCATCGAGCAGGCAGCTTCACAACCCGCCCACCTTCATAGACCTTCTAAAGCAGCGGTCCCCACGGACCGGTTATATGTCGGACAATATTTTCACGGACTGGCCTTTAAAGTGTGTGTGTGTGTGTGTGTGTGGGGGGGGGGGGATAAAATAAATATGTAAATATGATAAAATAAAATAATACGACTGGCAGAAAATCAAATACAAACAGCATAAAAATAAAACTCTCCATTATGTTGAATTAGTGGGAGCCCTGAACTTGTTTCTCTGAAACAAGCTGGTCCCATCTAGGCGTAACCGGAGACAATGACACGAAGTGAGCTCCTAATGTCCAGTCTGGTCCGTATCGTTTTTTTCTGGGTCGCTCTAACCAAAGGAAATATGATGCGGGTTAGGGTTATAGATGGGATGCGTCTTGACCTAAATGAACCTTTGTCAAGAGCCACAGATGCACCGACTGACGTAATTGGGAGAGAATACCCCAATTTTTTATATTTTCCTAAATAAAACATCACTCAGACTCGGATCGTCGATAAATTATATATATGTATTTTTTTCTGTGCGGCCCGGTACCAAATAACTGGCGGAGCGGAACCGGTCCGCGGCCCGGTGGTTGGGGACCGCTGCTCTAAAGGGCTGCTTATCCTCCTCAGCAGTGTGTCGCAGATATCATTGATTTTTACCCAATATTGAAGCGTGGTCTGCGCTGTTATTCCACGCCACAACACAAGAGGGCCAATCAGGAACTAGCTGTGGGTCTAGATACGGCCGAGGCGGGGAGGAAGTGGGGGCGAGTTTGTTAGACAACGGAGGGACATGAGGGCCAAAAAGAGCAGGGATCCAGGTGGAAAAAGGGTCCCAGCGTTCTCACGCACCTCACTCTTCTAGCTGCTCCAACGTCGTTTTTCCACAATGGCGGTCAGACAAACAAAACAAGCCGCTAAGGAACCAAACAGGAAATACGCATAGTGTAGAGCGGATGTAGATTTGACCAATCAGAGGCCTCCTGTCTGTGGCACTGAATGCGATCACCTACAATTTTGGAGAGGTGCTACAGAGTGTCTGTGGAGGGGACGGGGACATCCCTGCGTTCACTACGACGGAAACACACAGACGACCTGGTTTCAGTATGAATCAGCCTTAAAAGGTTTAGCCTCACTGGAAGTGATGTATTTTGCCGTGTTATCAAATCAGGGCTCTACTTTCTCTCTGCTACCTCAATAGACCGAGGCTCAGACCTCAGCAGGGGTTTAGGGGCTGAGAGCCACCGTCCTGCTGCTGCAGAGCGGAGAATAAAACGCTGATTAATGTGCAAAATACTCAAGAAATCAATAAATTTTAGCTCATATTTGAGGAAGTTTAATGTAGGGCTGAAACAATTAATAGGATCTATTGTGTTTAATTGATTATTGAAATAATTGTAAACTAATTGATTAATTGTTAAATTGAGTATAGAGACTGTAAAACATACCTGTAGCTGATAGAGCGACCAACTTAGAGCAGCCATTATACCAAAATTGTAAAAAAACATTTAACATTTTGCATTTAGGATAGAAAATCTTGTCAGTCTATCAATATGCTCTATAATCCAGAACTCCTCAAGTGGAAAAGTTGTAGTTTCATGTGGTTTAATTTAGCAAAATCTATTCTTTAAGGGAAGCTTTTGCTATATGATTATTAGTCAATTAATAAAAAAAAAAAATTATGGACAGATTAAATGACATGCAAAAATAATCCTTAGTTGCATCCGTAGTTTAATGACTACATCTATGAGGTTTGACAATGCTTATTTTACCATTAATTTGACTAAATTTAAAATGGAGGGTTAGCCTCCCTATTATTGAATGAGAAATCGCCACTGACGTATAGTTACATAATTTATTGTCGACTTTGTCTTAGAGACACAGGTTGAACTGTCCGTCTTTTGTCAGACGAGAAGTGTGTCCCACTGAGCAAAGCCGAAGAAATGGCATATAAGCACTTTTTGTTTCCAATCCACACTTCTAAGCGCCTTTCAAATTCTGAGCAACAAGTTGAAAGAAACATCAATCTTCTTTTTTCTCTCTTTCAATGGAGGAAGTAGACTGAAGTTTTCTGCTACGGCATCAAAAGACTGAAAAAAATCAGAGAGATGAAAAGAACTTTTGGAGGATGATTCTGCTGGTTTCTGTCCAGCGCAGATTTCCCTCTGAGTATTAGAATCCTAACAATATAAAATATGAATGTGGTTGTACATCTTTAAAACCTTAAGGACGGTAATCAAATCAAATAGAGGTTGAGGGTTCAAGCGCTGTGAAGCTCTTAGTGTCGGTGTTCTGTCAGATGATCATACCCGGTCAGACCAGCATACCCATTGTCAATACCGCTTCATCCTTTTAGTTTTTTAACTTTAAATTTTGTACAAAAAATATACTTTAAACTACCTCAACGGGCGTGTATCCCTTTAGTCATATACAAAACAATGATTTAATTACTCACTTTTTGGTGCATTTTGAAGCATATGGTGATCTGACCTTAAATTGTTTTTTTCTGTACACGACTAAAGGGATTCACGCCTGTTGAGGTAGTTTAAAGTCTATTTTTTTGTACAAAACTAAAGGGATAAACGGAAATCTGACGTCTTGTGCCTGTGAATTGACTATAGGTATGCTGACCTGACAGAACATCGGCCCCTAGAACAAGGGTTTTTACCCTTTTTGGCCCTGCAGCACTGTAGCTTGACTGATCTTAAAGCTATCTGCCCAATTGAAAAGAAATGGCAAAATAAAAGAAAACCTTATATACCATCCAAGGGAAAAAACAACTATGCTTTGTGAATCAATCACCTTTTAATTCCTTTACCTTGTTTTAAACCTTTAAACCACCAGGCTAAATTTTAGTCTTGATCGATTGTATTCAGCAATTTTTACTCTCATACCCCCAGAATAAAACTCTGTGCAACCTATTCCCTCTCAGAGGCTCTGGTGAAAATAGTTATCTTGTGTTAAACTTAATTTAATCTCAGATAATAGATGTAATAGATTCAGATGTTCAGTGGAGGAATCTGAGGTTTGGTAGATACCAAAAAAACTAAGAAGAACAGCTGAGAGGTTAGCATAAAATGTTTGAAAACAGATACACAGTATGAGATAATGTTGTTTCCTAAATTTCCCACATAGTGTTCAATCCATAAAGTTGAAATAAGCAGGCACCTGAACTGTCCAGTCAAGGAGAGCATTAATCAGATAAGAACCAGAGAGTTAACTAAAGAGATTTACAGTCTATGTGGGACATTGGGCTAATGCTGCTATAGGCTTAGACTGCTGGAGGACATAGGGACCCCTTTTTCATCATTCTGCTTCATTCTATCTCTATTCTCCCACTCTGCAGAATCTGTTAGTTCAATCTCTAACGTTCTGCTCTCTCTGCTTTTTCTCATAGTAGCTTCATCTGGTCTGTTCCTGTTTGGCTGTGACTCCATCCTGGAGAGAAATATCAGCTGTGCTGCTGCCATCAACACCTTTGTTTCTAGATGTTGGAGCTTGGCCTGTTTTCCAGTGTAGTCCTGTTTCTCTGACTGTGACTAACTGGATGTGCTCTCCTCATCCTCTGACATGGGAGCTGGCTCGGAGCTCGTCTGCCTGACTGTGTGTTTCCTGGACGGGGCCGCCTGTGGAGCTGGTTGACAGTTGCCTTTAGTATCTATGCTTCTTTTTCTATGTCTGCTTCTGTCTCCTTGAACCCCAGTGGGCCTCAGCAGATGGCCGCTCACACTGAGCCTGGTTCTGCTGGAGGTTTCTTCCTGTTCAAAGGGAGTTTTTCCTCTCCACTGTCGCTTCAAGCATGCTTAGTGTGAGGGATTGCTGAAGAGTCAATGAGTCGATGCAATCAGCTGGTTTTCCTTAGATAGAAAACTTTGAATCAATCTGACTGGATGATCTGGTTGAATTGTAAAGCGAACGGAGATGACATGATGTGAATTGGAGCTATAGAAATAAACTGAATTGAAAATTGAAATAGTCTAAGCATATATTACCGAGCTTCAACTATATAATAGTTAAAACGGTAAAACACTGAAAAACAATGCAATACCAAAAAAGATTACGCACTTAACTTTGCACAATTTGCATTAAAATGAAATAGCGGTCACACAATTCCAAACAACAGTCAGGTAAACTGTACTGCAAATATTTCTGCAGGTAGTAACAGTATACCATACAAGTGATTTTACCTTTTACTGGAAAGGTAAAATCACTTTATTTATTACAAAACAGAGGCACCAAGTTTTAGGTCAGCTTTGAGGAAGGATAACCTTCTGCCCTGCAAACAAAAGTCAGTTCTCTGGAGACATGGCCGATGTTAAGAGGGCTGTGCATTACACTTTCAGTATAATCATCAAAAAGAAAAACATTCTAGAAGTTTAGATGTTCTTGCAACCTTATTCTAAACTCTTGGCTACTAAGTTGATGAGGCACTTAATGCCCGTAGCGATGACCCACATATGGGGTCAAATTCAGTGTTGCAAAGCCAAAAAATGGCCTCTTAGAATCCCCTAGATGTCCCTATGGCAACTAAGTCAAAAGCAATCATTACCAAGCCATCAGTTTAACATTCAAGCCATCCTCATTATCAGACACCTAAAGCAAAGCAAGAGGCAATGCCTGGTATAGCGTGCATCCATTTTCTCTGCTTTTGAAGTGCACAGCAAAAAGTCACTTCAGATCTTAAGATTCCTATCTGCCAACAGGGAAGCATGCGATATTCATTCTGCAGCGTGACAACGATGACAGGCATAATGAACTAAGTTTGGCAACAGGAAAGAATCAAAGAGTTCTGCAACAGATGGTATGGCCCCAACAGGGCCCTGATCTGAAAATCATTGACTCGATGTAGAATAACACGAGGAGATGAAAAGCACGGCAGTGCAGTAAGTCTGTGCAAAATTGTGTTAAAGCTTCAAGATGTTTGGGATATTTGGGACAAAGTGCACGTCAACAAACCAATGCAGAGATGTAGCTGGTTGCAGCTGGCACTGATTACTTTAAACAGAAGCTGGAAAAAAATGACCTTCGTTTTTTTTCTGTTTTTTCTATATGTGTATTTAAAGCTTACGCCCCCCCCCCCCCCCCCCCGGAGCAGTAATTTGCATTCAGCACCTGCACTCTTAGCATGTTGAGTAGCTATTTTCAAACAGCGGGATTCACGCCTGCACCCTCCGATAATCAGGCAGCAAAGACCTTCTTGTCAAAAAGTGTAGATTCGTAAAGTAATGCAAACACACAGCTGGAATGTGAACCTAACACTGCCCCTACTCTCCTTCCTCCCTTTTTTCTTTCTCCTTTCATGCTGTTTTTTGTCCTCCACAAGTCTCCTGCAGTTCTTAAAGGCTGAGACGGCACTGTGGGAGTCTGATCACTACCGAGTCCACATGCGTGCCACCAGACGGACACACACACTTTCAGCTTATAAATGCATATTTAGATGCTTGTCTGTCAAAATGAACAATCTGGGTGCATTGCAAGCCTTTGAAGGTAATAAACACTATTTTTTAAAATCACCCAAGCAGGTAGAGAGATATCCGTGCTAGCATGCATGTGTGCATGGGGTAAATGTTTTCACATTTAATCAGTTTTGCACTTTTTTATTGTTTTAAAAACACTTTTGTTACTGAGCCAGTTGTTGTTCCTCATTCCTCCCCTATAACACACCACAAGTTGTTCAGGATTATCCTTACCTGGTTTCTTTCAAACTCTAAGCAAAGTAATTTCTCCCTGAAACCTCCCCTGCTGGGGGGGGGTGGCAAACTTTCAAAGCAAGACAAACAGCGACTTGCACACAAACACACACATATTCATCTTTGAAAAGAAACACTCCCGCAGAGGGACATCAAGAGGCTCTGAATGGACATAATGGCTTTCTGATGATTATTCATAAAGGTGACTTTCGTGTGAGTGCCGCTAAGAGGCTGAACTCAGCTGCATGGAGCGAGCACAGATTCCGATTATTAGCATGACGGCCAGACTGGAAAAAAGGGGACATGCGCAGAATTACAGGATTCAGACCCTTTGAACTGTTCAACATTTGGTCAGCTTAAAAACTTTAACATTGGCGGGGGGTTAACCTATTTGCATAAATTATCTGTGCAGAAAATCTGAAAAGTTCAAATCAATTCAGTTAATTTCTATAGCTCCAATTCACATCATGTCATCTCAGGTCACTTTCCAGTTCACCAGATCATCCAGTCAGATTGATTCAAAGTTTTCTATCTAAGGAAAACCAGCTGATTGCATCGACTCATTGACTCTTCAGCAATCCCTCACACTAAGCATGCTTGTGAGATACAACCAATTCTCTGCAGGACATATCTATCACAGATCTCCAAAGTAAGTACAACATTTCTACTTTACTAGAGTAATAATTTTTTATACAACTTTTTACTTCTTAGTCCGGCAGAAGACTCCTCCTACCCAGATGCACCACAGAGCGCCACAGGAAATCATTCCTACCTGTGATCATCAATCTCTATTACGCCTCCCTCAAGTGATTCAGACCCCCCCCAGTAATTGACATTAATGCACTATTTTTGCACGCCACGTATGACTTTACTTGGATTTAGTTTTTACATATGCATATATATACATACATATATATGTGTATATATTTTATCTTATTTAAGGTTGCTGTAATTCAACCTCTGCTTAAGAAACCGTCTCTTGACCAAGATGACTTGGTTAATTATAGACCTATATCCAATCTTCCTTTCTTATCCAAAATTCTTGAGAAAGTAGTTGCCAAACAAGTTTACGACCACTTCCACCATAATTAACTTTTTGTAGAGTTTCAGTCTGGCTTTAGAGCTCATCATAGCACTGAAACAGCTCTGGTGAAAGTCACTAATGATATTCTCATGGCCTCAGATAATGGACTTGTATCTGTGCTCGTCCTGTTGGATCTCAGTGCTGCATTTGATACAGTTGACCATAATATTCTTTTAGAAAGACTTGAATATTTTGTTGGAATTAAAGGAACAGCACTAGACTGGTTTAAATCTTATCTATCTGATCAAATTCAGTTTGTTTATGTTAATGATAGATCTTCAACACGCTCAAAGGTTACCTGTGGAGTACCACAGGGGTCAGTGCTAGGACCAATTCTCTTTACTTTATACATGCTCCCAATTGGTAGAGTTATTAGACAGCATGGGATTAATTTCCACTGTTATGCTGATACCCAGCTATATCTGTCTATAAATCCAGATGAAGCTAACCCATTACATAGATTACAGGCATGTCTGAAGACATAAAAACCTGGATGACTCTTAACTTTCTGCTTCTGAATGCAGACAAAACAGAAGTTATAGTCTTTGGACCAGAGTCTCTGAAAAAGAAGCTGATTAGCCAGTCACTTCATTTGGATGGGATTAAACTGATTTCAGATAATAAAGTAAAAAATCTTGGTGTTGTTTTTGATCAGGACCTGTCATTTAAATCCCAGATCAAAGAGGTTTCTAGAATTTCCTTCTTTCATCTGAGGAACATTGCAAAAATTAGAAATCTCCTGTCCAGGGGTGATGCTGAGAAACTAGTCCATGCATTTGTTACTTCAAGGCTGGACTATTGTAATTCTTTACTATCAGAAAGTCCACAAACTGTAGTTAAAAGCCTTCAGCTGATCCAAAATGCTGCAGCCAGAGTTCTGATGAAAATTAAGGGGAGAGATCACATCTCTCCTATCCTGGCTTCTCTTCATTGGCTTCCTGTTAAATCCAGAATAGAATTTAAAATCCTCCTTCTCACATATAAAGCCTTAAATGGCCAAGCTCCATCTGATATCAGAGATCTGATTGTTCCTTATGTTCCTAACAGAGCACTTCGCTCTCAATCTGCAGGTTTACTAGTGGTTACTAGAACTTCTAAAAGTAGAATGGGAGGCAGATCTTTTAGTTATCAGGCTCCTCTCCTGTGGAACCAACTACCAGTTTTAGTCCGTGAGGCAGACACTCTGTCTACTTTTAAGGCTAGGCTTAAAACTTTCCTTTTTGATAAAGCTTATAGTTAGAGTGGCTCAGGTTATCCTGAGCTGTCTCTATAGTTATGCTGCTATAGGCTTAGACTTTTGGAGGACATAGGGACCCCTTTTTCATCATTCTGCTTCATTCTCTCTCTGTTCTGCTATTCTGCAGAATCTGTTAGTTCAATCTCTAACCTTCTGCTCTCTCTGCTTTTCCTCAGAGTAGCTTTGCCTCGTCTGTTCCTGTTTGGCTGTGACGTCATCCAGGAAAGAAACATCAGCTGTGCTGCTTCCATCAACACCCTTGTTTGTAGATTTTGGAGATCGAACTGTTTTCCAGTGTGGTCCTGTTTCTCTGGCCGTGGCTGGGTGGATGTGCTCTCTTCATCCTCTGGCATGGGAGCTGCCTTGGAGCTCGTCTGCCTGGCTGTGTGTTTCCTGGACGGGGCCGCCTGTGGAGCTGGTTGACAGTTGCCTTTTGTATCTATGCTTCTTTTTCTATCTCTGCTTCTGTCTCCTTGAACCCCAGTCGGCCTCAGCAGATGGCCGCTCACACTGAGCCTGGTTCTGCTGGAGGTTTCTTCCTGTTCAAAGGGAGTTTTTCCTCTCCACTGTCGCTACAAGCATGCTTAGTGTGAGGGATTGCTGAAGAGTCAATGAGTCGATGCAATCAACTGGTTCTCCTTAGATAGAAAACTTTGTATCAATTTGACTGTATGATCTGGTTGAACTGTAAAGTGCCTTGAGATGACATGTGTTGTGAATTTGGCGCTATATAAATAAACTGAATTGAATTGAATCTCTTTTTATTCTTATTTTTATCTTTATTATATTGTGTAGTTGGATGTGTGTATATATATATATATAAAACTGTAACTGGAGCGTTTAACAATTAATTTCCCTCTATTAAAGTATTTCTGATTCTGATTCAGAATTCAAACTTCTGAAAGTTCTTTAAATCTGAAATGATTCCATCCTGTTCAATAAATGATCAGTGTTTTTAATTCAGAGTAATTTTCATGTGAATGTGCTTTACTGGAGGCATCCATGTTTGTCAAAGAACACTACTGCCACCTACTGGTTAGTGATGTCACGGTGCGGTATCGGCTGTTGATCAAGTCCCAGTGCTGTATCTGGTGTTTGTCACAACGCGCTATTATCCAAGTCATCTTGAAAACATTCTTCTTCCAAATGTTGGCTACATATTACGTGTTTTTTCTCTGGCCAGAAGTTCGATGGCAAATCCTCCCTCTTCAAGTTGGCGATCCAACGACCAACTCGTCCGTGGAGGATCAGGAATCAGAAAGGTGGAATAACTCTTTTTTTCACTTTTACCCGATGTATTCCAACATCCAGCTGCCATGCACGTGGGCATTGTCAGTTTCACTATAGCTCTGGTGAATTTCAATGGTGAAGTCCTCTGGAAATCTTCAATAATTGTTGTTGATTGCAGATGTGTCTAGTAGTTCCCATTGATTTAGCTTGTAAAGCGGGGAGAATGGCGCTAGGCTTACCGCACCGTGACGTCACTGCTGGAAGATGGCAGGAGGGAGGGGCTACTATATTTGGACAAAAATGGCCGCTCCCAGTTTTAGGTATTAATTATAATCCGTTGATTATTCCTTGCTGACTGGACTTTTCCTTTAAGCTGTAAAGACACCTCTGCATATGTCTTCCAACTTCCCACATCTAAAAACATTGATTTCTGCCTCTACAAACATGTTGAGTTTTTTTTTGGTGATATTTTGATGATGTCATATATTTGTTTAGGCCATTCTTGCACAAATATTAAAACCCTTCTGCAGCTTTTATTGCCCTACTTGGATGTGAAACATCCATCTTAAATCATTTTTACATGTTTGTGAAAAACTTCCACAAAACGTTTTAGTACATTTAATTTAATTCATTAATTACTGTTGAATAAAAGCAAGATTATTCAAAGTTCCAAATAATCTGCTTCCCCCAAGCTTTGTGTGTCACTCTATGACTTACCCAAAAACATTCCTTCCACTTTAAAATCACAGATCATATCTTTGATGGTCTGTCCCATAGAATCTTAACCAATCGTCAATCACTGTTGCTGTGAAATGTGGTAAAGCTGAAAAGGGTGTGAATACTTTTGCAAAGCGATGTACATTTTCCCACTTTCAAAAAAAGGACGCACATGCATCCAGATTCCATGACTCTGCCTCATCATGACATTTCAATTAGCAGCCGAGGACAGTCTGGTCCCACACTGATGGCCATAGCCTCCATCTGTGGCTTGCACAGTCAAGCAGGCAGGGGGACGAACGGACAGAATGACGGACAAGCCGATGGCCCTCCATGCTGATTAATTCAGAGAGATGGGGACAGCGGGAGGATGTCAGTGCTCTGATGGAAATAATCAAAAGAGGCAGTGAGCTGTACTTTTCCCAGAACTGCAATATGGTTGACATAGAGGCATATGGTTAGATTCTATTTCGGTTTTTGTTTGCCTGTTCCGCCTGTATTACATCTCTGGCTCCACACTGATATAAGTCTCAGTCCATTCTTTGAAAACAATTTTCCAACTTATCTCTCCCACATTCTGTTCCAGCCGGCTTTCGCCCCTTTTTTTTGTTTTTGGGATAATAGCAGCATCCATACTGCGGCACAGCCATTCACAACAACAACAACAACATACATCCCCAAAGGAGCTGGAGAAGAGCCCCTTCATGATCTCTCCCATGGGAACCATCTTTCTCCCACCCATCTTGAGCAAGTCACCTCTTCCCAGTCTTTCTTCTAGAGTGAAGCATCATTTTTCGCGTATGAAAGCTCTTAATGAATGCCTGCTGTGGAAAATGAAGAGATCAATGAAAAATGGCAAGGACAAACTAGACTTTTCCTTCAGTCCATTCTTTCACCCTCTCCTCTGTCCGGACCTTTCCTCATCTGTTTCCCATTTTCCCTCCATCTCCTTCCCTCCATCACCCTCTTTGGTGCAGGATAGTAATCCCATTAGGATCAATATTCCAGGCGAGTGAGCATCCTTTCACTGCAGCAATTACAAACCTTTATAGACATTCACAGCTTAGACCATCAATCAACTATTTAGCTCCAGAGGCGAAGGATGTTGTGTCTGTGTGCGTCAGTGTGAGTCGAGGTGTGTACCCGGACGTGTAGCCGCATCAAGCACCATTGTTCCGTCAGAAATGACTGTTGGGATTTTCGTCTTATATATCCTATTATGAGTGTATGAATACATGATAGAGCTTCTTAATGCACACTTCCCATCTGACGGCGCAACAAGCCCCCATCGCCTCCCTGGTGAATGCAGCGTGTATTAGCATTGTGCACAGTGGGATTTCGCAGACGGGCTAAGCTTGGGTGTTTAGCAACGGGTTAATATTTCATGCCTTCACATTATCTCTTCCACAGAACCTCCTCTTCCAGCTAGCATCCTTTGCAGCAGCTCCTCATTCCTATGCTGTTGAGTCAAACATGGAGCATATGCTTATTTAACAATCTCTGAACCAGTTTCCTTGACACTTCTTTCCGTAAAAATTCAAAAAATATCCACTGGACTTGGTTTTCAAGATTTGAAGACGTTTCGCCACCTCTCCAGGAGGCTTTCTCAATTCAAATGTCTGGATCCGCAGTGAGTTTGAGTCTTATATGGACAAGGCCTTGTATTGCTTGGAAACATGCAATGTTAACCGATGAATGGGTCGTTTAGTTCCATCGTTAGCCTGTAATATCTGAACCTGTCTATGATTCTAGGGGTCGGTCGTTAAACGGGGGATTGCCATTAAGGGGGGGATTGTCTCCTGTAATACCTGAAACCTGTCTATGATTGTTAAGGGTCGGTCGTTAAGGAGGTATTGTTCACCGGCTGGAGCGGGTAGGTCCCTCGTTCCTCTGTGATGGGGTGGGGGGTTTGGTGATATCTGGAAGGGATCATGTCTATGATTGAATTGTATGTTTTTGGAAGCTGGAATCTGAGTCCACCACCTCTGTTTAAAGTTGGTTTTTCTCTCTTAACATATATGGCTTCCTTCACGCCCCTCTCACTTCTTGTTTTACAACACATAAAACAATAGGCTTTTCTGCTACCATGAGTATAACCCCCACCACCCTCTCTTTTCCATCCCTCCCTAATGAGGTGGCATGACTGACAGCAGTGAGGAGGGCATATCACTTCTCATCTTGTCATCTCTGTGGCCACTCGTGCCCCTCAATGTCACAGTGCTGCTCTTTGCCTCCAGGCCTCCCAGCTTCCATCTAGCTGCTCCAAAGGCTCCCACCCCATCTGGCCCCCTGTTGCCCCAAGACAGACGCTGCCTCAGCCCGGCTGCATCTGGAGACGTCCTCGGTGGCAAGGCTCTGGAGCGCACGGTGGCGATGATTAGTGCAGTAGAATGGAAAACTGCAATTCATTTAAAGGGCTTTATGTGCATTCTCTGCAGTGGAAATTTAATCTGTGTCTGGTTTTAAATTTGTTAGAGGGTGTAACAATTTAATCAGCTCTTTAGCAGAGCAAAAAATGAATATATTGAAAAAAAAACTCCATACAGTGGTGTTGGTGAAGCAATAGAAAACAAAGACAAAACTTAGCGGCTACAAAAGAAATGACAGATTGAAGAGGTTTGCTATTTTTATCAACAGTTCATAGCTCCATCATAGCCTGTGGCTGCCAGTGTCAAAATGATCGTTCTAATTCTTTGCCATGAAAAAATTCAATTAGACTATCATTAGACCAGCCTGATGATGAGGTTCTGTTTATCGTTAACTGCACATTATTCGATTCTTCATTTAACAGGCAGCGCCTCATTTACTGATGATCCATTTACCAAATGCTTTTCTGAAAAGTTTCTTTTGAGTGCAAATGCAGAGAGTTTCAATGTTTTCTCTTTCTTAAGAACCACAGTGAAAGTTATCAGTAGGTACCGTACACCAAGACTCTCAATATGACAACGTGCAGGATAATGGTATATGGTTTTATTTTAAGGCCAAATAAAGTTCTAATGAATGAAACAAGACTTTTCTTGCAATGCAACTGTTAATAGCATGGGAATTCTTCTAGAAAAGCTTTTTCTTAAGCCAGGTGTAAACTGTACGACTTTTTGCCATTTTCAGGCCGGTTCTCCAGTCCTGCAAGAATTTTTTTTTGTTTTCGATTGGGCCAAGTTTCAGCCTCATGGTGCCTCCTGAATCGTGTAGTGCAGGCATCCCCAACCTCGGTCCTCAAGGCCCGCTGTCCTTAATCAGCTTTCAATTAAAATCAGATGCGCTGGAGCAAGGATACGTCTAAAACCTGCAGGACAGCGGGCCTCGAGGACCGAGGTTGGGGATGCCTGGTGTAGTGTACAAGGCGTAACGAGGGTCGATCAGCCTGCTGTTGATGCAGAGCTACGAGCCGATTTACCAGAACCAAGCCCACTTAACGGAGAGTCTCCAGACTGATTAGCGAGTGAAACCTTGAAAGCTCGCGAGATCAGGATGGTCTCACGAGGCTATGTACAAGCATCATGAAATAATCAAACCAGTATAATTAATTTATACTGAAGAAGATTCTAAATTACACAGTTTGAGTTTCAGGAAATGTTTATTCTACTGAAAGAAGCTTCTGGGGACGCATCTTGAGCTGAGTTCTGTCTAATCTGGGTTTGCATTTTCACTTGTATGTGCCATTCACAATCTGAATATGTCCCATTTGTCTCCCACAGTACTGTTTCATTTTATGGACATGACCTGCCTGTTAACCAGCAGCAGGTTGGCCATCTAATCAGGTACATCTGATATTAGCTATTTATACATGGGGTGCTATTTTTAATATTGTTTTAGCAGCAGTAATAAAAACTGTTGCTTTTTTGTCTTACCTAAAGTTTTTTCTTTATATTCATGAGTATAGTGTGATGATAAAACCTTTTCTTTCCTTAAATAACAGCATATTTCTAGTATACTGTGTTTAAGTTAAATGCCTTTAATTAACTTTTGATGGATGCTGAGGAAAAGCAACAAAAGTAAACTCTTGGATGCCTCGACAGAAGCCACCAAGGGGAACAGAACCCAGAGAAATGCATGAATGTATGAAAAAGCCTTAGTCAAAGCAGCAGAAGGGGCTTGATAGCACTTGTGGTGGTGGATTAACTGTTACATCCATAGCAGAAAGCTGCAGCAGCATTGAGGAGGGCTGAGCCTAAAGCTGAGCCCTCTTATTGTAAAGGATTTCTATTTTTTTAACCAACAATAGAATGGGAAACAGATTGACTCCTATTCGGCTATCTGCTCTTGCTGCATTCTGTTTATATAAATCACTGAATTCTGCATCGGAATGGAACAGTGCAAAAAAACAAAAAAAAACAGTACAAATTTGCCTTGAACTTTTGTCTCCTCTATTTATCTGTCAGTTTTTTTTTTTTCATTTGGCTCCTCAATCATGTATTTTTCCTTTTTCCAAACAAGCTGGAAGTCAGCCTTGCAACATTTGTACTCTCTGAAAAGGTCAGAGATGGATAAAGCACTGCAAGATATGGGGGCTAAGGACGTTTATCAGCACAATCAAACTGCATCCACTCGTTTTTCCATTCAGATGGCATCCCATGAGACATCAGGACTGAAGACCTGCTGCGTCTGTTTACTCTGTGCCACAAGGGAGGAGACTGAACCAAACTCGTTTCATTGGGGAGAACTTCTATCCCCTTTTCAAAAGCACTGTGTGAGAAGACAAATTCTTACCATTAAAGCCTCACTGAGCAGCCGAGTCATGTTCCAAATGCTTCCAAAGCAATACTATGTTAACTCACAAAAAATAAACTCTGCTAGAAAGCAGAAGTTAGTAAGGACAACAGAAACGGTTACAGCCGGGCGCAACACTATGCAGATGACATTCTAAAATGCAGACAATGTAAAAATTGAATAAACAGTGTGATACGTTTCATTGAGTGAAAATTCACAGCTTTAGAATTTGTTTACAGAGCCAGACGACAATAGTCATTTGGTGGCCTTTGAAAAAGAGAATAGATAACACTTCTTAGAGAGCACACAATTAATAGTTTGTTTTTTTCTCTGCACATTATCCCCAATTATAATGTCAAGCGAGTCAAGCCTGCAATTCAACAACATTTATTTTTTTTGTGGCTGTGAGATGTACTGTCAGAGAAATAAATGCACAGATTTTTTATTTTTTTTGTATTAATCTAGTGACGCATTCAGCTCCAGTTGTCTTTTTCTGCCCTTACATGCACTTAAAGTGTATTCGTGAACAGATTAGTGCTGAGAGCCCTGCAGCCTTTGTGGGACTTTGCTTCTTTGTCGTACGGAAGGTGGTCTGAGTCAGGAAAAGGGCTGGAGAGGACCATCGATGGGAAGGTGGGAAGAAAGATGAAATGGACTTCAGAATTCAGGATTTCAGAAGGGGGTGGAGAAGATGGAAAGTGGCTTCGAAAGTTAAAGTGGGTTTGATTGTGGTTGAAATGTGGTGACGGAGGAGAAGAGGTGAGGAGGCGACGGGTTTGGAAAAGTCAAAAGAAGAAGAGGAGGAAAGGATGCTGACTCCACTTATATAAGGGCTGGAGGAAAAAGAAAACATGAGAGTGTGCTTCGGTTTCTAAGAGGCACATGTGGAGAAACTTGACAGGAGGAGTGTCAGATAGGAAATATATACTATTGATTAGCTGTACAAAGATGTAGGTGTTTTTTTTTCTTTCCGGGAAGAAAGACCACAGGACATCGGCTCCTTCCTTCCACTTATCTTAGATTTACCCACCTGCCAACACATCCTTAGCCTCCAAGCAAAGCCTTCTGACATGGCTACTTATAAAATCGCAGCATTACATGATTATGATGTGCGGTTAAGGTAAGGGCGTGATGGTTGCACAGTGTTATTATGTGAAAGTGTTAGACGGTTTAGGAAGTGGGTTTCTTCCTGATTGACAGCCCAATTAAATGACTGTAGGTGTGTTAAGAGCAACTGCACACCTCTCAGAGAAGCGACAAACAATACAGGCCTAGAGAGACACTTGAATGTAGAAGAGCTTTAATGCACAGACAGTAGGGATCGGATTGTGCTGAAATGTCCTATGCATTCTGTCATCTTTCATCTTCTAATTTGTCATACATGAAAGCTGGAAGTGGGCGTACAGTGAGTGCAGAATCAAATTGGATGTCTTGATCTTCTTGTTAGAGATTGACTTTCAGCAATATCTATACAGTGCTTTGCAAATGTATTTATTGCCCTTAAACCCCACATATTTTCATTTCACGGTCAAAATACCGCTAAGAACATAATGTTGCTTATTTTATGTTATAAAAATGGAAAATTGACAAATGTCTGCGTCCACAGAACATTTCCAAAAGCTGTAAATGTATTGTTTGACTTTATTTGTTGTTCATAAAATGTGTAGAAAGAATAGAATTGAGTGGAGACTTGAAGTAAAATCAATAACACTGTTTAATTTGAGGGTAGAGAGTTTAGCTTATTAGAACTGCAATTTTGGCAATCTGATCTAGGTAAGAATTTTGCAGAAAAAAAGGTAATACATTTTTGATATTAATAATTTATTACTATGCGATAAGTCAAGATTATTTTTTGTTTAGTCTTCTACTGGCTGTTATCAGGTATATGTGATTGTGTACAATAGGATTTTGAGCAAAGTTTTTACCATTAAATTATGCAAAAGGTGTCAGACGCAAAACATTTCAGAAACCGTATGTATCAAATACGATACATTTGGCATTACAGGGTTAACTTTCTAAGACAAGACTAGTCTTAAGTCTAAAAGCTGCTCTATTGTAGCTCGGGATGAATGCGTGGCTCCTTCTATCTTCCCATCAACTCTGACTATTTTCCCTATAAAAATCTATTCCCTCAGTCAATGTTGTGCCAATGTATAATTAAAAAGAATTAGCTCAAAGTTCAGCTCATGTTCACTTTAAAAAAAAAATAACTAGGTTCCCAAACCTATAAATGAACAAGTTCACATTTGTTACATTTCTTTGCTCTGTACTTGTGACGCAGTAATGACAATAAAACGCTGGGGGGAAAAAATGTGTATAAATTAGGGCTGTCAAAATTAAAGCGTTAACGCAAGATGATTAATTTCTGGAATTAACGCAATATTTCTTTTAACGCTTTAAAGCAGTCCCGCCCTGTTTAACCAACAATTCAATTGTCTGACATGAGCGAGATGGAGGAATCAGAAGAACCTGTTGGACCGCTGGACGGACAGTTCGAGTATAAAAAAAACTAAGACGGGACAATAAATAAACATGTGGTTTGCTCACACTGCAAGAAGGAATTTTCGTTTCACCGAAGCACCTGGAGCCTTAAATATCATCATAATGCAAATATATATATATAAATTAGGGATGCACGATATTGGGATTTTGGCCGATATCCGATATGCCGATATTTTAAAACCCATGTAGCCGATAACCGATATCGATAAGATGTTAAAGCTGCACAAAAATAAGTAGTCATTGAAAATAGCAGTTTTGTTATCCATTTCTGACACTTTGAAAAATAATATACTCAAATATATTTTCATATGCTGATATCAAATTGATTTTTAAAAACGCGGTATCGATCTATTTTACTTTCAAAATCTCGTGAAATTTCATCGTTTTGTTACAAACTCTCGTGATATTTTGCAAATTCTTGTGAGATTTTGTTAGTAAAATAAATCGATGCTACGTCAAAATATCAACATATAAAAATATGGCAACATTTGGTGAATTTTCGGGGGATTTCGTAGCATAACGATGACATATAGCAATATTTCATCAGTAAAAGAGATTGATATGGTGTTTTTAAATGGCAATATATCAGCATATGAAGATATTGGGATATTTTAATGTATCAATATTTTTTCCCTCGTCTGTAGAAGTTTTTAAGTCTGTAAAAAAGAAGTTTTTGAGGAAGAAGAAGAAGTAGTATTTTTTTTTTTTTTTTTTAGACTTTAGAAACTCAGAAGCTGATCAAATATCGGGTTAAATATTGGTGGGGTGGCCGATGTCCGATATTCAGTTTTAAGGTCGATACCGATAGGGGGCCGATTACATTGTGCTTCCCTAATGCCAAGCATTCATTTGTTGGGGCTTCAACTTCAGGTGTTACGGCTGGCATGCGTCACCCTCACCGAACGCAGGGCATTAAGTAACGGTCCGCTTTACATTCAGAAAATGTTAACCAGTTAGTTTGCCTTAACAACTGGCTAAAAGATGAATTAAAAATAGGGTAAAATGACCTCATGTATTAGTGTAAAAAGTCATGTGGTTTGTTTTAAAAAAAAAACTTCCATTCACCCATCCCGTATTTGCTAAAAAAAAAAAAAAAAAAAGCAATGGCTAAATGTAATACCCATCTTGCTTACCTTTCTGTTTTCTGAAAATTTGTATTTTCAATAATATTTAGGCTAGTGATTAATCGAAATTAATTCAAGAAACCTTGTGATTAATTAGATTAAAAATGTTAATCGTTTATAGTATAAATATATATGTATATTTTTTTTTCAGAAGTCTCTTTGTATTGAGATCTTTCCTCCATGACCTTCCTTAACTCCGATCAGAGGAGCAGAGATACACAGGAAGCTTATAGACAGACCAAACAATCCAAATGCCACACAGGTGATTGATTAGCTGCCCTGACCTGGACTCCTGCGTCAATGAGACGGACCATGAAAGAACATGAAAGCCAGGATGTTCAAGGTTCTGATGGGCTTCAATAATACTGCTAGAAAGGGCCATTTAGATCAAATACTTGACACTTTCTCAATAATTGATGAGTTTGTTTGATATTTAGAAGAGATGAGGAGAGCAGGAGAGCGATAGAACGGCACTAACTGTATTGTCCTTGGCGGTAACACCCTCATATATCTTTGTTTCTCCTCCACATCCATTCCCGTACATGTTCTCTTAATTTTTTAACCAATTCACAAGGAGCTTCGTCTTTTCTCTAGAATTCTAATGCGGTTTCCCAAACAATGTTTGGGTCTATTTCCAGAGGCTGCCAGCTCCTCCATTTCCTCTAAGCATTGGTACATAATGGATAATTCTACCTCCTTAAGCTCTGAACTGATTCATGTTTTAGTTGGTCTGACTCAATGGATCCCTAACCACAGCTATAAGTATCAGATGGGCATAGCCACCAAGATGTCAACTGGCTAACAATTAGCCATCACAGTTTGGGGCTTTTGCAGCCACAGGGGATGCAGAAGATTGGTTTGTTTTCCTTTGGTTTGTTAATTGAATTTGGAAGCAAGGAGAAAATTACCCTTAGAAGCAAAACATTTTAGACTAGCTTCTCTGTTAAAACCAGACATACCCTTCAAATTACTGCATAGATGCTAGTGCTTGACTCTGGCTGTTCATGTTATGAAGTAAAAAATATGAGATTTGTCTGTTCTTAGCCTCACAGCCTCCAAATGAAGCCCATGAGAGATAAGAATGAGTCACACAGCCTCCTTCATGGCATGAAGGGGAGGACTGATGTTTTAAGGAGATCCATCTGATATACAGTATTAACCTGACAGCAAACGGCATTGATGAACTATCAGCTGTGCTGCTGCCATCAACACCTTTGTTTCTAGATGTTGGAGCTTGGCCTGTTTTCCAGTGTAGTCCTGTTTCTCTGACTGTGACTAACTGGATGTGCTCTCTTCATCCTCTGACATGGGAGCTGGCTCGGAGCTCGTCTGCCTGGCTGTGTGTTTCCTGGACGGGGCCGCCTGTGGAGCTGGTTGACAGTTGCCTTTTGTATCTATGCTTCTTTTTCTATGTCTGCTTCTGTCTCCTTGAACCCCAGTGGGCCTCAGCAGATGGCCGCTCACACCGAGCCTGGTTCTGCTGGAGGTTTCTTCCTGTTCAAAGGGAGTTTTTCCTCTCCACTGTCGCTACAAGCATGCTTAGTGTGAGGGATTGCTGAAGAGTCAATGAGTCGATGCAATCAGCTGGTTTTCCTTAGATAGAAAACTTTGAATCAATCTGACTGGATGATCTGGTGAACTGGAAAGTGACCTGAGATGACATGTGTACTGAAATGCCTCAGTCAGAGTCTATCTTTCTTTCCGAGAACGTAAAAAAATGTGAACCTTATTTCTTGCAAGAAATGCCTCCACCTCAGCTTCCTAACTCTTCAATGTCTAAGACAAAATATTTGAGTATATGAATGTGTAAAACAGCTGAAGCCCAGTGTGATCTGCTGTACCTCTGCCTTCATGTTTAGAATCACGCTCTTTCCATGGCTTTCACAAACTAGGAATACTTTTTATGGTTTTTCTCAAGCAATATATTCTATCCTTGCTTTGTTATGTATCCATATTCCTTCCGGCCTGGTTCTACTGGAGGGTTCTTCCTGTTAAAAGGGAGTTTTTCCTCTCCACTGTCGCTACAAGCATGCTTAGTGTGAGGGATTGCTGAAGAGTCAATGAGTCGAAGCAATCAACTGGTTTTCCTTGGACAGAATCAGAATCAGAATCAGAGTGGATGATCTGGTGAACTGTCAAGCACCTTGAGATGACACGTGCTGTGAATTGTCGCTATAGAAATAAACTGAATTTAATTAAATTGAATCCATTACGCTGAAGCTACACCACATTTATTTGAACATTAAAGTACGGGTCTTTCTTTTTAAACATATAATGCAATAAATGAAATAAAGGATATCAGACAATTCACCATTAAGCCAAACAAAAAAAATTCAGTGTCTTATTCCACTGCAGAAAACACATATTTATAGAGCTGAGGCTTTAAATGAGTAGAAGGAAAGCTGTGAGTGTTTCAGTCTTGGAAGTCACCATCGAGACGATTAAGTTAATTATTGAATAAGATCAAGCATTTTGGGGGCTTGACCCAAATTTGTAGAGGAAAAAAAAGCAATATGTCACCATCTGCTGTACAAACGATTCCCTTTTTTTCAATCGTTGATGCTGCCTAATTGTTGCACAGATTTGGATTCCCTGATTGCTTTTGAGCTGATTTGCACCTGCTATTAGGTCGATGTTTGCTTCAAAGAAGTAAGAAGGAACAGATGGAAGTCTGAGGTTTAAGAGAGCGAAATGAATTAGGTGACAGAATTACTCTCATTTCCTTAAAGCCAGGTTAAGTCGAGCCCTCGCTGCTTCCTGTAAGCCTTATGTTGTTACACATATCCAAAGTAATGTGGATGTGTTGCTTTTATCCACCGTTCTTCCCCGCTCTGCTTCTCTCTCAGTATCTGCGTGGCGGCAACCAAACCGTGTCGGCCAATTTATGCTGGAGACGAATTGCCCCATCTATACAAACAGGGCTACCTGATGAGACCCCTGGAGAGATGAAGGGAAGGTGAGACGGGGAAGGAAGGATGGAAGACAAAAAAAACGTACGAGCGCTGGAGAAAGAGGAAGACGAGGGTGGGGAAACAGGCGGCGAAAAACAATGAGGCAAAATCAGAAGATAAACGAGGCACTATTTCAGCGGCAGGATTTATGTACCGTCAACATTACCCTCGCTATTAGGGGGGAATCCAATTACTTTGCACCTTTCCTTCCTCTTTTTAGGGCAGGGGAAAGGAGAGGGGAAAAAAGTGAAGGGTGCAAAAATTTGGACAGAGAGAGAACAAGAGAACATTGGTGTGATCATTTCTGTTATTGTCAGAAATTGAAAATTAAGAGAGGCAGCAGAAGGAGGGGAGCAGAATGCACTCCAAAACAAAATGAAAGAGACTGGAGGATGAAGCTTGCACAACGAGAGATTGGAATAAAAGAATAACATGAAGTAAAAAGACATGACAGAGGGCTCCTGCACATGGAAGATAGTATGACAGAGGAGAAAAATGATGAAGGTTGGGAGAGTGAGAGGGGAAGGGGGGAGATTTAGAAAGACAGAAGCTCCCAGTAGATTTAACTGCATGCAGCTCGGCTTTTAAACGGCTGATAAATTATACATGAAGGATGCTGAGACATTAATTATGAGCTGTTTTAGTGCAGAGGAGCAGGATGAGGACAGACAGACAATGGCGGAGGAGGAGAGGGCCGGATGTCGGCCAAGAAATCTCCACGCGAAAATCCTCCGGAGAGTGCGGGGGTCCGGGAGCGGAGGATTCACTGCATTAACATGATATAATGAGGGCTACGCAGCGTTTGAAGGGAAATGTTCAGAGACGATTTTCCCCGAGCAGCGCATGCATGCACTGTGGATTTGTTTTCAAAACTGTGGCCTCAGGTTATAGCACCTGGAGCAAGGCCCTTCTGAGTTTTGGCTTTTGTTTATGTGACCTAGCCTGGAGCACGCATGAATGCCTGGAATCACAGTTCACTCTCAGTACCTCCACGATGAATCCTACAGCTCAGCTCATCCTGTTTATCACTGCACATGCATGCCTACGTCTCATAATAGTCATTACAAATTAAGCTACACTAAATTAACTAAATTGTATTTGTTCCCATTTACAATTCTTCTCTTTGCTTTCTGTATTTTTTTTTTTGTTAGAGTCAAACAATTCTATGTAAACCTTTCAAAGCGATGAATGCGTGGAAATTTCGATCCACTCTTTGTCATGCAATAGCATCTTAATTAGATTTACTGTATGTCTGGACACCCTGTCTGCTTTTAAGGCTAGGCTTAAAACTTTCCTGATAAAGCTCATAGTTAGAGTGGCTCTATATCTCTATAGTTATGCTGCTATAGGCTTAGACTCCTGGAGGACATAGGGACCCTTTTTTCATCATTCTGCTTCATTCTAGCTCTATTCTCCCACTCTGCAGAATCTGTTAGTTCAATCTCTAACGTTCTGCTCTCTCTGCTTTATCTCATAGTAGCTTCATCTGGTCTGTTCCTGTTTGGCTGTGACTCCATCCTGGAGAGAAATATCAGCTGCGCTGCTGCCATCAACACCTTTGTTTCTAGATGTTGGAGCTTGGCCTGTTTTCCAGTGTAGTCCTGTTTCTCTGACTGTGACTAACTGGATGTGCTCTCTTCATCCTCTGACATGGGAGCTGGCTCGGAGCTCGTCTGCCTGGCTGTGTGTTTCCTGGACGGGGCCGCCTGTGGAGCTGGTTGCCTTTTGTATCTATGCTTCTTTTTCTATGTCTGCTTCTGTCTCCTTGAACCCCAGTGGGCCTCAGCAGGTGGCCGCTCACACTGAGCCTGGTTCTGCTGGAGGTTTCTTCCTGTTAAAAGGCAGTTTTTCCTCTCCACTGTCGCTACAAGCATGCTTAGTGTGAGGGATTGCTGAAGAGTCAATGAGTCGATGCAATCAGCTGGTTTTCCTTAGAGAGAAAAATTGGAATCAATCTTACTGGATGAAATTCAGTTGTGGTGAACTATAAAGTGCCTTTAGATGATATGTGTTGTGAAAACTGAATTAAATTGAATTGCACTTTGACTAGGCCACGCCTATACATTCTGAAACAGCCAAGGAGCTCTAAGGTTTGATTGTAGGTGTGAGATTCTTTTTCACCAGACACACAGCTTCCTTTCTTTTGTGACCTCTGACAATGACAATTAATGAGTGTTTTAAAATAGTTTGGTAGTTTAGCTATTTTTGGAAAAATGCTTTCTTATGTTTTGCTGTCGTTTGGAGACCCAAACTCTTAGAAATGTTTTATCGTTACTCTTTTAAGACCAATGGTCAGTGAAATTGCTTCCTATGTATATTTCAATCCAAAATATGTTCATTTTTGACATCTATTAGTGTCCTTCGTGTTGTCAGAGACGTTCATTTCCTGATCGAACATGTCTGGTATTAGTGAAACTCGTCTGCAATGAGGTAATCTTTGTCTCATTCTAGGAATGTTCTTAAACATTTAAAGGCATTTAAAGGCAAGAAGAAGAAATCTTTACTTTTACTTTTGAATGCACCATATTGGCATGTGAAACAAAGGAAGGGGGAAGGAATAAGACAGAAGGAAATTCACAACGCAGCAAAAACAAAAGAATGACATAAAATCAAACTTCTCTTCCCCACACCGTCTATTCATGCTCGCGTCGTTGCTCTCTGCCCTTCAGTCTGGGTGTGTTCGCAAGGTCCCATTGTCATGAGCCTTTTATCTCGTTTTGCAGGGCTCATTCCAAGGCTGTACGGGAGCAGCCGGTGATCACAGCAGCACTGGTGTGCCCTTAAACACAACCACTTAACCCGGGCTAACTCACTCACTCAATACGCTCAATATCCAGCCGGGCAAATAGGGAAAAACCGCAACTGAAAGCTGCTTAACATAAACATTTAAAATAGACACAGGGCATGTTTAACGCCGTGTCCACGGACCGTGCACTTGTCATGTCTGCTGTTGCTCGCAGTGAAAATGTGGGTGTGGGTAATGCGTTTTGCATGGGTGTGTGTTTGATCGTCAGTAGATAGTTTGGGGCAACACCGCAATGGGTGGCATAATTGGCTCTGAGGCAGAGGGAGACTTAGCTCTGACTGCTTCCCCCCCCACACACACACAGATACATTTAAATGAAAGGTCAATTTCTTACCACGCCACTGGTCTGCCCAAGAAACCTGAATTGATTGATTTGACTCAATTTTGCTGCAGGCTGAGAGAAAGGAAGAGAGAGTGGGAGATGGAGAAAGAGACAGGCAGAAAAGGTTGACGTGTACAAGAAACTTCAGAGTAGGATCCATTTTTTTTTATTTCTTTAAAGTTTCAGTTAAAGACATTTCAAGAAATGGTTTGTATGTTAAAGCGAGAAATAAAACCTAAAAAGACTAGATGCACCTATGTATAAATACAAAGCAGAAAAAAGTAGCGTAGGATTCGATTTCCAGGATGGATCTGGCCCAGCCAAGTGATGACCAAGAGTTTAAATGCATTTAATTTCTCAGAAAATAAATTATTAATCTTTTATATAGTGTACTTTAGTGTGCTTCTTATTTTCGGGGAGAGAAATAAGAGTTTTGATCTCTTTTATAAAGTAAAAACGAAGGCAACCCGGATGCAAATTAGCTGATGGTACAGATGACGCTACCGGTACGGATCAGGTAGCGACACCAGGCATGTACTTCAATTCTATTCCACAATCAAATAACTATGTCACCTTCAGTTGATAGAAAAAATACTGTCTATACAAAAAAAGGAGCCATTTCTAAATGTCTTAAAATGATCCTCTTGTCTCTTTAAGAACCTCCTGCCGTTTCTGTTAATCACCTTTCAGCATATCATCACAACATTGTGTGTTGTCAAAGATATTGTTTTATTGCTGTATTGGAAAATGAAAGCTACGTATATATAAATAAATAAAACTGAACTTTACTTAAATTATCCCATGTTTACGGAAGAGGATTATGTTTACTGATTTTTACATTTTATTTCAGTTTAGTATGGGAAAAAAGTCAGAATTCTGACTTTTTTTATTGTCAGAATTCTGACTTTAATCTCAGACTTAGACAACTTTTATTTAATTATTTTTTTATACAGAGAGTGTATACAACACAAAATTTTATCTAGTACAGCTCTCATGACGTTTCCATTTCTTGAGGAGCAGCAGTGATCAAATACAAACATTGCAGGAGAAAAAACACGGTGCAAAAAAACGCATCGATACGTTCAGTTTGATGCAGAGTCTGTGAGATGATTTAGATAAAAAGTTAGTGGCTCATCCCGCCAAGGTCTGGCTTTAACATCATTTTTATTGGTTCCATAATGGTTCCAGCAAGCCGTTTGGAAATTGTAAAAAATTATATTGTCAATTATTTTAATGTTTGATTTGGAGTACAAAAATAAAACCCTATATATGAAGTTTTAACAATTTTAAGACTAATTTAAGACATTTTAATACCAATTAAGGCCTTAGTTTTATATTGAAGCATTCAATGCCTTTTAAGATTTTTTAAGTGCCTGGTTAAAGCAGAAAAGGACTGGATTAAGTATTAGTTAGTATTCAGAACTTAGTATGTGTTTGCTAATTATTGCAGCTGATAGCCTGCAGGAGCTGTAGGGTAGGGGTGCACTGCTTAGTGATGCAGAAACGCGGCTTGGAGGATGCTTCCCCAGAGGAGGAGCTGCAACTAAATGCCGGGGCTAGAGGTCCAAGCAGCCGTTTTTCTTCTGCTGACTGGCTGCCAGAGGACATTAAATAATTCCTCACACATACATGAATGAATCAAGGCAATGATCTTGGTATGTTTTTGATGAGGGAATAATGTTACAGCAATCTATACAGCTAAAAAAAGTTGATTTGATGCTGGTCCATTAAAGTTGGGCTATTCTCGGGGGAATAAACTCAGACAAAGTTGTTAACCACAGTTTATACTCCGTGCTTCTATCACATGCTAAACTGTTTTTCAACGTCAACATTTTGTTTTCTACGTCCTCAAAAGAAAGAGTGTTAGAATTACAGTAGCTGCCATTCAAATGGTCCTCCCAGTCTAACGCCAGCTGAATGGCAGCTTACTCCCCTGCAGCTTCCAGGCACTGACCTTCTCCTGGGCGTGCATTTCTTTTACTCTAACTCCACCTTTTCACTGACTTACAGGGTCTGACGAGGACATGACGCTTCTCTTTAGATCTTAATTTCCACAAATTGTGATAGAAAGAATATTTTAGTACAAAGATTGATGTTTAAAAATGAATTGTAGGGGACCAGCCAAGGACCAGCCAAGGACTAGCCAAGGACTAGCCAAGGACCAGCCAAGCATTAGCCAAGGACCAGCCAAGCATTAGCCAAGGGCCAGCCAAGGACTAGCCAAGGACTAGCCAAGGGCCAGCCAAGGACTAGCCAAGGGCCAGCCAAGGACCAGCCAAGGACCAGCCAAGGACTAGCCAAGGACCAGCCAAGGACTAGCCAAGGGCCAGCCAAGGACCAGCCAACGACTAGCCAAGAGCCAGCCAAGGACCAGCCAAGGACCAGCCAAGGGCCAGCCAAGGACCAGCCAAGGACTAGCCAAGGGCCAGCCAAGGGCCAGCCAAGGGCCAGCCAAGGACCAGCCAAGGACTAGCCAAGGGCCAGCCAAGGACCAGCCAACGACTAGCCAAGGACTAGCCAAGGGCCAGCCAAGGGCCAGCCAAGGACCAGCCAAGGACTAGCCAAGGACCAGCCAAGGGCCAGCCAAGGACCAGCCAAGGACTAGCCAAGGGCCAGCCAAGGGCCAGCCAAGGACCAGCCAAGGGCCAGCCAAGGACCAGCCAAGGACTAGCCAAGGACCAGCCAAGGGCCAGCCAAGGACCAGCCAAGGACCAGCCAACGACTAGCCAAGGACTAGCCAAGGGCCAGCCAAGGACCAGCCAAGGACTAGCCAAGGGCCAGCCAAGGACCAGCCAACGACTAGCCAAGGACTAGCCAAGGGCCAGCCAAGGACCAGCCAAGGACTAGCCAAGGACCAGCCAAGGGCCAGCCAAGGACCAGCCAAGGACCAGCCAAGGACTAGCCAAGGGTCAGCCAAGGACCAGCCAACGACTAGCCAAGGGCCAGCCAAGGACCAGCCAAGGGCCAGCCAAGGACCAGCCAAGGACTAGCCAAGGGCCAGCCAAGGGCCAGCCAAGGACCAGCCAAGGACTAGCCAAGGACTAGCCAAGGACCAGCCAAGCATTAGCCAAGGGCCAGCCAAGGACCAGCCAAGGACTATCCAAGGGCCAGCCAAGGGCCAGCCAAGGACCAGCCAAGGACTAGCCAAGGGCCAGCCAAGGACTAGCCAAGGGCCAGCCAAGGGCCAGCCAAGGACCAGCCAAGGACTAGCCAAGGACCAGCCAAAGACTAGTATAGAACTAGTCAGGGAAAATGGGGAATGACTACTACTGTAGCTAGAATTTGTGTTGACGGCTAAAAAAAAAAATCGACCCAAATCACTATTTACTGCAGCAAAAGAAAGAGCCTCAATGACAAGATATTGAAATGTACGTTTTCTCCTGTAACATCTAAAAGAACATCGACTCTGTTGCGATCTATTATCATCACAGGCTGACACACAAACATTTCCAGCACACACCTCTCAAAGCTGGCACAATGGAGGTGTGGGAGAATAAGAGCAATTGGCTTGCTCTATTCTCGTCACAACGTCGGGGAGGGGGGGTGTGATTTTGTGTGAACAGATGGTGTTTACCTAGTAGCAGGTTGGTTGGATCACCTAACCACCCCCCCCAATATCGACCATACCATTTCAGCAAACGTGCTTGGATGTGCAACATTTCCGCAAGTAAACTGGAAATAAACCATTCCTTTCATCTGAATGAGGGGTGAAAACGCACCAAGAGATAAACGAAGGGTGACGAAATGAGAGAGACCAGGAGCAGCTTTAGAGCAAACTGTAGAGATGGAGAGATTGAAAAAGTGGAGGTCTGGAGAGAAGAATTGGGCCATTGGTGTTTTTTCTCTTTTTTTCTGGTATGTAGTTATGTAGGTCGCTGTGAGGTAAATCTGACATAATAAGGCATTTGGCCCACGGTGTTGCTCCTGATGATGCTTCGTCTTTCCCGCTCATTTTCGCTGCATAGCTGACAGAACACAGCTGTACCTCCACAATGCTGGGACTCGACTCGGGGTAAGGGACAAATGAATGGTCTTTGGCTGATATCTCATTTAGACGGTGGAGAGTGGAGAGAGGGAGGAGAGATAGTCGAATAGAAACAAGGATCCGTGTCCGCATAGATTTGCAAATGCCCAAAACGCACAAATTCCTTGATGGCTGCTAAATTTCGTAGAAGACAAAGTATGTATGTTTGGTGTTTCATGCTTGTCTGCCTTCGGAGACTTTTCTTGTAGCGTTGGGAGATCTGAAGTAGAACAGAAATTCCCTCCATCATTAATAATTCACCTGTCGTTACGCTCCTAACGGAAAAAAGGGGGGAAACCAGAAAAAAGGAAAGAAAGAAACTCGATGGCGAAACTGCTTGGCCTGTCAGTCCTGATACATCAGAAAATGTGCACATTTATGCAGGTCCAAAAGCACACACGCATATATACACACAAACACTAACACACAGGGGCAGACACACTGGCAGTGTTCTCCAAGGACCAGCTTGTGTTGCTAAAATAAGGCAGTGTCTGGAAAGAGGTGGCTTCCCCTGGAGGGGGGCACGGAAGAGCACTAAAAGCTAAGTGGAGATGAAAAAAAAATAAAATAAAGTAGCCTCCAAAGCTGGAGGTAGAGTGAGAGGATGAAGGTGAAGGACATGAGAGTTAGGGGAAAAAAACCCAAGGACAGAAGGAAGAAGGCACAGAAACAAAAAAATAAAAATACAAGAAACAAATAGGAGTCAGACTTTCTAATAAAATAAAACTATCACTTTAAATCCATCAGTTCCTATAAATTAAATGTGGGCATGTTTTTCAACCTGACGGTAAACAGGATAAGACCATAAAACCACCCAGGGCCTGTAAAACCGCATATTAATGGAAGCAGAACAAAGCAGAAGCTCATATAGCAGCCTGCAATTCTTCAACAGCTTCAGCGCCGAATTCATAAGGTTAGCAAACATGTTTGATGATCTCATTACATCGCAGATCATTTATCAGTCCAATGCACCACCAATTACAAAGTTTGTGCTTGTCGTGCTGTTAGAACTGTTATTTGGGTGTGTGAGAGTCTGGGCCAAAGACCTAAAACACTAAGCTGAGTAATGAAGTCAGTGAAACTTGATAAATTATTTTTATGATGTCAAAGACAGTGGGTTTATTTGTTACGTTCTCAGTGATCGCAAACCAATCCTCTTCAATAATAGCAGAAAGCCACGTTAGAAATATATGCTTTCCATTTTCCAAAGTGTTCTCTATTAGTTTTCTATATTAGATTTTCCTATCAGATAACTGATGCATTCAGCCTCCTTCTGATAACCTTAAATAAAGTCAAGTTTATTGAATATAGTTGTTTTTTTTTTTTAAGAATCATTCAGAATAAATCCAGAAGTAAAATTAAATGATTCTAATGCTTCTAAGTGAAATCCTCTGCAATAAGAAAAAACGATGTAGCACCAACTGACTTTATAGTGAAATATGGTGGTGGCAGTATGTTACTGTGGGGATGCAGTAGAAGGTTTTAGATCAAAGAGAATATCTGTGTTAGAAATGGAAACTTGAAGTGACTCATAGGATCTTGATCCAAATGCAACTGAATTAATATAAAATGATGCAGCCGTGCATCTTGATTGTATCTTTGAATAAAAAATGTCAAAAGATATTAATAAAATGTTTAAAGGATAGATTTTTTTTGCAGGTGTTCTAGTATTTTTTTGCAAAGAGTTCAAAAAGTGACTGGCTCATCTTCATTATAAGCATTTATATAAGAAGTTCAAGTAAAAAGGTTTCTAAAAAATAATTACTCAGTGAAGTATAGATAGCCCCCAAAATGAGTCCAGATTAAAGATTTTCATTAAAAAACAGATTTGTTTCTACTGTATTCTATGCAATCCAATCATCCAGTTTTTTAATTTTTTTTATTTCTTATTTTTATTTTGTTTTTCATTGTGTGTGATACATGTACACTTGCACCTTAATCCTTATTTATCTTAATATACTGTATATATGTTGTTTATACTTAATACACATTTTTCCTCTTTGTTTGCACCTCCTTTAACTCCTATGCCAATATGTGACGAGTGAATTTCTCCGCTGTGAGATCAATAAAGCTCATCTAATCTAATCTAATCTAAACCTGACAATGAGTGAAAAGCAAAAAGCAAAAAAAAAAAAAGATTATTCGTGCACAACTGCACAACTACGGGCCCCGCAGGCATGGATGGACTGGGAATCCAGGGCTGTTGGACTCATTCATTACTCAGACGGGTTCATCATCTCGTTATCTCAAGAAATCAAGGACTGGTTTCTCGTCATAATGAGATAGTTATCTTGTGTGATCTCAAGAAAACAATTAATAATGATTTAACCATGATAATGAAATAGTTATGTCATTATCTCAAGAAGGCAAAGGATAAAAAAAGTTGACTATGACCGCTCTCAGCTTCCGTAGATAGAAAACATTTCTGCTTAAGTAATGTAACTTTGTTACTTCAACTTAACTCAACTAAAAGGATGCTGCAGTAAAACAACTCCAGGTTGCTGTAACTGAGTAAAGGTACCTAGTTACTCCCTAATTCTGCTATTTCACTGGGGAATTCCCGATTTCTTCCCCGACACGCTTCGTGTATCTTTCAGCAGCTCTAAAGCTGCACATATATGCCTAAAAATGCAGATGTTCTGTAAAACGTAACGCACACCGTCTCATCCTTCACCACCAGGAGTGGAAGCTGTAGAAATGCATTGAACATGATGTTACTTTGGCAACATGGCTGAGAGGTTTTTAGTTTTTCTCTCTCAGTGTTTTTCCTGTGAGCCTCTGCATCCTTCATCCTTCCCCTGCTCTGTGTGGCTGAGCGTAGGTACATTCCTCCTCCATTAGCTGTTTTGGTTGCTGCACCAAGGGACACAGCCGGGAGGTCTGAAGGAATGAGCGAGACACAGGGACGAGAGAAAATACGAGGTACGGTGGGATGAAGCATGTTTTCCTTTTTACCTGGGCAGGTAAAAAAAAACACTGACAGGCTGCTGGGAAAAGGTGACGGAAAGAAACAGCTAAAAAAACAGGACAACACCTAATAGTTTCGCAAATTGCCAGCACAACACTTTCCTAAAGTGGGATTGTTTTGAACAGTTGTGTGCTTTTTATTCATTTATGCATGGATCTGCTATTTGAAGGAAACATCGGGTTGTCGGCTCGCGTTGGAAAGCATTCAATAAGAGCTGCTTCCTAAGAGCTACTAGCGAATGAACCCACCTCTGAGGAGTTTCACTTCACTGTCAGTCTTATTACTGTTTTTAGTTTTTTTTTTCACATTTATTTTTTTCTTAATTTCCTGCTCACATTTGGTTTAAGTTAAGACTGCAGGCTCTAAACTAGGACAATAAAACAAAGTGTTTGTAGCCTTGAACCTGAAACCTGAATCTTAGCATCCAGAATTTTATGTAACAGGAGCAGAATTGTGTAAAAGCTGCTATGCTTTCAGTTTATGTCACAGTTTTTTTTTTAATCAAATCTGTTTTTGGGTTGATTACTGATATTCTTTGGTATGTTTTTACCAGAATTGCATTTTTTCAGACTGGAATGTTTTTGTTATTTCTTTTATTTGAATCATTTTAGTCACCAAAGGCGGAAAAAATCCATAAATGTATGTTGATGTGCAGGTGATGTTAGATTTCTTTCACACATCCAATTTCATTTATGGTTAATAACGTTGAGGTTTAGTTGCACCTGGCAAAGCTGATGACCTGTTTCCAAATTTTTTGGTGTGTCTTATAGCATTTCGGGGAAAAGGACTTAATATTTGGTGTTTTGTTTTTTTAAACTTTCCCATACAAGTCAGAATTCTGGGTTACAGTGATATATAATCTGAGATGGGATTCTCTGCAGCTCCTCCCGAGGTTCTGTGAACCCCTCAGCTGCTTTTCCTTGACCTATCCTGCAAATATCGGGGGACGGGCATTGGTAGCCTTAAGCCGGGCATATAGCGTGCGATATTTTCAATCGTCGCATGCAGCTACAGCTCAAATTGTACCATGAAACCACAGGGTTTAAAAGTTCACAGTTCACAATGTACGTTCCCACACTGTGTGACCCGACGCTCTGATGCGATCTACCTGCTCACACTGTACATGTAAAAACCACAGGTTGCTGGTCGGACTCGTCAATCTAGACAAAGAAGAAGAAGAACTCCCTTGTTTGCACATGCTCAGCGCTCGAGGTTCTGGTAAATCAGCTCCTAGCTCTGCTTGAACAGCAGGATTTGTCCACGAACATCTCACAACGGCTGACTGAATTTCCAACATGTTTGATTTTCTCCCGACCTTACGATTCCCGATGGGAAGGTGGTAGTGAGAGGCTGATCGCCCCTCGTTACCCCCTGTATACTAAACCATGCACCATGAGGCTGAAACTGGACCCGATCGAAAATATTCTGACACGACTGGAGAATCGGCTCGAAAAGGGCAAAAACCCATCCAGCGTACCCCTGGCTTCATTGCCGTTACGTTTTTAACTAATTGATTAAACATAATCTGTGAAATACTCAGAGCTGGGGAAATTAGTTTATCCTCATCGTGATGTAAAGAAATGCATCCCTGGAATGTCTGATGTGTTCTCTGGTCTTCATGATGCTGTTGTCAGATAATGTTCTCTCACCTCTCGTTCGCACTGACTCCTTCTGTGTGACCGAGTCCTCTGCTCCCTCAGTGTGGTGATTCTCTGTTTCACTGCAGCTCGCCTCCATTCCATATACGGATCGAGACTATTGTGACCGATGACTTTTAATTTTTGTAATTTTTTAATGAATTTTATAATTTTTTTATTTATTTTTTATTTTATTATTTCTAAGATGATTAAATGTTTTAAATAATAGGTGATGCAGGAATGGGACCTACAGCAAAGAGTCAGGATCGCTGCAAGGCAACGTTTTGTGTGAAGCCTGCTTAACAAATATCTGATTCCTCAGATATTCGGCTCAGCTGCGTTTATCATGGCTTTAAAGGACACACAGGTGTCATCTATGTATTAAGGAGGCAAGTTCTTAAGACTTTATTGGAGTTTATTTAGACGAAGCAGAGAAAAGGGTCAAACATAAACAAGAAACCTCACTGAAATGTTCATTTATAGGTTTTTAAAAATCAAAAAAGTTTAACTTTGAACTGTGTGTTGCTCTACATCACGGAACGGTTCAGAATAAAAGAACAATTTTAAACATATATAACATTTTTTAAAGCACAAAGCAGGTTAATCTATTCATAAAATGTTGCTGCATTGTGTTCCAGCTGTGTGACCGACTGGCTGTTGCTTCACATAGCATTTCATCGCACTCATATAGACAATATCTATGGCGCTGAAACAATTAATCGGATTAATTGTGATTAATCAGTTACTGAAATAAACATAAACTAATTTAGTAATTGATTAATCGTTAACTGGAGTATAGGTTAACGATTATACTGACAGGGCGACCAACTTAGTGACCCACTTAGAGCAGCAATTTACCAAGATTTTAAAGAAAATATGTAAATATTTTGCATTTAAGATAAAAAAGTTTTTCATCAATTAATATACTCTATTCAGAACTCCTGAACTAGAAATGTTTTAGTTTCACCAGGTCTACATTCGTAAAACGTCTTCTTTAAGGAATCTTGGCTATATGGCTATACAGCTATTAATCTAGCAGCCCTAATGATCTCCCTAACTGTACGTATTGAGATCGTTTGGCCGAGCAGAACCACATACAGCAGCCCAGTGGTATCTATCCAGCAGCTCAGTCATACCTTTCCAGAAAGCTGCAGTTTATTTTGGTGCCTTGTTCCATCCTGTCTCTGTAAAGATCAGCCTGTGCCATTTGTGGTGTCATGTAGCACCATGTGTCTCTGGCCTGTCTCCTCCGCTCATATCGATGCATTGATGTGATACATGACCTTCAATCAGCACAACGTTCTTTACTGTGCAGATTGACCAGATGCACCGCTCCGTTTCCTCGTCTGACTTTCCTCCTGTGACTCAGCAAACATTCTCTATAAAATCAGGTGAGATAAATACCTGTAAAAGAGTGAAACGCATCTCTTGGGAATCAGTGTTAAACTAAAGAAAAGCAGTCAAGTTCTTAAGGTGGGGGTTGGGACCCTGCGGGGTTGTGAGACACCAAGTTGGGGGGGTCTTCAGATGTTTTTCACAATTATTGCAATAAAAAACCTCCGGAACGAACGAAGGACCAAAATAAAATCAAATATATGCTATATATATGTACCAACACATAGATGAATGCAGTAGATGTAATATTTATCTTTTTAATTATCTAATACATTAGTCAAATATTAATTATAGCACTGAATTATAAAATTCACAATTAAATAAATTGTGAATAAAATTAATTAAAATGAACATTAGCCTACTTTACTTTTTATCATCAATTCAATTTTAATTCAGTTTATTCATTTATTTCAGGTCACTTTCCAGTTCACCAGATCATCCAGTCAGATTGATTCTAAGTTTTCTATCTAAGGAAAACCAGCTGATTGCATCGACTAATTGACTCTTCAGCAATCCCTCACACTAAGCATGCTTGTAGCGACAGTGGAGAGGAAAAACTCTCTTTGAACAGGAAGAAACCTCCAGCAGAACCAGGCTCAGTTTTTATATGTAAAATTAAGATAGAGTGAAGTACTTATATGTATTTTTAGGTGGTCGCCAGTTATTTTTGGGACCACAGGCTTAAATATTTGGGAAGTCTTTGTCTAAATGGGTTCTAAGGAACTGCTGAAATGAAATACACAGAGAGTAAGAGTAAAAGAAAAGAAAAAAACAGTTTACTGGTCTTCAACAAGGAAACTGCAGAGAACTGAGAAATGTATTTCTTAAGACATCATAACGTGATACTTTCAAGTTGATTATGACTCTAGACATGCAGTGAAACTAGTTACAAAATGGCTTAAGGGTGACTTAATCTCAGAGAGGATCGGTGTTAAGAGCTAAAAACTTAAGCATTTTGGACAGAAACGCCAGATTTAAAAAAAAAAGGTCCAAAATTTCAGCAAAACCTAGAGTTTTACCACATATAACAGAAAATGGATGCAACAGCAGCAAACGCCAAACCATTTCTCTGTTGCTAGTTGGGTAATATTCTCGCCGTTTCCCTGGTGCGCAGTTTCAATCAATGACTGAGGGAGATACGAGCACATCAGCGCTGCGCAGGGAAGAGGCTGGGAAAAAAGAAACAAACCTGTGCAGGTAAACAACCTGTTCACCGACCATGCTAATTCAGAGTATGTCTGCAGAAAGAACTGCAACAGACCCAGAGAGCGTTCCAGGGGCATTTCTCCTACCGTCTCTGCTTTTCTTTTCTATCTGCAGTGCCTGTTTCCCCCCCGCAAGCCACAGTTTGTTTGAGTGGGTGAAACACTGCCACAGTCCCATAGCTTCCCACGAGACTCTACTTCAAACAGACTGGAGAAGCAGTGCCAAGGGTTCACTCGTCGGAAGGTTGTGTGTATCTGTAGACTGCGCCTGAGCTTTGTGTCCGTTTGCACAGACGCTCCCTATATCCGTCCGTACCGCCGCCGTCTTTCCCTCCTCTTGCTTGTTTGACGCATTTAAATGACATGTTCCCAAATTTAAGGAGAACGCCATCAAAGACAATCTGGTCAGTCACACGCTCCCAATCACACGTTCACAAAGAGGCGTAATTAAACAACTCCATGATGTCTGCAGTAGAACGCGTCAAGGATTCCCTGCGGTGAGAGACATATTAATACCAAGATTAGACTAAAACAATTATAAAAAAGCTCCAGATCCAGACCTTATACAGCCCCCCCCCCACCGTGCATGTGCATTGCACGTGTGCGGGATTGTCTCCACCACCCTGTGCGGGCTGTAAACGGGTGAGCACTGGCTCCTCTGCTCACATTGCTCAGAAGTCTCATGTTTTATTTAACACTTGGCAATTGTTGATGAGCAAAGAGCAATGGGGACCTTGAAGTAGTTCGCCGCACTAAATAAAAACCACTTTGAACAGCGAGATGGCAATGACTCGAGCCTCATTATGTTTGAATACATGGCGTTATGTTTAGTAACAGTGATTTGTGCAGTTAACAATGTTAGAAGCTTTGATAAAAAAAAAAAAAAAAACAGTAAGCACGGATCCCCAGACGCAAACAAGCTCAAGGTGGAGGGATGATACGCTCCCATTACTGGTTTGGAAAATTTGATATTTCGTGCTTCACCTGGGAAGTACAGAACTATTATCCTCCTCCCCCCCCATCCGATTTGCCGTTCCTGTGCTTTTGCAGTGACTCATGAGTGGAAGGAAAACTTACTGCGCCTTGTTAATAAATAATTAAATGTCTTTATCCTCGGATGCATCGCTGGCTGCATGAAATGAGCAGAACACTTCGATCATCTTGAGCTACTTTTTTTTGTGCTCTTTTTTAGATCATCACAGAGTTAGATTTTCTTTTGGATTAAATAAATGAAAGTATGAAATATAGAGATTCAGTATATTAGACAACAACGATGGCTTCAAAACTGAATTTTAAAATCAGTGGGGGTTTTTTTGCCTAACCAAATTTTTTTAATCTAAATCTATTAAACAAACTGATCTTTATAAATATTACCTACATTCTTTAGACCGTCTCTCTGCACCTCCATGTCTCCCCACCACTGATGTGCAAGTTACTTCCAAACTGTAATACATTATAGATTACTTGTTATTGTTATTTAGAAGTAATTATTTACATTACAATATTACTGCCTCAGAATTGTAATGCTTTACGTTACTCCTGTATTACTTTTGAGTTATTTTCACCAAAATAACTACAAGGTAGACCTTTCCATTTCTAAAATGACAAAATGTAAAAATAAATTTCATGTAAGTAACATGGTTAATGTTAACAGAGCATTTTACATCCAGTAGAAGGCAATATTATGTTCCAAAATGACTGTGGGCTATCCAGGCTACTAACAATATGACATAGAATTGGCAAAGTGAAGTCTCAAGACAAGAAAGGATGACAGATAAAATCACAAGTTTTCTAAGTCAATTAAAATTATGGTAGAGGTAAAGTGATTATCTGGTAATATCCATGAATAGCTTGGGTGTATTAATATTAGACAAAACAGAACTGTATGTAAACTCGGTAATGTCATGACAAGATTTGTTCTTAATTTTTGTTTTTATTCAAGAGCAGAGATGGGAAGTAACGAAGTACAAATACTTCGTTACTGTACTCAAGTAGATTTTTCTGATATTTTTACTTTACTACTTATTTTTATGGCGACTTTTTACTTCTACTCCTTACATTTTTACACAAATATCTGTACTTTCTACTCCTTACATTTTAAAAAATTGTCTCGTTACTTTAGTTTTGAATCATTTCAATGGAGTTACCGTTATTATTTTTCACGTCATCAATACTAAATTCAATCTAATTGGATGGGAATCTGCGTTGCATTTGACGCACCACCACAAGATGAATCGACAGTTTCGGCGGTATTCATTGGCGGCAAATCATTGCAGCTTGGTGGCGGTGGCGTTAGCATAGTAGCATGGACGACGAGATGATTGAAAATGAACACAACGGAGATCTAGTCCTATTGGCAGACATCCATTTAAAATGTAGGCAACGGCATGAAAAAAGTGGTTTCTACTTTTACTTTTATACTTTAAGTAAATTTACAAGCCTGTACTTTGTTACTTTTACTTGAGTAAAGAAGTTTAATCAGTACTTCCACTTTCACCAGAGTATTTTTTAACACAAGTATCTGTACTTTTACTCAAGTACGGAAAGTGAGTACTTTTGCCATCTCTGTTCAAGAGGTTTACAACACAAAACTGACATGAACAAAGTGCACATGATGAACAATGAGGAACTATAAAGTGCACTTGGAGGACCGACAGTTCTTTCGGTTTTACACAAAGGTTGCATTTGACTATTACGTTCTTCTTGTCCTTTTCTCTGACAAACTCGAAGTAATGCGCATACGTCCATCTTCTGCCATCTGCGTTAGCTTTTCCACAGGGAAGCACGAACACTATGCAGAAATCATGTCTCGCGCGGCGCGCCACTCCTGTAAAACCCGCTCTAATCCTCCTTCATAAATGTCTCGCGGTCTCGCAGTTTTACTTTTTTTTTTTTTTATAAATAAGTGTTGTAACGCAAGCTTTGCTGAACATGTGCCGAGTAAAATATTACAGAAAATTTATTGGTAATGCCTTACACTACGGCGTTACATCAAGAAGCAATACATTACTGTAATGCATTACTTTTGTAAGGCGTTACTCCCAACACTGCTCCCCACAACCAGAAGAGGCAATTCTACCTGCTGCATAATCCTGCATTACACCCCTAATCCCTCCACATGTTCACACCAGCACACACTTCCCTAAACATGTACATAAAAGCACAGACAGCTGAGCGGCCTATCAGAGGACTTGCTCACATCTGGACGTACAGCCTGGTTTTATTGAGCTATTGTAAAACAACACAACAAACATCCGATCTCTTTAACCTCCGATTCTATTTCTCTGTAATGAAGACGCACTGTTACAGTTTCTCCTGCTCCGACGCTCACAGATGGAAAGGGATGGTTTCAGCCACTAGAACGTCTTAAAAAAAAAAAGAGAGAGAAAGCAAAGATGTTCAAAAAAACCCTGATTGGAGCCGTGTGTACATGTGCAGCTGGTACGCAGAGAGCAGAAGGTGTGAGGAATGAGTGCGGCAGACAATAAAAGCAGTGTGAGCAATAAAGACAGAGTGTTGGGCGAGAAATAAACAGATAGAGCGAAGTGGAGGCAGAGTGAGTGCGTGGCGATCTGTGAGCGGTGGCTGTCATTAAGAAGTGGCCCCGGGGTCCAGCCACTTGGCATTGATTTGTTTAAGATCCAGAGCTCAGCCATCAAGGAGCTCCACGTCCCAGAGTCCCTGTTAGAGCTAACAATCGTGTCTGCCTGTCTATCGGAACATCGCAAGACACAACATTTCATTAGGAAGATCAAGATTTTTTTTTTTAAACACTCAACAGACCCCCCCCCCCTCTCTGACACCCTAAAAGAATCTGGCATCTTCAACACTTGTGCATCAATGTGCACCTTCAGCTGAAGAGCCACTGAACAGAAGCCATAGCAAATCAATAGCAATCTACCGTCAGCCTTGGCAATTCTGATAGAAGCGTGCAAAAGCCGGCGTTTGGCCCGCGCCGTCCCTCTGAAAAGCAGGAGCACATGCTGGGAAAAAAAAGGCTGGAGAGCCACGAGCCGAGGCCGTAAAAAGTGTGTAAATGTCACACACAGTTGTGCGGAGAGACAAATGTTCTGTGTGGCATTGTTTAGGTGATCGAGGATGATCGATGGGATCATTTCACTGCCCCCTCAGCCCTACTGCATGGCCCATCTCCCCTCATCTCCCCCTTAAGCAATGGTCATTAGTAACACACGTACACACATGCATAGACGAAGTTTCACTCTATCATCATGCCCAAGGCAAGGTCGCATCACTCCGATTCCCCAAAGCACGCCGTCTGTCTGCAAGAGGCAGCCGGAGAAAGTGGCTGTCGAACTCAAGTGTTCATGCAAACAAACACGTTGAAGCTGTCAATGTTAGGGAAAAGGTGTTACTAATTGAGCTGCAGCGTTCCAAGTCTTTACAAAGCCTTCAAAGTTTCCACCCCAAAGATAAAAAGTGTAGAATCTAATGAGTAAATTCCCTTCTGAGCTGTAAATAGGCCTACGCTGTGACTCCGTGCCTAAATGGAAGCCGTGGTGCTTCTCCGGTTTTAATCGACTCCTCGTGGAAGTGCGAACATTACCTCGGCTTAATTGAGGAAGAAGTGACAAAACATTTTACTTGAATGTGTCATCCAGCTCACAAAATTGATGGACTGCTAATGTATCTTTTTCGGATGAGCCGTTTTAGTGTGTTCATCAAAGTAATTCCAAAGTAATAAAAGTGAGTCTGGCACGCATTACTCTCTGCACGGGGACAAGATCCCAGTCCTTTGTGTGATTTAAGGTGTGCATGGTGGATGAGATTTTTTCTTAAGAATAAATGTGACAGCAGAACAGTGGAAGAAAGAACTCATAAGGAAATAGACTCAAAATTGATCTTGTCACAAATAAAGGGGAAAATCTTCTCTTGTTGTGCTTCTGTTTTATATAACATGCAGGAATAACTTACATTGGTATGAGATTTTCATGAAACACAGAGGAAATATGAGTTTTACAAAAATTCATAGCAAAACAGTAGAGGGAAAATTTTTATCTTGCAGTCACCATTCAATTAATCCATTGATAACCTATTAACTCCCTCCCCCAAATAAAAAATTAATACATTTTCTTCATATTAAGGAACCATATTAAGGCATTAAGGTGCTTGGAAACAGGTCCTTTCTAACCTACATTAGAAAAACTGTTAAAATAGCAAGGGCAGTAACCATTGATGTTAATTATCTTGTAATTTCCTGGAAACCGCAAACTCTACCAATTAACCTGCAACATATAATGCTTTTTTTAATCTAATGATTCTGGAAAAACAGTGAATTTGTGCAGAATTCAAACCACACAGTAGGTCAGTTCTCCAATACCCCTTTCCCACTGGCCAAAAACAGCAGTTTAACCCTCAGTGAAATACTTTGAAAATCCAAATTTCAAGCCAAGAGTGTTATTGGAAACAAGGACAAGACCTTATTACCTTTTGATGGCAAAAAATAATGTTAATGTAATAACAAGAAACACCAACTTGCCCGAATATGTTAAGAAAATAAGAGTCGGTAATATATCATTTAAGGGCTCATCTAATTGGTCAATTGTTAAAATAAGATGTACAGCCATGTACCTGTATGGCTGGATATAGATCTTGTGCTTCTAGACCTCACTGAGGGACGGGGGGGGGGGGACTCCATTTGTAAGGGGGATGCAAGGGATCAAAAACACTGACTTCCCTATAAAGGGTTAAACCCGGAAACAATGGGTTTTAGTGGCAGTGGGAAAAGGTCACTGATGCGTGTCTACCCGGGTCAAAGGGCTCGGCAAACCATCCACGTTAAAATCTCCTCGGCTCTGATCAGCATGCTGTGGGAACCGCAAAACCGGGACGACCCGCTAATTTACGTGATACCATTAAACACAACATACGGATGTCACCGAATCGCGCAAATAGCTTCTGATCTAATAAGCAGAAACAACTCTTTTTAAATTCATCCAACATGGAGCAGCTCTGGTGCGAGGGATTCAGACAGATAATAAAGAGAAACAATAAAGCACACTGACTACGCCCTGGCTTCCTTCCATGCTGCTCTCCATTGTTTACTTCCCTGATTTCTGTCGCACTGGTGACATAATCAATGCTAACCCAGTGTGATGATGTCACCAGACACACAGCGGTTAGACCAGATTTTTTTTTACCATTGTTATAGGAACCAAATGCTGATTGTTAGCAAGTCGACCCATGTTTGAAAAATACGAGTTCATGAAACAGCTGATCAAGACCGATGGTGGAAGTGCAACTTCTCAGTGTTTATATGCCAATCAACAATCAGAGTTTACCAAAGGTAGTTTACTTTACTTCCTGTATTTAAATAAAACGCAATATGCTTAACCTACATCATGGCTCACATGTTAAAGGCAGCTAATAATATTAAGATTGAGGGTAGAGATAAAAGCGTGGCTGAAGCTTCAGATTACTGACCCAAAGTACAAAAACTACAAGTCCACATCACGCCAGATGTTGCAGCCATTTATGCTTCATTTTTTGCAAATTTGTAATTTCTACCAATTTAGTTTTATTTTTTTTTTTTTTGGTATGTAAAATATATATTTAAATTAATTTAGAACCATGAATTGTAATTAATTTTTTATATTTGGAATTGTTTAGATTAAGTTAATTGTTAGACACTCCCATTAATTTGAGTAATTGACACACCGTCGCTGGTGGATTGTTTGGTAAAGTCTGATGTGGACGGGAGGTTTTGTAAAATTATTTTCTTGACCACTTTTTCAGAGCTTCAAAAATTTTATTAACATTATATTTTGCTTCTACTAAGTTTCAAGACATTTTTGGTAATTATTTTGTCTTAGTTTTTACAATAAATAAGCCAAGTCAGAAGTGCGTACAGAGCAAAAAACCACGTGTTACCGCCCAAAACCTTTGTTGGAAATTTTGGTATTTTTTGGGAAAAAAATGATAGGCACATTTCTAATATTAAAGTTCTAACATTTATGCACTGTTTATATGTTTAATTTTAAATCACAGACTTTCTTGAATGAATCCAGTGATTTATTGGATTATTTCTTTTTTTTGCTCTTTATAGAGTAAGTCATGTATAAGGTTATGAACTTTAGATAGCGTCCGAATGCAGCTTTTGTTCTAGAACAGCAGAACATTAGAGCAGTGTTTTTCAATTCTGGTCCTCAAGGCACCCTGCCCTGCATGTTTTAGATGTTTCCCAGCTTTCACACACCTGTTATCAATTGATAGCAGATTATCAGGCTTTGCTGAACTGCAATCATCTGAATCAGGTGTGCTGAACCTCAGAAACATCCAAAACATGCAGAGCAGGGTGCCTTGAGGACCAGGATTGAAAAACACTGCATTAGAGACATGAATTCTTACATCATAATTGTGCGTTTTTATCACAAGAATTCTTCCAGCTCAAGTTTTTTTTTGCAAGCAACAGAATCACAGTTTCAACAGAGACGGAGATAACAGGAGTTGCCCAGAAATAAGTCTGAAAGAAGCTTCTCTGCTCCGCAGAGCCTAAGAAAACTGGCTGCTCCTCTAAATTTTCTGACATTTAATTAAACAGGCCTGAAACTGTAGAAACGTAGTGTTTAAAAAGATATTAAAACAATAACTTTATAAAACCTTGGGACGTCTTTAAGCCAGCGATATCCCATGCTTAGCTGGAACACAAAATATAATTACTATGAAATCTTTTTCTTTATTTTCCACAAAACAACTAACCTGTTCTCAGAAAAGAATTCTGCACTTGACTTTTTCTCGCAGACAAAGCAAAGCAAATTACTTGACAGTATTCCGCAGAGTAACCACTGTCTGAAACTGCTGGATGCAAGTCTCTGACTCGTGAGCCGCAGTCCTCACCCAGTCCCTTAAATTCAGATTGCACGTCTGTCGCTGGAAGGGCTATGAAAAGGAGCAGACTCTTCTCAGCTATTTAATGAATATAACAGAGGCGTGCGGAGAGGAGAGTTCTGGAGTGGTGAAGGGAAGATGTGCGAGGGAGAACAAAAGAGGAGGTTAGAAGTTTACGAAGGTTTTAGCCGGCGCCTTGAGGAATGGATATTAAAGATGATGGGAGGAGCCGGTGAGAGGTAGAGGCGGCGGTGGCGAGGGGTCAGGATCTCAGAGGAGCGGGAAACGTTACATAAGATGAGCAATGGAAACGCAGAGCGAGCGCTAAGCCGGGTTTGGAGTTTACAAACAGTGGCGTGATGAGTCAATGAGTCACTGTTGTTGCAGCCGCTCCAGAAGCCATAATGAGGCTGTGCAGATGAACGATTGCATCTCTCCAACTAAAACTCCTTTCCAGCAGAAATAGAGGGATCAATTTGTCACTTCAGCCCCACTGTATTCGTGACACTTTCATCTGTCTCGTAGTTAGCTGTGGCGTGGATCGATCACTTAGAGCGGCAGTGTTGCATAGCTAACAAATGGCCCAGCGCTGCATGCTACAAAGCTGCGCTGATTGAGCATATTATGGTTTTGCGCTTAGGAAAAATTAAAAGGTAAACAAGGATGATGAATAACTTTAAAGAGATATCACTCTTCTGTATTAATATGTGACGCCAAACAAGTGAAAGGATTTAAATTAGCAGTGATGTCAGCTTTTCTTCTCTTTCTCTCCCATTTTCTTTCTTTGAAATAAACGCAGACGAGCCGCAGATGAGGGAGGGACGCCGGGACGGTGTCAGGTGCTGATGGAGGGATTGTTAGAGCTGCAGGACGAGGGGAGTGGGATGTGTTGTGGTTTAGGTGACACACATGGCGACGCCACATGCAGATGGTCCACATGGATGAGCAGCCGGGGTAGTGAAGCTTAAAAGCAGCCAGCTCGCTGATCAGACACACAAACACTCAAAAGGCATGCTGGGAGCACCAGTTAGCTCGCCAGCCCTTTACTCACCCAAATCACCACTGTGAAAATTAATACCTCCGTGCAAGAAAAAAAAAAACAGTCATACACGGCTAAGCAGACGTGGATGCTCACTCTGGAAATCAATACATGCATTAATTATTTACACTGGAAAATGCATCTATAAAACATGGGTGGGAAATCTTTTGCGTTTAAAGAATATTCAGTGGATATAAAAAAGAAAATAAAACATTAAATTTTTTTTTATCAACAGTTTCCACTTCCCTTTTTCCATTTTACTTTTCGTCAAGACTTACTTGCAGTGTGAGATTGAGCCAGCTGACTGCTTTTCCATCAGCAAGTCACACACGCAAACACATAAGTGCTTACCTGATGAGAAACGGGATAGATTGAACCCTACAAAACGCAGCCCCCACCATCACTACCCACCATTTCCAAACATGCACAAACAAATTGCACGCTGCAGCCGCCCGCTCGGGCGCAGACGGCCGCTCCAACAATAAAATGTGGCGCGCTGGGAGGACACAGGGGGCTGAAAGCAATCTTCCCACTGACCTTGAGTGGGGAGGACAAAATGCGTGAAGGGAAGGGGAAAAAAAGCAGATGTGAAGAAAGGGAGAGAAATACATAATATGTCTAACCCAGATGAAGGGAAACAAATGCTTTTACTGCGACCGAGGACGCGTCAACCTCAAACATCGGACGCAGGTTTTTGGCTTAAGAAAAGCAGAATGGAAACAAGTGGAGGAAAAAAAGCAATTTCCCTAAAGAAGGTGAGACACAGAGAGGATGAGACAAACATTCAACATGTGTCAGTTTGGCTTTTTTAAGCTATTATCGATTTTTGAGCTCTTTTGCGGTAAAACCTGCAAGTTCTCTTTTCTGATTTGTTTTTCTAAGGACAATAACAAATAAAAGCAAAAATGTATCGTAAGCTTTTTGGATAGAGATCGCAGCTTTAAATCAAACAGAATGTAAAGAAAAGGTAAAATTGTTTGCATAAAAGCAAAAATAGGTAAATACTTTAGACATTTACCTGGTAGGAGTTTATAAACTTGAAGCTATGATTATTCTGCCATCATTCTAACCCCTGATAGGTGCTCCTAATTATAATGGACCAATTCTTTGAGCCGAAATAAAAAAGGACACAATCATAATCAATGTTACACAAGTTTCTGTTCAAACCAAAAGAAACATCTATTACAGGGTTCCTACAGCATAAGGCAAGTTAAATTCAAGACTTTTTTAAGACTTTTTAAAGCCACTTGAAATAAAAATTTAAGACCAAATTCACAAGAAACACAAGAGAAACCTGCTTGGGCACTGGAAAAACTATGTAGAAATAATTAAAAATGTCTGAAATTGAGTGCATTTATCGTTAATTTAGGTAGGTTAATGAGATGATATGCCAATGGATTGAGTATTTTTACTCTTAACATAAGATAATTAGATAAAATGCTCGTGAATTAAGACAATGCAATTGTGTTTTCTTATTTTAAATGTAAATTGTTTGTTCCATTGGCCAAATGTATCTTTTACCTCCTCTTTCCAAGAAAAAAATCACTTATTTTAAGAAAAAATTACTTATCTAGATTTCGATTTTTTTCCAGTGGGACAACTTAACCCAAAGGTTTATTTTAACATAAACCACTGCAGTAATGTTTCAGATTTTGAAAAGCTTCCCATACAGGAAGAAAGCTAAAAACACACAAATGACAGATATATTTGAACAATTATTTAACTGAATTCACAAACTTTGTTTTAGCAGGGAACAAAACCAATCAGTTTTAAAGCCACAACATAACCAGTGCTAAGTCTTTTTGCAGCTATTTTTCTTTGTATGGTTTTCTTAGTATGTTTGATTTGGTGATAAGTGGAGGCGCTGCAGAGACAAGGGTGGAACTAAACTGAGAAATACCGGCTGTTTCTCTGTAACTCTATTTTGATGCTTTGTGTTTTGAGCTTCACATGTGCGACTCCACTGCCTTAATTCCCATCGTTCTGAGCTTGCATGACTTCTTGCACTAAATCCAGTGAGCCTCATGTATGTTCCCTGGTTTTAGCCATGGAGGAAACTCTTGGCTGGAGACAATTATCGTTACAGTTACACTTGCTCATGTTTTCCAGACAAAAAGTTAATGGTGCATCTCCCAAATGTCCCGGCCGCAACAACGCTTTATTGGTTCCGCTATCGGGACGGAACCAATAATGTCAAATTAACGTTTTATTTAGATTACAAACATAAATCGTAATAAAAAAAATCCTATTTATGATGTTTTAAAAATTAAGACCTTAGTTTTATTTTGAAGAATTCAATGCCTTTTAAGACTTTTTAAGGACCTGCGGGAACCATGTATTACATATAAAACAAAACTTTAACAATGGTTAGCAGGTGGAAGGAAGCACCAAAGCTCTCCATATGATCTCAAGGCGTCCTGAATGCAATCACACTGCAAAAACGATCTAACAATAAGTCAAAATGTCTTAAATTAAGTGTATTTACCCTTAATTTGAGTAGGTAAATAAGATTAAGTTGCCAATGGGATTAGGATATTTACTCTTAAAGTAAGATAATTAGATAATATGCACTTGAAATAAAACAATTAATTTGTTTTTTCTTATTTTAAATGTAAATTGTCTTATTCTATTGGCAAAGTGTCTCAATAACCTCCTAAATTCAAGAAAAAATTCACTTATTTTAAGAAAAAACGACTTCAATTTTTTCTAGTGCACGAAGCCGCCCATACCGATACAAGACAAAAATAATCTGCCAAAAATATCAGTCAGCTGATGCATCATTTAATCCCTAATGCCAAGTGCATGAATTGTAAGATGTTTTCTAAAACCCGAGCTCTTAAAAGTAATAGTAACTTTTGTCAGATCTCCGCTGCATCCATTTTCTTCTATGCTCTTCCTCTATTTTTCTATACTCTTCCATACACAAGCCTTTGATGCGTATGGGAAAAATAAATGGTTGAAAAAACCAGCCTTTAATAAAGTCAGACAGCACAGAATTATGTATACAGCAAATAAATGCTCGGTAGAAGAACTTTGTGTTATATTCTACGGGTCAGTGAATCCGTTGTTCCTGAAGTGGATTTCTGCCTGCTGTTTTTAAACCATGCAATCAATATTCTTTTCTGCAAGCGAGAATCTGATAAATACACGGCCATCAACACTGAATTTATTTGTTGTGATATATAAAAGTGATATAAACAGAGTTTTTATGTTCGTTTGTTTTTTTCTGATGATGAGCACCGATCGGGGTCCTTTGGGTAAAAACCGTCTCTTTCTGATCTCTGACTGATTGACAGGTGGACATCTACAGACAGTAGCCCTAGGACTGAGGTATAGGTGCAAACAAAATCAGAGCTAAGACAGATGGACGGCGTCAAAACAGGATAAGGGGGAGAAGAGAGAGGACTGTTAGTGGCCGGTGTTTTTTGAGTCAGCCTCACTGAGGCGAAGTGTTAATGACTCAAAGCCCAGTACTCTTCATAATCAGTCTGTGAGGATGGCTTTGGGTCTGCGTGTGCACAGACAAGCCACTAGTCTTATAATAGAGAACTTTATTACCATCTGTTCCCGCACATGCTTATTTGTTTAGCCGTGACATGCACGCCGTCTTTAATGGCATTGCTAATTTTACTCTATTTCCCTCTTAGAGCCTTTTTCAACTGCCTTGCACTGTTTTTTTTTTCTATCCTCTCCTGCACCTCTGCCATGCTCCCTGCATAGACGAAGGAGGGAGAAAAAAAAAAGCTCAACCATTATCTCAGCTGCTTCCTAACTGCCTCGAAATGCAATCGTGCTCCAGCCATTTTAATCAAAGCTCATGTGTGCATGTCAGACTGTGAATCTGTGTTTGTGTGCGCCACAGTTCCTGCAGAGGCCATTAGGTGGAGCTGGTGTCTGAGTGAGTGATAGGGAGAGAAGTAGGACGGACAGCTGAGTGGCTTACTTTTCCTCTGCCTGTTATCACTTCTTATTTCCTGGCTTAAAGGTTTGAATGATTTGTTTTGTAACTGGACGGCTTCTCTCAAGCAACAGTGGTGAAAAGAGCAAAGCTAAAGGACAGAGATTTTAGCTCACAGAAAGTTCAGTTCAGTGGATGTTTGGAAAAGTCTCTATGTATAGGCTGAAAACTGTTGCTTACGCTATCATAAAAAGGTTTTCTCCTGAGGCAGGAAACATAATAAAGGTCAGATTTATCCTTTTTATTTCATGCTTCATCTCTTTTTAGTTGATATTTAAATAGCTGCTTCTGCATGTTTATTCCACTCAACAGACAGAATAACCCCTAATTTAAGGAATCGGTGCTGTATTACCTTTTCTTCTTAGTAAACTGCTGAACCTTTTCTCTGCAGGTATAAAGGACAAATCTTCAGATTTTTAAAAATAAAAAAATTCATTTTATTCTTACGGATTCTTACTTTTTCTTAGCTTTACCACTCTAGAGTGAAATCACTGTTGCAATATTTTCCATATTGATGAAATTAAGAAAAAGTTTTTTCGTTTTATGAAACTTTTCTAATAAATTATTTAAAAAAATGGACCAGTGTTTAAAAAAAAAACAAGTTTGAACTTTAATTATGGAGTTAGATTGGTCTCAATTCTCACAAATACACATATGTGATGCACACAAGCACAAAAAAATCCACACGCACAAATTATCCACGGATGTAGATCTTGTCCTGCAAAGGAATGAAGCACAAATGTGAAAAATGAGACCAATCTAACTCCATATTTCATTGCTCCTTCATTCATGCATGTTTAGTGGGTTTGTAGGCTAAAGACGTTGCTTTAATGTTTCCTATTTAGTTTAACATTAAGCTGCAGGTTTCTGTACCGAATCATTGCGTGCCGTTATCTCTGCTCTAACTTCTCTTCCTCTCAGTTGTCGAATTTGAACTGAACTAACATGAATAGCAAAAAGGAAACACTAAAGCCATTATAGAGGACTTGTTTTATTTTACTTAATGACTTCTACGTCTTCAGTAAATTTGCCTGCAAGAAGAAAACCGAGGCCCAGAATTCCTCATAATACCATTCATAAACCCGACAGACCGCGCTCGGCTTTGTGAACAAACACCCAGACGCACTCGCACCTGTGCTTCCACAGATCCTCTTGGCACTTTTGTTGAGGAGGAAAAAAAATGGGATGGTAGCCTGGAGGAAGGGCAGGTGTCCACAGATGGAGCGCTCTTTGCCTCTCTCTTTCCCCGTCACAGATGGACTCGATCACACCTATTTCTCTCTTGCATACCCCATGGCTGCAGAATGAGTGGCTGTGGGGGTGTGTTTGTGAGTGTTGACTTCACTGTAGCAGAATAGGTGAACCTTCTGCATAGGCCTGTGTCTGTGTGTTTAAAGTGTGAAGCACTAAGAGAATATTAAGCTTCTAGTTAAAACCAAACTTGGGGCAGATTCTCATTTTCAATTCAATTAATAAAATACCTTAAAAACCTGCTGTTCTCCATAATAATTCACCTTCAGCGTAGTTGATGGTGAGCATGTGCGAGGTGGCCTGTGGAGAGAGCCTGCCTGTCTTAGATGGCAGGGGGTCCGGCTAGCCGGTGGGACCACCCAATCTGTAAAGCAGGAAGCAAACTGCCGATCTGTCATCTGTCATCATAAGCCCACCAGTCAGTACCCTCCTAATTAGTAGCCATGGTAACCATAGCTAATTCCCCGGTCTGCCATGCCAATCACGTCCTTGTCTGTGGCGGCAATCAGAAAAGGCACATTTATCCACCGCTGGGCCGGATTGCTGTAACAGACGTGTGTGTAAATGTGTTTGCGTGTTGGTGGTTGCCTTTGTATGCTTGTGAGCTCGTCAAACCCCTGTTTTGTTTTGTTTTTCTTTCCCAGAACAATGACTTTCCCTTAAAAAAAACACACCCTTCGCTCGGGAGGCTTTGTAAATTCATGATGTTGGTAAAGACTGCAGGCAGATGTGTCAGAGCTGGGAGAAGGGGTGTGTGCCACATTGTGATTGTCTGTGGGAATTGTTTGATTAGCTTGTCGAGTGCTAGCAATCCCCCTCACACCCACAACGCAATCAAACAACACGCACACAGATATGTTGTAGACACACTTAACCTTTTTTTCCTCTGAGGTCAGGCTGCTCTGTAAAACAACACAATCACGCTAAATATGAGCCCTGCTGTTTCCCAGATAAGTGACACCCTCACCGACGCATCTGATTCTATTGAATTTTAAATGAAATCGACATCTAATCCGAAGACTTAATCAAATAATCAACCTTGAATCAGAAAGTCAAATACGCTGAAATTACTTTGTAAATATTGAATCACATGCACGTGATTAAATGACGTATCGACGCGGAGCAGAGGGGACGTGCAGGTCCCATACATTTCCCCCCCATCAAGCACGCCCGTCAGTCATTTGCAATCGTCAATCAGAGTGTGGTCACCAGAGACACACGGTGAAAGCACCCCATACCCCCCCATAATCAATGACCAGAAAAGAAGGAAGAGAAAAAAGCCTCTCGCTGGCATTCACGGATTCCAATCATAACTTCAACGCCACATCAAAGCTGTGCTCAATTCAGATGTATGCTGTTTGATCCCCCGACCTGCACACACCTTCTCCCTCTTTCACTCGCAGGCACAAGCGCGCACGAGCCACCATATGCGCATGTTACCTACATTGCATTACAGCGAAGCACTGAAATGAAACATAGATAAGTTATGGGCCCCTTGCAGGAGAAGGGATGGGTTCCAGTGGAGTTCCTCTCAGCCGGACCGGATGGGGAAAGCACCCAGATCTGACTGTTGGGGTGACAAAGAAAGTCTACGGGGACTCACCTGTCTCATGGGAGAGGGTTTTGGTTCTCCCTGTGTTGCTCGCGTGATGCATCGCTCCGTACTTGTCGCTCATTGTCATGAACCCTCTACCCTTCTCTCCTCTCAGCCACAAAGCTCCACTCCTGTTTTCCCCCCTAAGAGTCTTTTTTTCTTGGTTCTCAATCTTTTTTTGCTCTTGTGTTCTCCGGTGCAACAGAGTAATTTGTGTCTCTCCTTTTCTCTTGTACGTCTCCGTCCTGTTTTCACTGAGGCACAATCCACCAGCCAAGTGCCAAAGGAGAAGCCCACTCTCCTGCCGCACACGTGTAAGCTGTTGCACTGCAGAGATGCACACCTCGCACCAAAACACACATCGGTAGGGAGAATAAAGCAGAGAAGACGAGCGTAAAGCCTGCTGATCCCTTTCCTGGAGACTGTAGCTCTTCTTTTCACCTTTCCCTCTGCAGCACCAACTCCTTTTAGTCGCTTGATCTGTCAAAAATCGGGGTCAGATCAGGCAGAAGACAACGTGCAGAGGAGAAATCACCGAGAGCGAGGAAAGCACCTTTCAGCCGGTGGCGGGCACAGCACAAGACGGGGAGAGATGCGGCTCCATCCTCCATCTGCCCACAGCTGAGACTGAGAGCAGACTCAACACACACATACACACCCACTCTCACTCTTTCTTTACTCTCTCTCCTTCTCTCTCACAGCAGCGTCGCACCACCGAGATGGAGAGGAAGGGATGACGGCGGGAGCCAGCGAATGAAACAGGGAAGAGAGGAAAAATGGGGGTAGGGGGTGAGACAGCGAAAGAAGGAGGAGGTGGGAAGGAGGGCGGGAATGCACGACAGAGCTCACAAGCACCAGAGAGTGAAACAGTGACAGGAACGTGGAAATGTGACAAAGAAGACTAGGAAAAAAAAAAAAAGAGTGGATGGAAACAGGACGACGAAAGGCTGGGATGAGAGAAAAAGCGATATGGAGAGAGGAGAGGTCAAGGTTAAAGGGTGGAGAGGTAAAGATGCAAAGGCAGGAGGGGCAGAGGACGCTGCAGCAATATGTCAGCTCTCATATGGACATGCTCACATCAATGCAGTACAATGTCACACATAAAAACTAAAATAAAAAAACTGGCAGTTGTGCTCTATGCTTGCAAATGTCACCTACAAAAAGTCAGAGAATGAAATGCATGTTTTTATCCATGCATAGAGAAAAAGCCTGTATGACGATGAATGCATGCCGACTCCTTGAGGGGATACCAGGTGAGTGAAGGTCTTCCCACTGCCCAGCAGAGGGCACACATCTTGTCACATACAAATAACCAAAAGGCTGAGGTCATCCGGCTGGTCATGCTATATTAATGTTTCCTGTGCCATGTAAATGAAGACATTAATCAAAATTCAGTCTGTTCAGATTGCTTAGCTGCTCAGATTGTGTGAGATCATTCATCATTTGTATGTTTAGAGATTATCCAGCTCTACTAAGATACATGATATAAAAAATACTCAGTTGGAGGCTAATCTGAAATACTGGACTTTTTTTAATTTGCTCTTTTTCATATTAATGAGTGACTGAGAAAGTGAATGATGCTTATTAAAAGGATAATGGAGCCACTATCTACCTACAATGATGCCTTCACTGTTTGCATGCTTGTGATACTGAACATGCAGGTATTCAAGCATGCAGCTCATAGAACTAACATTTTTACAAATGCATATTATAGTCCAGACCCCCCCCCCCCCCCCACACACACACACTCACACAACAACAAAATATTGTGATATTAACAACATTTTACCACATTTATGCAGATAAAATGTCCAACAGCAGTTAATCATCTGATTCTGCATTCATGTCTCTGCACCAGTGACCATAACTTTTCATGTTCACTTAAAAATCATGGTGTTAACATTCACTTCTTTGCACGATCCTGCGCCGGATTACATGTTGAACCTGTTAAACCAAATACATCAATTGAAGCCCTCAGGTCAGCTGATCAAAGACTCCTCCTGCCTCATCAGACCCGTATTAAAACCTGCAGAGCTTGACTCTTCAAAAAAGGCACTTCAAGGTAAAAGAATTAAGTGTTCTTTTTAAATCTGTACATTTTTAAAGCTTATTCCTTAAAAAAGTAATGAAGAAATATTTTTATACAGACAACCTTTGAGGGTTTTTCCGTAATATATTTCATCTCTTTCAAAACTGTGTTTATTTAGTTTGTTTTTTAAAACCAGTTTGTAGATTTTGTTTGATTCTTTTTATTGAATGCGTTTTATTAAAGATACAATGGCAAATTATTTCAAATCTTTTAAATTCAAATGCAAGGAAATCACACTGATTGCATACAATGTTTTTATGACAATTTAAGGCATCATGCTGGTGAAGTATTTATTTATTTTTCTTTGAAATACTTCAATTTGCAAGTAAATATAGCTTTTGTATCCAGTGGCGTGCAAAGACTTTTCGAAGGGCAGGGGCAAACACCACTGTAGAGGGTGTTTTAGCACGTTTTGGCTCACAAGCAGGTAATTTAGTGCACGTGTTGGCTCCCCAGAATGATTAGTTTAACATGCGTTTTGGGTCCAAAGGGCATTTAAGTACACATTTTTATTCCCAAGAGGGCAGTTTAGCACACATGTTGCCTGCAAAGTGGGCCCTTTAACGCAACTTTGGCTACCAAGGGAGAACTTTAGCACACAACTTCAACAATTGGGTCACAAAGCAGTGTGGGTGGTTGCGGGGTGACTTTGCAGCACGGCCGGCTCAGTCAGAACTTATTTTTTTAGCTGCTTCAATGGCTGCATCTGCCTTTCTAGTAGTTCACTGGTACTGCCGGTAGATGGCGCCACGTCTGTTTCTGTCAGCTCATCACACCCGGTGCTGAGGTTCTATTTAGGCTAAAAAAGGATGATAAAAAGCACTATTGGGATGGAGAATACAGCCTTATTTTAACACAATCGACTGGATTTTGGTCTTTTGGGTGAAGGTATATATTGTGACTAGGGGTGTAAATAATAATGGTTTTGTATCGATGCATCGATCCAACAGCAGACGATCCGATTCATCGATTCATGTTTTTTTTTCCTCCGGTCTATTTTTATCCACTTTATTTATCCATCATTGCGCTGATTTTGTGCATGATTTTTTGATGAAAGGCCTTTCAGAATCTAAAACGCAGGGGTATTATTATTTTTCAGTGAATGAGGTTTTAATAGGAAAAGGTGGAGTGCAACTTTTCTACTTATTTGCTGTTGTTACTCAAAAAAAAAAAAAATGCATAACGATATTACAGCTTTCACTGATTTATTTCAAATTTGAAACATTGGCTAGCCTGTAAAGTGTAAAAAAAAAAGAACCAATTATCGAATCGTGTTGTGGTGTATTCTTGAGTATCGAAAATAATCGAATCATTGGATCAGGAAATCGATACTGAATCGAATCGCCATGATGGATGTGATTTACACCCCTAATTGTGACTAGGGGTGGGTATTGGCAATGAAGTCCCGATTCAATTCAAATCACGATTCACATGCCACGATGCGATTCTATCACGATGCATCATGATACTTGAAATATTGCGATGCATCGCGATGCATTGTGATATTTTCACTGAACACTGTTAGAAAAAGATCCAGCCCTTACCAGTGGCTGACTGGCTGGGTGTGATCTGGATCGTGTCTTCATTTGATACATAACTGAAAGCAACTGAATTCATACATAGCTATATTTATTGAAAGGACTTTTGGAGGTGTTGCCATGGAAACAAATACTGGACAGAAATATTACTATTACTGGCGTGGACACACTGACAAAAAGTGCTTAGGATTTATAAAACTTGAAATAACAAAATAAGGATAATCAGTGCCGTTTACATGGCCTCAGTGGTCCTTTAAACCAATGAAACCAAACTATTCAAATGTATATTTCCCCTTTTGGAAATGACGTGCGTCATATTAAATCGGTTTTTACCTTCTTTGTTTTTAAAGCCAAAATTAATCCAAGCATCTGACTTGAAATGTGATGGAGCCGCCGGGCGAATTTTCTCAGTCTCCTCCATGTTTTGTTTTTACGAATGACTGGCCGCAGTATCCCTCGGACGGAAATGCTTGTGACACAAGGCAGCGGGCGTCAATACATCCGCAGCGTGTGCCAACCGTTCATGTATTTTATTTATTCCTTTTTTAAATGAAGAATCGATACTTGGCGTCAAGAATCAATGCAGTAGATCACAACAATTAGAATCGCGATGCATCGTCATGACGATTATTTTGCACACCCCTAATTGTGACTATGTACCGTTAAGCATAATCATCCCTGCTTATATATTTCCACATTGTGCCCTAGTTTAACTTGTGTCCTATAAATATATAATTATTTGAACAGAAAATACACATTTCAATAGAAATAAAATGATAGCAGCCACCTTCTTTCTGTACCTCACACTAATTATGGCAACATTATTTATAGAAGTATTCCTGTTTGCTCTATACAGATGTTAATATCTTATTATTATGGAGCACTGGGATTCATCAGAGGAGCTGAACCTCTGATCCACCACGGCACCTTATTATTGTTTAGTGAAATGGCATTTACTCTCCACACAGAGACTACTGTAGAGACATATTTCCATTTATAAATTGGTAAACTGGCTTAACACTTCCTGGAAATCACCTAAAGAGAGTAACTATGACTACTCACAGGCTTTTCCATCCGTACAAACAGAACAGAGAAAAAAAAAAGGTGTTTCTTCCAATGCAAACTCTGCTATGGAGTTGGAACAAACATTAACAAGACAATGTAGTGGCTGATTGACCTTTCAGTGAAATAGTGTGTTAGACAATAAGATAAGCTTTGCGATGATATATTGGAAGTGTAGAGGCGTGCTGAAAATATAAGACTTATTTACCAGCGTAAGGATCAACAGCAGAGGAGAACCTGCCGTTACGCACCGAGTGGACTTTCATGCTTCTAAACTTTAAACATTGAAAATGTGTGTAAATCTAAACATAGACAAGTCTTTTTTTGGTCAAATTAGTCATAAAATTAAAATAATCCAGCTTAGCACATTTTGTCCAAATTTGGCAAAATTGTGCCGAATGTGTTAGGAATCCAGTTTGTGTGGGTTGTGTTTTTGTTTGTCTTCCTTCCTCCACCAGGGGGCGCCTGGTTCTTGTTGGCCTCCTCACACACCTGCGGATGGTTGCCTCATTAACGGAGGACTCTTAAGCTGCTGACTGCCTCTACCTCGACGCCAGAGTGTGTGCCAGTTTTGGGTACTCTAGCCAAGCTGAGTTTTGTTGAGTCAAACTGAGTTTTTGTCTACCTGAGTTTTAACCTTGCTGTTTTTTGTCTTTGCCTCTTGGCAGGAAGACATCCTGCAACTGGATGTTTTGGACCTTCTCCCCCCTGGAAGGATTCTCTGAGCACCAAACAGAGCTGAGGATTTAAGTTTGTGGTTTGGATCAACTTTTCCCCCCAAGGATTGTTTTGGGCTTCTCTCCGAGCAGGAGTTTTCATCTCCACTATAACCCGTTCAAGTACCACAGGAAAACTAAGTGGCAGTCAGCTTCTCCGTTCACCAAGGAACAACCGCAATCTGGGTAAACCCTGTCTGCCCTCCAATGAACAAGTCATTCACTGGCACAACCCACACCGACTGGATTCAATAAGAGACACCTTTTTCTGGAAACGTGAGTCTGCAAGTCTAAGAAACTAATTTCCCACTGAGCCTGAACTAACCGCAGTATCTTCCCCTTCACTTTCCAGTTCCGGTTCGACAGTGTTCAGAGCAGCACTGGACTCATCTCATTCTCTCTCAATAAAACCTGTTAAATCTTTTCCTGGTCTCTCTGTTTGGTCTTCTGCATGTGGGTCAGATCTTTAGATAAATCATGACAGAAGGGACCTTTTACATATAAAAAGGGTCATAGTTTGACAATGCGTATGACAAGAGATCTGAAATTGTACACAGTTGTTGTCCACAACATGAATAACAAGTGTAGTAAGTGGGAGGTCAACTGTAAATTATAGAAAAGATATAACTTAATAAGTATTGCATTGTTTTATTTAAGGGGGGAAAAAGTTTTTTGTTTTTGTACATATTTGAAGTCTCACAGCTCTGTTTTTTGTAAAACCTACACAGTTTGTACAAATATCTGCAGAAACTAGAAGGTCTTAGCTTTCAATAGAGATATATCACAAGCATGTGGGAATTATATTGTCATTTTAGCGGCCAATGGCATTTTTGGTATGGAATACGTTTGTGCTCAAGCTATAACAAGTGGGTGTTAAGGCTTGTTGTTTAACGATTCAGAATAAGGGGTGCTAAATTGCTTGTGTATCTTTTGTTACATGCATTAAGTTGGGGTGTTGCAGGCTATCTATGGGTAACAGCCATTAAAAAAAGTGGACTGTGTGTTCAACAGGAAGTTGAAAGTTTTCATAAAAGGAAGGTGAAGTTTTAAGCCAGCAATAATCAGAAAATAGCCAAATCAATAACAATTACAATAGAAAAACATATTTATAGATCACTTTAAAGAGGTAGATGATCTCAGTGGTACAAACAAAAGTAAAAAAAAACGAGGTGGTTAAATATAAAAACATAAAATATAAAACATAGGAAAGTTGTGTTTGACCTCTGCCCTTTTTTTCTGCAGGCTCTTTTGATATTTTATTTGTTTTATTTATTTAATTACCATAATTATTTTTCATTTTGATCTACTTCTGCAAAAAAATGTCCACCATCTTGTTGCATTCATTTGTGCTCAGCTGCTTAGACATTATTTCCTTGTTATTGTTATTTCTGATGGTCCACATATGTTTACATGGTCAATGAGTCTCCCTCCATTCCCTGCCTTGAACCAACGCTTCCTTTGTGGCAACAATGAGCTCCGATAGTTTCCAGTGTCTGTATGGACATCGTTTTCAAAGGAACCACAGTGGCAAAAACTTCCACTGTTGTTGAGTCTCATATTAGGAAAACTGCACATGGTAAATTTTCTATAAGCATAACCTTCTATTAGCAAAACTCTTCTTAAAACCCACCTCTTTTCTTTGGCTTTTGACACCATGTAGAGTGTTGATTTTATGTATACACATGCATATTTTTATCCTGTGTGGGCAGTGCTTTTATTTTATTTTATTTACTTTTATTTATTTTAGTTATTTTATCTTTTTTGTGCAGCACTTTGGAAAGCTTGTGTTTATTGAAATTGTGCTATATAAATAAAGTGGAATGGATTGGATTAACCTTCACCCATTAATTTGGTTTGGTCCAATTAATGGTTTGGTCATTGTAGTTTGGACATTAATGAAGTCAAATACGCCACAACAAAAAAAAGTTTGCACATATTATCTGCTAAAATGCAAAAGAGGATCTTAGAGGATCAGCTTTGCTCATACAAACACATTTTAACTTTTTTTAGACACGCAAACCTTCTGAAGATCAGGCACAGTGTTATTAGATGCTGTGCATGCTTGTAAGGTATAAGTGGTATAAGTTTTTTTCTTAAAAAAAGCTCTAAACGTTATTACAGTGTAGTTGTTTATTTTTTGAGAATTCAGTTTTATAGGAATGAAGCATGGTTTGATTCAATAAAATATTCATACTTGATTGCTGATCTGCATTTTTGGTTTGTTTTTACTTGTCAAACATACAAAGAGATAAATTAAGAGCTCAGAGTTATTTAAAACCATCTTTTTCCAAAGGTTATAAGCACTTAATATCTCCTTTGTAGTGATATACAACTGTTAGGGTGTTGCGGTTTAGCATAAATCTAAATTATCTGGTCCCATCGCCTCCAGCTAAAGCAAACTCCCACTGACATAAAAGAACTCTTATCTCAAAAAATGGCTCCACAGTTAGAACAAACACTATTAAATGATTGTTTAAACAAATGTTAGATCTGCATTAGATGGTTTTTTTCAAAGGAGGAAGATGATTATTTGAACGGCAGCAGGAGAAATTGAGCCTCTAATAATATGAAGAAAAGAAAAACATTTCTGGGAAACAAACATGCAAAATAATTCAAAAGGAAATCTTTGCATAAAACACTGAAAATACTGCAGATTGATATTCCGCTGCCTCATTTTGGACCAGAAGTATGTTTTAGATTTATATTTATGTTTAGCTGAGTAACTGAAGAGAGAGGAGGACATTAATGTTAAAGGACAAACCCTGAGCCACTTCTCTAGAGGACCGCTGTCAGCCTCGTTTTCTGTTTCTTCGTGTGACACTCCAAGACATCATCTATCATCCTCAGCGTGTCACACAATTACTCCCGCGCAACACGCCAAAGCCACCCCCGTAGCGCACGTTTGCCGGGCCGCTTTCACCCACATCCGTGTGTTGGTATACGGTAATCAGGAGCGGCGTGCAACAGGCCAGACTTTCCCTCTCAGAACAAACGCTTCCAACCTAAAGCTGTAAAAAGGGGACTTTTGTTTTTGTTTTTTTCGGGAGGAAGGGAGTCGGTTTGTGAGTGTGACTTTGGCATAATAAAGTTACAAGCACATGTGGGGGTGTACGGGTGTGGATAGGGGAGGTTAAGAGACGGTGGATTTTTAGATGAGGTCCACGTCGATTCGTCATGATAAAAGACCCATCTGAGACAGAAGCAAATTGCTTTCTTGACAACACCCTGTAATACTCCATCATGCACACGCTCATGCACATATACACGTGTACGAACACGTACAGTACATGGTAAAGCAAAAGGTAGACTCTTTCAGGTGCTGGTTATTTATCAATGCCATTCAGCGTCATTATACCTGGCACATCTATATAAGCATATATATTGGGTGTATATGTGGGCAACGTTGAACCTCGCGCGCTCTGTGATTCACCAGAGTCTGTCCACGCTGCAGTAATTGAGCATGGAGGACACAGGGCTGAGTGGAAAACATGTCAAGGGAAGCTGAAGAATGTGTTAAAGGAACAATGAGAGGGAGCTTATGGAAAGGTCACAGGTAAGATGAGCAAGCATCACTTAATGACCCGACATCAAGTCAAATCTCTGTGTAGGCAATTTATACACATTTACATTCTCTCTTCTTGTATGCTCTGGGGACAGTATGGTTTTAAAAACTCAAAGTGGCTGTGAGTTTATGCAATCCATGCCCGTTATTTCTAAGATTTCTCTAATTCTTCAGTTGTCTCTTCGACTCACAACTTCTTTTCACACCTTTCTCTTTCTTATCCTATATTCTACTCCCATCCGTCTAGTTTGGCTTGTTTTTGCCTCTATGCTTCCTGCCTCCTGAAGAGAAACACAGAGAGATCGCAGGTGAGAGGGTAGGAAGGGGGGGGTGTGCTGTAAGGTGCCCCATGGCTTGAACATGGTCATTTGTCATGAGACTGAAAGCTTAAGAAAAGACTAGTTAACCTTTACAGCTGATCCCCTTGAGACACGGGAAAAAACACAGGCCAGCAAAACACCTCGAGGAGAAAGGCGGGTTGTGCACGTGCGCACGCTCACGCATGCACAGGCTTTTCTAGCATATTCCGCCACAAATCGATGGTGGTGAACTTTCCTACAGGGAAGTGAGAGGAGGTTACCATTTTTACACCAATTCTTCCCTCCAAATTCTGGCTGCTTTCTTTAGGATAAAGTCTTCATGTTCCCAATGGCCCTTCTCATCCCCCCTCCACCTTCCAAATCACCCCCCCCCCCCCATAGTAATTAATCACCTTGTGCTAATGAGCTATTAACTAATGACAGATTGACATGCCTCTCCCTGTGTGTGCATGCTTCAGTATGTGAGTCTGTGGAAGTGTTGCCAGCGCCACCCTCTGCACACTAATGTGATTAATAAGGTTAAGCTCTTATTAGGGAGCACAAGGAGTGCATGCACATGTAGGGATACACATAAAAAAGCCAGCATGAAAAATCAAGATACTTCTTACATCCTTAAAATGGAGGAGAGCTGAAAATATCTTCAGATACAATTTGTAGAGAAAAAGCAAAAAGCGCTTCATGAAAACACTTAAGGCATCTTAAAAGCATCTTCTTTTTTTATAGTTTCGCAGCATGTGAACTTTACTATGGTTTTTCTGAGTCTTTCTGGTTTCAAAAGCAATCAAATCTGTTATCATACTAATCCTATTTGGATTCCTTTTAATAAATTGGTAGAAAGTTTGCAGGGGGTTGCTCTGGTTGGATGCAGTCGCTCCCTCTGCTACCTAATGCCCCTGTTACATGAAGCAAAGTTTTCATCTCTTTTATCTTTAACTTTTACGGATTTGGAATAACAAAGCAACACCGCCTATTTCAACACTTTTTCCAAAGCAATTTACTGGAGTTTTTCTGATGCTAAACTAAACCTTACATTAAGTTTCCTGAATATTGTTTTTCCATTAATTGGATCAACATAAAAGACGCCAAATTATAATTTGGATGGATGGATGATGTATGGATGGATGGATAGATGGATGGATGGATGGATGGATGGATGGATGGATGGATGGATGGATGGATGATGGATGGATGATGGATAGATGGATGGATGGATGGATGGATGGATGGATGGATGGATGATGGATGGATGATGGATGGATGATGGATGGATGAATGGATGATGGATGGATGGATGATGGATGGAATAATGATGGATGAGTGGATGGAAGGATGGATGGATGGATGTTGTATAGATGGATGGATGGATGGATGGAATAATGATGGAATAATGATGGATGGATGGATGGATGGATGGATGGATGGATGGAATAATGATGGATGGATGGATGGATGGATGGATGGAATAATGATGGATGGATGGATAGATGGAATAATGATGGATGAGTGGATGGATGGATGGATGTTGTATAGATGGATGGATGGATGGATGGATGATGGATGGATGGATGATGGATGGAATAATGATGGATGAGTGAGTGGATGGATGGATGGATGATGGATGGATGGATGTTGTATAGATGGATGGATGGATGGATGGATGAATGGATGGATGGATGTTGTATAGATGGATGGATGGATGAATGGATGATGGATGGATGGATGATGGATGGAATAATGATGGATGAGTGAGTGGATGGATGGATGGATGATGGATGGATGGATGTTGTATAGATGGATGGATGGATGAATGGATGATGGATGGATGGATGTTGTATAGATGGATGGATGGATGGATGGATGGAATAATGATGAATGGATGGATGGATGGATGGAATAATGATGAATGGATGGATGGATGGATGTTGTATAGATGGATGGATGGATGGATGGATGTTGTATAGATGGATGGATGGATGTTGTATAGATGGATGGATGGATGGATGGATGGAATAATGATGAATGGATGGATGGATGGATGTTGTATAGATGGATGGATGGATGGATGATGTATACTTCTTTAATTTTTTTCACTTCTATTAATAATTAGTTAAAAATGCCATCATTCATACTGCAATTAAATTAAAGACTTCAACCTTCAGTTATCTGTTTCCATCTATTGATGTTTCTTGTGTTTTGCTATTTATCATTTAGTTACAAAACAATAAAAAATAAAATGTCCTGTACTTATATAGCAGTATTTCAAGTATGATCATTCCAACAGTAATCCCTGATATAGCAGGCTAACTTTATTATTTAGATTCAAGTATTTACCACTTGTGTTCATGTTTACAGTTACTAAAAAAACTAGTTAACAGCTTGATAACTTTAAGATGCATTAAAAATTCCATGATTTATTTTCACCTTAATAGACTGCACTTTTTTCATATATATATATATATATATATATATATATATATTTAGAGAGAGATGATATTCTCCACTAACCCAACTAGTAATTGTCCTCAATGTCACTTCATTAGGATTTCACACCATCCAAACACCTGTAATGTGAAATTACAGAAAAAAACAATAAATTTTTTATACTAGTGAGAGAAAAAGATTTGAAAACAACAGAACAGCAGAAATTAGCACTTGGGGTTTTATTTACTTAGATGCCCTGGCCTTTAACTGCTCTTCTCTTTAGTTCCAAGAGAAATGTAGTTACAGTCACATCATCAGATACTCAGGAGAATAGCTGCACGACATAATAGGGATTCTAATCTAACTGGGTGTTTTCCATTTTCCCAGGATATGGATGTATGTGCCGGTGCATGTACCAGCTCTGCACGAGCTTCGGTGTGTGTCTGACCTAACGGTTTGTCCCGCCGGAGGAGTTTTGGCGCATACCGGGGGCTCATTTGCATTCTCGCAGCTCTCACCACTTTTTTTTGTGGCTTTAGAAGTGAACAGCTGCTTAATGGTCATTGCTCTTCAGAGACAGGACATTGGGAAGCACAGAGGAGGTTATCCGGGGTTTCTGCGCCACCAAACACGTATGCACGATGCACAAATGCACAAGCAGAAGCAAACAACAGGTAAAGCCTGGCTTAGCTATGGTTCCAAGAGTGAGATGTGACCATTTAGCAGATGTTTTTCTTTGCAAAAGGGACTTTGGTTACTTTCCACACTGTTGAGTTTAACTACGACGGAAAACAAAGCTGCATGTTCATGGTTTATATGGTAGTCGATGTGACAACAGCAGATTGGAGAGATATTTGTTCAGCAGTGTAAAAACAATTCCACAAAACGAAATTGAGTATGTTAGAAACCCTGTTAGAAGTGCACTTCGTACTGGAATACAGTAGCTGAATGTTCCAAGCAACTGATAGCGGGAATAATACCAATTCTGTACACCACTGAAATCACTGAAATCTGCTCTGCTGAGGGGACGCATGGGTGAACGGAGCAGTGGAGGGTGTTTGTAAAACCTGATTTAAAAAGCAAAAGAGAGGATTGTTACTGGATTTTGAGGTGATGGCGTGGCGAAGGGGGAGTGCTTTGGGTTAGTACCCCACCCTTAGATTTAAACCCCGTACCAGAGACACACTGACTCACGTCCAAGAACAACTACATGAAATGGCTTTCATCTCCGAGCTCATTTGACTGTTTCACTTGCAGACACACATGGACGGGCCGTGTTTCATGAGATGCCAAAAGAAGGGATTTGCTGGAATAAAAGGGGAAGTGAGAAAAGGTTATCACCCAGTGCAAGAAGTGTGTCGAGCCACCCTGCTGCCACCAGCTCCTTCTCCACGGGAAAGTTTTCCTAGAGCAGAGGTTACTGAGAGATTACTCAAATAACCTCACAATTTAAACATTTCTAAATTTTCTTTTTCAGAAACAATGACATGAAATCAGTGGTTATGATATAATATAAGGGCCAGGCTAGAGATTTTTTTTTTAAATACAAGAATAAAGTTATTGCATTAAGAGAATTATGTTATAATATTATCTTAAAGGAAAAATCCAGTGTGGTCGGAAAATGTAGTTTCTCTTATTTCATATATTGATTAATGCTATTTACTCACTATTACTCACCTGCAAGGCCACACAATTGCCCTGTGTGTGGGTGTTTTTAGACCAGACATACATCCTTCCCATAACAAACCAGATTATTTCTCAAGGTTTATTAAAAACATGTTACTGTTTAACCAAAGTGTCTGTAATTTGTTTTCATTATTGTAAGTAAAGGGGAACACAATTTGTCCAGATCAGAACAGGGCTGATTACCGTGCAATAAGGGCCGTACGATGAACTTTTCTCTGCAAAGATATGAAAATAAAGTGCAGACTGAGTGAAATCCATCGATCTCGTTTATTTAACTGGAGCAAATAGTTGAATATTTTTTTCCCACTACACTGGTCATATTCAGAATTTAAACTTCTCAAAGAATTTAAAAAATTGAATTATTTCATACTGTTTAATACATGATAAGTGTTTTTTTATTAATAATAATTTCATGTGAATGTGCTTTACTGGAGGCATCCATGTTTGTCAAAGAACACTACTGCCACCTACTGGTTAGTGACATTGTCACGGTGCGGTATCGGCTGTTGATCAAGTCCCAGTGCTGTATCTGGTGTTTGTCACAACGCGCTATTATCCAAGTCATCTTGAAAACATTCTTCCTCCAAATGTTGGCTACATATTACGTGTTTTTTCTCTGGCCAGAAGTACGATGGCAAATCCTCCCTCTTCAAGTTGGCGATCCAACGACCAACCCGTCCGTGGAGGATCAGGAATCAGAAAGGTGGAATAACTCTTTTTTTTCACTTTTACCCGATGTATTCCAACATCCAACTAGATGACGCTTCTCTTTAAATGTTAATGTCCATAAATCATGACAGAAAGAATATTTTAGTACAAATATTGATGTTTAAAAAGGAATTATAGGGAACCAGCTAAGGGCCCATTAATGAAAGTGGGGAAATTTTGTGTTGGGTTTAAATCCAGAGAAATGTGAGTTTAAGAGTTTAAGAGTACGAAATGATCAAACACAGACAGGGATTTTGCAACGTCAGCCTCTGCACAGGGGAGAGAAGCTGCTGTCTCACAACCAGCACCTTTTCCCTTCACAGCAAAGCCTTTTATTAATAGTTTACAACATAATAGGGCGGGTCTTAAACAGAAAACCCTGTAATGATTATCTGGCAGGATGCAGGTCATAAGTGTGAAATGACCATCTGGCTGGATGGAAGTCACACAACCGTGTGACTCTGCCTCATGACCTACTGGATGCAGGTCATAAAAGTTTATGACCCTCCTGATTGAATCACAGGACAGAAATGTAGCATCTTATTTCTTCAATGTTTCATATGCACACACAATAATTATATATTATATAATTATAACTCTAACATTTTGAATGGCTACTACTCTATATTGTCATCTGCACTAACACTAACATTTTGTTTCTTCCAGAACTGGCTCATATTTAGGCCCCTAAAATCCCCCCCACAGCATGCTGCTACTGCCACCATGCTTCAATGTGGGGGTGAGTTTTCAAGGTGCCATGCATAGTTCCTGATCTACTAAAGGTTTCTATCTATAAAACATACATCATTTTGATAGCATGCACAAAGCTAACCTACTAACCTTGTGCACCCACATTTCTATCTCTGCCATCAGCAAAAAGTAGGCAATGCCAATTTAGTGTGTTTGACTTTGAACTGTGCAAAATAAATAGACTGTACTCCTTCAAACCTTGGTGACAGATACACAGACTTCCCATTCAAATATGGAGTTTGCAGTTCTTTTGCACTTTCATCTTTTTAACTGTGGTGTTGTGCTGTTGTAAAGTTGCAGAATTGTTGCTTTTGTGACAGCTATGTCTTCCCTGGCAATTCATACTGGGTCTCAACAGTTTGCACTGTTTCTGAAATGTCGGCCTTTCAACCAAAATAAAGGGAAGCGCCTCTATAGAGATTTTTTTGGAAGTGTGCACATATATGCTTGAACTGTTTCTATTTGGTTTGCAGATTAAACGCTCCAATGATGGTGGATAGTTTTTATTTCTTCCCAGCTGGCAAAACTGCACATGGTTATTGTGTTTTAGCAGCAGCTGCATTTTTTCGTATTGGCACAGCTTTTATAGGATAAAATATTCATCTTATTCTCTTGTCTCAGTTTAAGTTGCTACAGTAGTAGCCCTTCAAAATTTCCCACTTTCATTGATGGGTCCTTGGCTGGTTCTTGGCTGGTCCCCTATGGTTCCTTTTTAAAGGAATTTTAAACGCCACATTATCAGTTTTTGTTATTCTTAGCTGGACCACATCTTCAGCAGCATTCCTCATATGATTGTATTTTCCTTTTTTTTTTTTTTTTACTTAGAAATGAAGGTTGTAAAACGTAGCTTAAAGTGGCAGCAGATTTCTTGTTGGAAAAGCTCCAGTTTCGCCTCGTTCAGGGCGAAACACTCCCAGCCTGACAGCCGTCCTGGAACTCCCAGGGAGCCGAGATCTGAAGGACGCGAAGCAGATTTTTTCCATAATTTTATGGACATTAATATCTAAAGAGAAGCGCCATCTTCTGGTCAGACCCTGTAATTCAGTGAAAGGGTGGAGGAAAAGAAAATATGCAAGAGGAGGTCACTCCAGTGGCTGGAAGTTGGAGGAGATTTTGCTGGGAGTTGGTGGGAAGTGGGCTGCAGTTCAGCTGGTATTTGTACTTGGAAGGGCCATTTTGAATGGCTGCTACTGGATTTCTTGTATCGTCTGATTTTTTCCTGCAAAAGAAAGTGAACGATGGCAGATTCATCTATGTAGAGTTTCGCCAGTCAACCTATTCTCATTATGAGTGCGTGTGAAATCGTACGAAAAGTTATGCACCGTAATTTCGTACGTTTTGGATGTTTTTTTCGTCGTATGCGCATCTGACGCACCATTCACGAATATAGAATATAAATTACAATTAGCCCTAACCCTGACCCTAAGATATAAAACAACAAGCAACGTAGTTAGAGACATGAATAAGTGATGATTGCACTGTTTTTCCCATTTTTACGTCCGTACGCGCATCTGCTTTTTTTTCTGTCTGCCAGCACATGCGCACTGATCTGGTTTTTTGAGGAAAAACGTCCAAAATAGTGTGCATAACTTTTCGTACGATTTCATACGAACTCATAATGAGAATATGTTGCGCCAGTTTGTCAACAAACTCCACCACCTTCTCAGCTTTTAGTGCTCCCAGTCAGGAGCCAAATCTTAGAAGAACATCTTTCCTGCATTGTTGACAAATGATTGTTAGAGATGGTGAGAATGCTGGAAATTTTTACCTAGCAATAAAAAATGTTTACTCCTGAAAAAAAATCTATAAAATCGGAATTTCTGGTGACGACTAGCAAAGAGAACTTGGTGTAAAGGAACGTGGTTGAATTTAAGCATATTTATCCCCCAAGATAATTGTCTAATTGTCGGCATTAAACATTCGTAGAATTTACATTAGGGCTGAAACTCACGATTATTTTACAAATAAAACCGAGACAGAGGTGATGGTGTTTGGAAGTGCCATCTCTGACTTGGGACCTTTCAAGCATTTTGTGCGTTCCAAAGTAACCAGCCTTGGTGTCACCATAGACAGCGATTTTAAACTAAACGAACAAATAAATAGCATTTTAAAATGGTGTTTTTATCATCTCCGTCTTTTATCTAAGGTAAAACCAGTTTTATATTTTAACCTTTCTGAGCAGGTTTTACACTTTTTTATTTCTAGCCATCTGGACTTCTGCAATGCACTTTATTCAAGCATTAGCCACCGAGCTCTCTCCCGTCTGCAGTTGGTCCAAAATGCAGCGGCTCGTCTTTTAACAGGAACCAAAAAACATCAACACGTAACAGAAGTTTTTGCGTCTTTGCACTGGCTCCCTGTTCGTTTTAGAATTGATTTTAAGATTTTATTGTTTGTGTTTAGAGCCCTGAACGGGATGGCTCCTCAATGCATCACTGATCCCCTCCAGATTTATTCTCCGGCACGTGGTCTGAGGTCTGAGGGCCATCTTCAGTTAACAGAGCCTAAGACGAGGCTTAAAACCAGAGGCGACAGAGCGTTTTCTGTAGTTGGCCTGCCTGTATACGGACTGCCTCTACTGTGGAGTGTTTTAAGTCTCATCTTAAGACCCACTTTTACTCTTTGGCTTTTAACAACGTGTAGTTTGTGTGGTCCTCTGTGTCCTTTTTAGTTTATTTATTGTTGTATTGTGTTTATGTATTGCTTAGGGATGCACAATATAATCGGCCCCCTATCGGTATCGGCCTTAAAACTGAATATCGGACATCGGCCACCCCACCGATATTTAACCCGATATTTGATCAGCTTCTGAGTTTCTAAAGTCTAAAAAAAAAAAAAAAAAAACTACTTCTTCTTCTTCCTCAAAAACTTCTTTTTTACAGACTTAAAAACTTCTAAAGACGAGGGAAAAAATATTGATACATTAAAATATCCCAATATCTTCATATGCTGATATATTGCCATTTAAAAACACCATATCAATCTCTTTTACTAATGAAATATTGCTATATGTCATCGTTATGCTACGAAATCCCCCGAAAATTCACCAAATGTTGCCATATTTTTATATGTTGATATATTGACGCGGTATCGATCTATTTTACAAACAAAATCTCACAAGAATTTGCAAAATATCACGAGAGTTTGTAACAGAACGATGAAATTTCACGAGATTTTGAAAGTAAAATAGATCGATACCGCGTTTTTAAAAATCAATTTGATATCAGCATATGAAAATATATTTGAGTTTATTATTTTTCAAAGTGTCAGAAATGGATAACAAAACTGCTATTTTCAATGACTACTTATTTTTGTCCAGCTTTAACATCGGTATCGATATCGGTTATCGGCTACATGAGTTTTAAAATATCGGCATATCGGATATCGGCCAAAATCCCAATATTGTGCATCCCTAGTATTGCTGTGTTGTTGTTTTTTATTTGTTATGTACAGCACATTGGAAACTTTTTCTGTTGTTAAATGTACTATATAAATAAAGTGGATTTGATTGAAATAAATAATTTTTTTGGGGGGGGGGTTAATCAATTAATAATCAGATAGGAAAAGGTTCCCTAAAAATATTTTTTTATGAAATCAAATCAGGTGAAACTAAAACTTTTCCATTTGAGGACTTCTGAATAAAGCAGATCGACAGGCAAAAAAGTTTTTTTTAATCTTAAACGCTAAATGTTTATATTTTTTTTTTTACAATCGTGGTATAGTTACTGGGTCACTCTGTCAGCTAAAGGCATCTTTCACAGTCTCTATACTCCAGTTAATTATTAATCTATTCCTAAATTAGTTGACAATAATTTCATCAAATTGACCGTTTCAGCCCTAATTTAGATCCAATCTAAATAATATCAGAAGCACAACAGTTAATTTTCTGCTGATGAATTTTGATTGATTTAAAAATATCGGACAAAATTCACTATCATGGTTTATTAACAACTTTTTTTTTTTAAACTGTGACTGGCGAGCTGGTGGAGGCGCCAAAACCAGAGCGTTAGCCGCTGACAGGCTCTAAACACAAAGCCCCCTAATCCAATCTGACAGTCTCACTGTCATGTGTGACACAACTTTTTCATTTTGCAGCTGTAAATATGATCACAAAACACTGGTTTTAATTTGCTGCTCTGAAAGGATGAGAAATGACAAGCTTCTGGCTTCCTGAAGAGGAATGGTTTCATCATGGATGTAAAACACACTGGTCTTCCTGAATGAAAGTGCAAAGTAAAGGCAGAAAACCCGTATATAATTATTAATATTACCATAAATTGGAAATCCCATATTTTACTCTTAAAACCTCATAGAAGATTTTTATGTTTACTCTAAAACTGTCCTATGATGTAAACATGCAAGGTGTATTATATATGCTTGAAAACAGCAATCTTTCCATCCATTGATTTAAAATGATTCAAAACCAATTTCTGAAATAAGTTTCTCCACTTTATTATAAGCTATGGCAGGTTGCCAGGATTTATAAATATTATAAATGTATTAAAATGACTTTAAGTCAGTGATTAAGATGGAGTCCGTGGAGCAGAGATGGGGGATGTGGAGCCATCAAGTCATCTCCATGTCATGTATTTGTTGTGTTCAGCTGCTGAACCAGGTGAGTCCAATCTGCACCATTTTATTCACTGTGTAAACTGGACTCACCTGGTTCGGTGGCTGGACTTAACAAATCCATGACATAGGCTGTGTCCGAATGTCCACCCCTCCTAACCCCTAAATCCCTCAATCCCTATAGTACAGGGACTATATAGTGACTTTATAGTGAACATTCGGACAGATGATCACTAATTTTTGCTCCCCGTAGGTCACATAACTCCACCTCCCTGCATGGTGCCTGCGCCATCTTTGATATTGGTCCCACTGTCACAAATGATGCAATGATGTTTTGCGAGGAGAGCTCTCATTCCAGGAAATATCTGCTCGTCTACTGAACATACTGTACATTGAGGGTGTTTGATTTTAGAGGCTGCGTCCTCCAAGGACCTGGTCTACCTAGACCAGGTCCTTGGAGGTCTATGAAAAAAGGGAGACGGATGTATTTAAACAGGTCTAGAATTCTCCGGCTTTTACTACCCGTATGCTTTGTTGCCTAGCAACCGTGCAGTAGCTCCTCTGCAATACAGATGTTTAGGAGAGCTCAGGGCGGAGCTCTGGTGTGCCCTGTGGTGACAGGAACTGTTGTCACAGCTAAAGTGCAACTAATTTACAGGCTGAGTCACGGGAGGGAAGCAAACTTACCAAGAGAAGCTGGAGGTGAAACCGTTTGGACCTGATCAGCCAAACATCAAAATCGGCTTGGCTAACTGCTTGCAGCGAGGCTAAAGCTTTGTACCGTTTTCCTGCCTCCTTTTTCAATCGTCAGGGTCTGACCCAGCATGGATAAAGACAGCTAGGACTGATTTAAAGCACTTTTTAGAAAATGCAAAGAAGAAGGAACAATCTGGGATTCACATGGAAAATAATAGAATATAGTCTACTTTTTCTAGATGTTTGTTCATTTGCATAGTTGCTCTTAAATAAACACATTCTCATAAAAAAACCCATATATATATATTAAACTAATAAAGCTGACTAATAGCTTCTCCATTATTAAACTGGTACATTATTTTTTTAACGTTTGTGACTCAATATTGGACCATGCAGAAAGCACATTTACCTTCTCAAAGCCTCAGAACAGCAAGATTTATGTAAAAAAAGTAAAACCTTGTACATGAAATTATGTTTTATTTTTATAAAATGCTTTCATAATTTTTGGTGTTGTTGGAATTCATACAAATATATACTGGTGTGATAACTTACTATACTTCTGATTGGTTTTTGGTTTACGTCTCCTATAGTCCTGCACAATAAATAAAATAATGTTAAAATCCATTCAAGTTTGGCATAAAGTGATCGCATATTTATATGTACGTGGGGTATCAATACTTAATAAAAAGGTGCTGTCAGTTCTGGAGCAAAAAGACACAACCTGCACCTCTGTGGAGGAAGAGGATGATCCGAGGAGTTTTGAGGGATTGTAAAAAGGCAAACAGAAAGACAAAGCAGGCCGACAATAACTCACAAAACCTCCTAACATTGCAAACACAGCCTGCGTGGAGAGATGAATGAAAGCCTGGGCAGATAAAACAGTGAGGACAAAACACAGAAAAAGAGATAGTGAGAGCTTCATCAGCCACAAATTACAACCTCTTCATGCGTTTGTAATTTTCTTTTTCCTCTCCAAAGAAGAAAATTAAGTTGATGGTCCTTCAGCAAGGACTTTTGTGAAACTCTGACAAAGAACAGTGGAGCGAAAAAAAAACCTATAAAAAATATGAAATTGCAAACAAACACAAAGCTCTTATGTGGGCCCACATTTTAAAATGGCTTTTCTTCAAAATGGGGGCTTGATGAACAATTTTCACCGTCTATACATAAAGAAAAATGACATCATATTACTTTGGGTGAAAATATAGTTATTAGAGGCCAAACCCAATGGAGCATGTAATTGTGGTTAATTCTTCTTCCTGTCATATATACTGTAACTCCTTTATTTTTCTAAAATGTGCCAGTTTAGGACAGTGATTCCCAACAGGAGGTAATGGTACCCCTAGTGGTCCATGAGTGCATTGCAAGGAGTGGGTGAAAATATTTTATTTTTTAGGCAGTAAAATGATAACCTGACTCCGCCAGATGGATTTGCTCCGCATATTTTGGATTTGCTCCGCATATCCATCTGGAAACCTTCCGTAGAAGTAATTTTGGGAAGGGGCGAAAATACTGGTTAGCTGATTGGCCTATGTTGGTGATAGACGGGCCAAATAAACCAATCAGATCAACGAAGCATATGACTTACTAACAGAGCGACGACGAAGAGGAGCCAATTGATAGATCAAACTCTTGCCAAAATCAGTCAGGAGAAGAGCAAAAACATCTTTTCCTCTGAGAAAAGCCTCCAGAGCAGTGTTTTGCTCTTCTTTCAGTGAAGAAATACTCTGCAATTCCGATAAAACTTGCTGGATAGCCACGCTAACGCTAGTTTCATCGGCTGAAGCCGCCATGTTCTTTAGACTGAACTGTCGCGCTTCTCGTTGCATCACACCTCAACCCGCCTCAAAGCCAACGCTGATTGGACGTTCGTTTGGTCAACGGCTCCAAATTTTCTTCAACGGAGAGTCTCCAGACTGATCTGCGAGTGAAACCTTGAAAGCTCGCGAGATCAGGATGGTCTCACGGGGCGAGTAAAATGAGGGCGCAATGGAAAAAATAAACAAGCTCTTATCAATCAAAAAGTACGTTTTTGGGAGTCTGGATTGTCTGCTTCACACTGAGCTATCAGAACTCAGCAAAGCAGCTCAAGTTTCTTAATGAAAACAAAGTAAAACTAATTACCGTAAATTCCGGACTATAGAGCGCACCTGATTACAAGCCGCACGCTCTAATTTTAGAAAGAAAATCAATTTTGTACTTTTATAAGCCGCACCGGATTTTAAGTCGCAGGTTTCCCACGTTGTATGAGATATTTACAAATAAAGATATTACATGTGAGCATTGTTTTAACGTTTGATTTAATCCGTATGATAAAATAAACAAATACGGTACATATTATGAATGCTTTTTTTTTCAAACTACCTGTAACACATTTAAATATACGTATGTGTCGGTAACACGCAAATAACGCTGCATAAACCTGTACTTTTAATTGAACAACGCACAGACGATTGCAGCCGACCAGGAAAAGTCATTAATCACTTTCTTCTTCCTCCTGCGCACTAAAACCCTCAAAGTCCTCTTCCTCGGTGTCTGAATGGAACAGCTTCAGGATGCCGTCACTTAGGAATGCATGATATTGGGATTTTGGCCGATATCCGATTTGCCGATATTTTAAAACTCATGTAGCCGATAACCGATATCGATACTGATGTTAAACCTGGACAAAAATAAGTAGTCATTGAAAATCGCAGTTTTGTTATCCATTTCTGACACTTTGAAGAATAATATACTCAAATATATTTTCATATGCTGATATCAAATTGATTTTTAAAAACGCGATATCGATCTATTTTACTTTCAAAATCTCGTGAAATTTCATCGTTCTGTTACAAACTCGTGATATTTTGCAAATTCTTGTGAGATTTTGTTAGTAAAATAGATCAATACCGCGTCAATATATCAACATATAAAAATATGACAACATTTTGTGAATTTTCGGGGGATTTCGTAGCATAATGATGACATATAGCAATATTTCATTAGTAAAAGAGATTGATATGGTGTTTTTAAATGGCAATATATCAGCATATGAAGATATTGGGATATTTTAATGGATCAATATTTTTTCCCTCGTCTTTAGAAGTTTTTAAGTCTGTAAAAAAGTTTTTGAGGAAGAAGAAGAAGTAGTATTTTTTTCTTTTTTTAGACTTTAGAAACTCAGAAGCTGATCAAATATCGGGTTAAATATCGGTGGGGTGGCCGATGTCCGATATTCAGTTTTAAGGCCGATACCGATAGGGGGCCGATTATATCGTGCATCCCTACTGTCTCTGACTTCAGTCTCATCCTCGTCGCTCTCACTTGAGCACTCGCGGTCCTCTTCATCGCGCAGCAGCCCAGCCTTCCCAAATCCGCCGGCGATGCTGGATGTTTTCACACGGCTCCACGCATTGAGAACCCACTGGCAGACATCAGTGAAAGATGCCCTTCGCATGCGGCCAGTTTTGGTGAAGGATTTCTCGCCACTCATCGATTTTATTGATCTGTTTTTTGCGCCATGAAAAAAAAAACATGCATTAGCGGCACTGTATTATAGGTCGCAGTGTTCAAACAGCGGGAAAAAAGTAGCGGCTTTGTAAGCAGGCGACCTCTCGGCGTGATTTTCCGTTGAGAAGATGAACTTCTCAGGCAAAGTGAAGTTGAGGCATCAGCAGGTTTATTTGGCTCCACAGCATTCAGTCTCCATCAAACATACAATCTCTGGCTTAAATAGACACAGCTGATGGACGAAACCATTTACATGAAAATTAACTCCCCACTTCCATCTAAAAAAACACACATTTAAATCAAATATCTACAAACACAAACTTAAGGTTATTTTTTTATAAACATTTTCTGATTTAACTTACACCCAAACCCTATAGAGATACCACAAACTATGTGCACAACTCCCCATATTTTCCATGGTCTCTCCCAGAACCTATAAATGGTGTCTGGACCCCCGGGGAAGCATTTGTCCAAACACCCTGGAGAGGACACAGAAAAGACAGGTAAGTCACTTTCTCAGCACCACAACACTTCCTTTGCACTTACTTCTAACAGACTTTACACTGACATTTGCTGAAGTTTCTAAACAGTAACCCTTGCTTGCTCTAAACATCAATCCTCTTTTCCACAGACAACCACCCCAATTGCTAATGGAGAGCAGCTGTGGAGAGCCTGGAACAAAAGGCTACATGCTAAATATTAAAATAACCAATAAATATTCAATAAATATTTTAAAAACCTTGTGTGCAAACTGTTCTTTATGTGCAAATCTATGCTTAAAGTGCAGTGCTAAATAAAGTGTCCTAGTGCTAAGCAAGCTGGTTTTTAATAAAGTGCAAATGCCCCTTTAAAAAGTTACAAGCTATTTACATAAAGCTATATACATAAAAATAGTCCCAGGAATGAAGACCTCTTCATTACAGGCTTATAGTCCAGAATTTACGGTAAGTCTGATATGGAGTCAGAAAAGTCTCAAAATCTTAGTTGAAACAGAAAAAATTGAAGATGATGTTTAATGTAATTTTTTACCTTATAATGTGAGAAGCTAAAAAAGCAAATCTAAAATAATAAGAAATATTCAGAAAGGTTTACAAGCTGAAGTTATGCAACTACATAAGCCTGTTGTACAGAAGGTAAAACCTTTTACGACAATATTTTTGAAGAATCAAAGCAGAATAAAAAAAAGTGATCACACAAGCCTATATGCTAGAGTGCGTGACAATTATGTGGGCCGGCTCCTTACTGGGTAGACAGGAGAGATTACACTGGCTGAGCCACACAGATCAATACGCACAAGCAATGGCCAAATGTATTCCTTGTGACAGCCTATGAAAGACCACAAAAATTTGTGAGAGGATCATTTAGCCTCAAAGGAAAAGCACTATATTCTGAGTGGGAACTCATTATCAGGTGGAGCTCTGCATACTTTAAATAGTTATTGCTAGTCAATAAGCACTTTCTCTCTGAAAGCCTTGAACGCACACGGTTTAAATGAAGGCCTTGAAAATTTTCCACACAGCGAGGAAATAGAAGGGACAAAATAGAGGGATGCAGAGAGGCGTGAAAGAGGCAGGAAAAAATAAGAAACAAGTGAGTTTGGGGGTTTCCGTCATTATGATGGATAGATGGAGCGAATAGGGGCTCCCAAAAGGAGGAGTATAAAAATAGGAGAGCGTGGTTCCCCTGACACCGGCCCTCTCTGCCTATGTATCAAATCAAGAGTCTTCTTTCACCTATGGCTCGCTCCTTTATTCTCTCCACCTTTAACAGACATCATCTCCCTACATCCTTCCTTCTTGTTCTCCGCCCGTGTTCACATCCACCTACACCCAGCTCAACAAAAGCAAAACATTTCTACATCCCACTTGGTTGCCACTTCATCACAGTCAGCTCTAGAGGCTTTATTATTTCTTTCTTTCATTCAGATCCCAAAAGACACAGTAATACAATACAATTGCTTTCTTTTTATGAAAAATCTATATTTACACAGAGGGATTGCTCGGAGACCCCTCTGTCCTTTTATCTCGGCTGCCTTGCCCTGCTTTGTATTCACGCTGTTGAACAGATTCAACACTTTTTAAACTAGTGGTCTGTGAGGGATACTAATGGAAGTCTTTCAGAGCGTAGCTTTATTGTTCTGCGCGCCTCAAACGCTCCACAAACCAAAAGCAGCAGCGAGACCACAAAGGGGCACCACCAGAAACCGTCCCCAGCCTCCTTCCCAAGTCTCACTCCCATTCTTCTTCTGTCCTCCTCAATATCTGTCACTTTCTCATTCATTAACCACACCCCTCTTGCCATCCATCCATTGCGCTTCTCCTCTCCGGAGAGGAAAAACAAACAGCTGCCAGGGTCAGGCTTGCAGATCAATTCCAAATGACTTTGAAGGGCGGAGAGCCCCGATCAACTTCCTCTAGAGATGCTGCTTACGGATACCAGCGCTATGCGCCTTAAAATCAGCGCAGAATAAACAGAGGCTGTTCGATACTTTCTGAATCCAAGCAGCGTGTTTACACAGGTTCCCGTCAAGGTTACAGTAACGTGCGTGCTCATAGTGTATCAGGAGTTGGTTGGAGCACACATTCTAGTGCATGTCTGTGATCATCAGAGGCTGATGATGAAATGTCCACAGGTTGGTTCACTTCCTCTGACACTGACTTACTTCTCAAATCCTCCTCCAAACTTCCCGTTGGTAAAAGGAGCCAGCTTCTTCTTCTCCTTCGCCCACCACCCTTGGCTCTATTTGCGGCTCTTGCTGGGCCAAGATGAGTCGATGAATCATTTTTCATCTTATCAGTCATGTCTATGCCGCATCTCTCCATCTTCTCTGTTTAGACCGCTAAATCACTGTCTGTAGACACCCATCCATCAGGACAGAGGCAGGCTGTTACATTATTAAGTGGAGCTGAGTAAAGGTTCAATCAAGACGCAAACTGCTGTTCTAATTTCTGCTCACATGTTCTCTCAAAGAAGCAGTCCCATAATCTAGGCCCTGATTTACTTTTAAAGAAAAAATCTCTTAGTGCTGGTTATATGTAGTGCAGTGGTTCCCAAACTTTTTTTTGACTTGTGTACCACTTTGGGAATTTTTATCCCACCATGAGCCCCCCACCTCAGTGAAAAGTATTAATGACTGCCTAGAAGTCGGACGTACAACTGATTATAAAATAAAAAGTATTTTAATTAATCCTTTTAACTTGAGCATTTCATTCTTTGGCATCTTGTTCTTTCCAACTCAAACTCCCTGTCTTTTTTTTTAAGGCTAGGCTTAAAACTTTCCTTATTGGTAAAGCTTCTAGTTAGAGTGGCTCAGGTTATCCTGATCTATCTCTATAGTTCTGCTGCTATAGGCTTAGACTGCTGGAGGACATAGGGACCCCTTTTTCATCATTCTGCTTCATTCTACACTGCAAAAACGATCTAGAAATTAGTAAAAATGTCTTAAATTAAGTGTATTTACCCTTGATTTGAATATGAAAATTTGATAATTTGCCAATGGAATTAGTATTTTTACCCTTAAAATAAGATAATTAGATAATATGCACTTGGAATAAGACAATGTAATTGTGTTTTCTTATTTTAAATCTAAATTGTCTTGTTCCATTTGCAAAATGTCTCTTTTACTTCCTCAATTTAAGAAGAAATGCACTTATTTTAAGAAAAAAGGAATTATCTAGATTTAGATTTTTTCCAGTGTATCTCTATTCTCCCACTCTGCAGAATCTGTTAGTTCAATCTCTAACGTTCTGCTCTCTCTGCTTTTTCTCATAGTAGCTTCATCTGGTCTGTTCCTGTTTGGCTGTGACTCCATCCTGGAGAGAAATATCAGCTGTGCTGCTGCCATCAACACCTTTGTTTCTAGATGTTGGAGCTTGGCCTGTTTTCCAGTGTAGTCCTGTTTCTCTGACTGTGACTAACTGGATGTGCTCTCTTCATCCTCTGACATGGGAGCTGGCTCGGAGCTCGTCTGCCTGGCTGTGTGTTTCCTGGACGGGGCCGCCTGTGGAGCTGGTTGACAGTTGCCTTTTGTATCTATGCTTCTTTTTCTATGTCTGCTTCAGTCTCCTTGAACCCCAGTGGGCCTCAGCAGATGGCCGCACTGAGCCTGGTTCTGCTGGAGGTTTCTTCCTGTTCAAAGGGAGTTTTTCCTCTCCACTGTCACTACAAGCATGCTTAGTGTGAGGGATTGCTGAAGAGTCAATGAGTCGATGCAATCAGCTGGTTTTCGTTAGATAAAAAATCCCAAAAAAGACAATTAAAACCAATCCACTGGACTTCGTTTCCAAGTTTTGAAGACATTTCTCTTCCCATCGAAGAAGGTTTTTCAATTCAAAATGTCAGGAATAGCGTTGAGTTCCAGGTTTTACACAGTAGCCCAACAAAGCCTTGTTGTTATTTTGAAAACATGCAAACTGAAACTGACGAAGGGGTCCACCCCCTGTTTTGGGGGCTTCTTATAACTTTCCACTCCACTACATTTTGAGGAAGCTGCTAGTGCAGCTTAGCTTTGTAATCCGCCGTTGCTGTGTTTCTCTCTTGAAATGGAAACATGTTGAACAACTATTTATTTTGGAATGTTCTGAACAACAAGTTGGGGCAGCACCAAGTCCAACCACAAAGAAATTAATTGCCTGGATGAAAAGAATTAATTTAATGGATTTGTTCTTTTTTCAATACCAACAGGCCATAATGAAAATGAGTTTAAATGAAACAAAACTAACAAATCTATTTCTAAAATGTAAGGAGTAAAGGTAAAAAGTTGTCTAAAAGAACAATTAGTCTAAAGTATAGATAGCCGTCATTTCTACTTAAATAAGGTCACAAAGTATTTTTACTTTACTTGACACCTCATGTGAGTGGAGATATATCTATTGCCATTTTCCAGCCACACATAGAACTTGAACTTACGTCTCATGAAGCAGTTTCAAAAGCATCTGACGAAATATAGATCAAGACTTTAGAATGTTTGGCTGCATGTCATTGTGTGCTTGCATGCTCATGAGTGCACATTAGTCCTCTCAACTCTTTGAGTTTTGGCAGGAAGATCAGAAGAAAATGTGTGTTGGTGTGTGTCTGTGCGGATGTGTGTGTGTGTGCGACACAGGGGGAGTGAGTAGGCATGAAAGTGAGATTCTGCTCTGAGACGTTTGATGTCGAAGAACAGCGTCTGCTGTCTGTCTGCCAACTGCCAACCCTCTATCACCGTCCCAACACATGGCCTCCGCAAAGAGTGTGCATGTGGGTTTTCTGTGTGTGTAAGTGGCCTGATTAGGAAGGGACTTGGCTAGGTGACATTGCTACAGAGCTACTTAGACCCATAATGTGCACCTTACTGTGTCGCAGTGAGAACGTGTGGGCCTCAGAAGGCAGAGAGGGATTTTTGTTTTGAATCACATGACGGGGACAAGGCGAGATTTGAGGGAAGGAGGTGAGTATGGGTATGTGTGCATGCGTTGGCGTATTGGAAAGGGTGAGTAATCTCTCACTTTTCATACCTCTCATCCCACACCAGTAGTCTTTGGATGGGTCCTTAACATACAGTGTCAAGTATTCGTGGGGCTAACTGCTAACTGATGCGTGTGTGTTTCTGCATGCGTCTAAGCAGAAAATGTATGTTTAACAGTGGAAATGTGTACAGAAATTTATGGAAACCGCTCTGTTTAGTAGAGAACGCCGATTCCATCAGGATGGAACACAACCATACTTAATACCAACGTTTTTCCAATTAGAGTGAACAAACAGAAAAACACAGGGTTCCAAAACAGTCATTCAAAGATTCCGTAAAAATTCAAAAAATATCCACTGGACTTGGTTTTCAAGATTTGAAGACGTTTCTCCACCTCTCCAGGAGGCTTTCTCAATTCAAATGTCTGGATCCGCAGTGTGTTTGAGTCTTATATGGACAAGGCCTGGTATTGCTTGGAAACATGCAAATGGTAACCGATGAATGGGTCGTTTGGTTCCATCGTTAGCCTGTAATATCTGAACCTGTCTATGATTCTAGGGGTCGGTCGTTAAAGGGGGGATTGCCGTTAAGGGGGGGATTGTCTCCTGTAATACCTGAAACCTGTCTATGATTGTTAAGGGTCGGTCGGCCTTGTCCATATAAGACTCAAACTCACTGCGGATCCAGACATTTGAATTGAGAAGGCTTCCTGGAGAGGTGGCGAAACGTCTTCAAATCTTGAAAACCAAGTCCAGTGGATATTTTTTGAATTTTTACGGAATGACTATGACCTGGATGACTGAGAACCTTCATCAGCACAGTCATTCAAAGACTATGGCATTTTTCTGTTTGGAAAAATCTGCTGTGTGTGTGTATATAAGTATATAGATATATATATACACTCACCGGCCACTTTATTAGGTACCCCATGCTAGTAACGGGTTGGACCGCCTTTTGCCTTCAGAACTGCCTCAATTCTTCGTGGCATAGATTCAACAAGGTGCTGGAAGCATTCCTCAGGGAGTTTGGTCCATATTGACATGATGGCATCACACAGTTGCCGCAGATTTGTCGGCTGCACATCCATGATGCGAATCTCCCGTTCCACCACATCCCAAAGATGCTCTATTGGATTGAGATCTGGTGACTGTGGAGGCCATTTGAGTACAGTGAACTCATTGTCATGTTCAAGAAACCAGTCTGAGATGATTCCAGCTTTATGACATGGCGCATTATCCTGCTGAAAGTAGACATCAGAAGTTGGGTACATTGTGGTCATAAAGGGATGGACATGGTCAGCAACAATACTCAGGTAGGCTGTGGCGTTGCAACGATGCTCAATTGGTACCAAGGGGCCCAAAGAGTGCCAAGAAAATATTCCCCACACCATGACACCACCACCACCAGCCTGAACCGTTGATACAAGGCAGGATGGATCCATGCTTTCATGTTGTAGACGCCAAATTCTGACCCTACCATCCGAATGTCGCAGCAGAAATCGAGACATCATCAGACCAGGCAACGTTTTTCCAATCTTCTATTGTCCAATTTCGATGAGCTTGTGCAAATTGTAGCCTCAGTTTCCTGTTCTTAGCTGAAAGGAGTGGCACCCGGTGTGGTCTTCTGCTGCTGTAGCCCATCTGCCTCAAAGTTCCACGTACTGTGCGTTCAGAGATGCTCTTCTGCCCACCTTGGTTGTAACGGGTGGTTATTTGAGTCACTGTTGCCCTTCTATCAGCTCGAACCAGTCTGGCCATTCTCCTCTGACCTCTGGCATCAACAAGGCATTTCCGCCCACAGAACTGCGGCTCACTGGATGTTTTTTCTTTTTCGGACCATTCTCTGTAAACCCTAGAGATGGTTGTGCGTGAAAATCCCAGTAGATCAGCAGTTTCTGAAATACTCAGACCAGCCCTTCTGGCACCAACAATCATGCCACGTTCAAAGTCACTCAAATCACCTTTCTTCCCCATACTGATGCTCGGTTTGAACTGCAGGAGATTGTCTTGACCATGTCTACATGCCTAAATGCACTGAGTAGCCGCCATGTGATTGGCTGCTTAGAAATTTAGTGCTAACGAGCAGTGGGATAGGTGTACCTAATAAAGTGGCCGGTGAGTGTGTATATATATATATATATATATATATATATATATATATATATATATATATATATATATATATATATTATACAGATATTTATTCATTAAAGATCTGTCCAGGAACGACAAAAAATATCCTTTCGCCCAGCTCTGGTGCACTTGCAGGAATGCTTATTAATGTATACTGTCCCTATAAAATAAATAAATAAATCTAAATAAAATAATGAAGGGTATTGAAAAATAATGCCAGTTCTAGAAAAAAAATAAAAAAAATCCTCCGTGCTATATTTGGTCTCAGAAGGCCAAGGCATGCTTCCAAGATTACCTCCAGACAGATGGTAACGAAAGAATTCAGTGTTTAGATCTGAGAGATGGGTGGTGCAAAAAAAAAAAAGATGAAAATGAACTGAAGAAGAAAAACAGAATAAGATCTGTGTGAAAAAAGTCAAACACTTGTCTGCAATTCATACGCAGACATGCTCTTCTTCTTCTTCTTCTCAAATGTAGACACAAACAACCGAGCAAACAAACAGAGATTGAAGAACTAAGATGAATGCGCAAACAAGAAAAGAAAAACACCAAGATATTGGCAAAGCAAAAGGCTGAAAGATCAGGTGAATTCACTGAGCAATGACAGACAGATCTTCCTTTCACACACTTCCTGACATTTTCACTCTGATAGAGCCAGATATAGCTTTTCTGCCTCCTCACAGCTCACAAAAAGTCATGCAACTGTGCACACTGCGAGAGCGAACAGTTGAAGACCAATGGGGAGTGAGCTATTTTTGAGGAAAAAACAGAATAGAATATGGTTAAAAAGATTCAGCTAGAGAGAAGAGGAAGAGGGGATTTAACCATCCTTTGGCAAGTGCAACTGTCTTTGTGATCCCAGCACTTCAGGTGGCTTGCATTTCATGACAGGGTTTTGAATGCTCAAAGGCTTGGGAAATTTGAGAAAAACAAAAGAACTGATTTGGAAATAGAAAAACAAATCAAGAGGAAGTAATCACTACAGACAAGAAATAAACATTACAGACTAAAAACTTAATAGAAGCTCAATAAATAATGCTGTCAGACTAATTTGCTCTGCTTATTTTTAAAGCTTATTTGAAATGTCATATTTTTCAGGGTGTTCAGATTAAAATAAATAGGAAACGGCCGTCTACCAATCAGCAATTAGTCAATTCATATTTGAAAGGTCCAGAGGGCTGGACTACATTAATTAAGCCCAGAGGTGAACCATGCATACTAACGCTGATCTGGCTGGGGGATTGCAATTCAGTCCATCACTGGAGTTCTGAGCTAAAAAAAAAAAAAATCACTTGATGACTGCTTTCAAAACCGAAATATGTCAGCATCATCGAATTATGTAAGTAGGGATTTTTTAAAGCCACAAAAGCAACACAGCGGGAAGAGGATCTCTATTTCTATCAACTTAAAAATCCATCCATCCATCCATCCATCCATCCATCCATCCATCCATCCATCCAATCGGTAGGCAGTAAAAAGAGGAAGCCAATAAAAAAAAAACTCTCTATGTGTCATGTTTTAATTATTTATTCAGTTTAGACCTTTATGACTGTTGCAATAAGGTTATGCTTTGTACTTCCTTCCCTTTAGTTAAACCTCAGCTGGTGTAATTAGGGACATCCCCTTTTCTTCAATAAATAGCGAGGAGAAAGCTGAAGACTGCAGAGTGGGGTGGAGATTGTAAACTCTGCAGTCTCTTCCTACTCTCCTCGCGAGTAACTAAATTAATTGTCTCTGTGCCTTCTTTCTTTCCCTGTATGTATGTATGTTGTTTTAGGTGTTTAGACCTGACAACTTGTATATTAAATTTTATTTAGGGACTACACGTGTTTAACGGACACGGAGACGGAAAGGGAGGTGAGAAAGAAAGAGGGGATAAGATCTATGGGGAGAGAGAAAGAGATAAAGACAGGAAATACCTTAGAAAAAGAGATCAAATAAAATAAAACAAAAACGGACAACATAGAAGATTTACAGTAATTCCTTGAAGTCTGCTTCCACACCTTTATGAGATGCATATACTGTATATATCCCATGCACCTCTTTCTTCCTTTATCACCTTCATCTTCTCTTTTTGACTACTTGATCTGATATAACGAGTAAATTTCTCCACTTTGAGATAAAAAAAATCAATCAGTCAATCAATATAATGGAATTAAAAAGCACCTTCAGAAGAAAATATGCTCAAAAGCAGATGTGGGTGGCCTCAGAGTAGCCCTACAGGCCATCAGGCCGGAAAAAGAGCCGAAGGGAACCAAGATGACTGGGACACAATGAGGGCAGACAGATTAAACCTTTTCAGATATGATACAGATATTGCAGCTTTGAAAACTGACGATACCAATATTAATCCAATATCATAATGAAAAAAACAACTTCTACTAGAACTCGGTCTCAGATAACATTTGGTCCAATTCTAAATTAGTGAAAAACTTACTGTATAGTCAGTGTCAGTTTTTCAAACTCAAAATCAAAGAACAACCGGACAGAGACTGGCGGGCAACTGACAGCATATATTTACAACTATACACTCAGTATAGTTATAAATACTCCATTTAGGAGGAAGAGTTAAACATTTTAACTCTGAATTCATAACTATTTTTTTTACTGTGTAGCTACTTTTAAAACTCATTTTGTAGTGTGGACAGTTGGTAAAGACATAATTATTATTTTTTTTTTTACTCAAACAGAGAATAACTGTCAACATGAATATATGAGAACTAATGACCCAAGTTTATGACTTGCTTCTTAAAGCCGGGTGTGCGCTGTGCGATTATTTTGCCCTTTGCGATTATTTTGCCCTTTTTGGGCCGATTTTCTAGTCGTGCGAGAATCTTTTGATTGGGCCGACTTTCAGCGTGATGGTGCATGGTGTAGTGTACAGGGGGTAACGAGGGGCATAACGAGGCCTCTCACAAGGTCGGGAGAAAATCAAACATGTTTTAAAGTCAGTCGGCCGTTGTAAGGTGCTCGTGGGCGAATCGCTCTTCTTCTTCTTCTTCTTCTTCTTCTTCTTCTTCTTCTTCTTCTTCTTCTTCTTCTTCTTCTTCTTCTTCTTCTTCTTCTTCTTCTTCTTCTTCTTCTTCTTCTTCTTCTTCTTCTTCTTCTTCTTCTTCTTCTTCTTCTTCTTCTTCTTCTTCTTCTTCTTCTTCTTCTTCTTCTTCTTCTTCTTCTTCTTCTTCTTCTTCTTCTTCTTCTTCTTCTTCTTCTTCTTCTTCTTCTTCTTCTTCTTCTTCTTCTTCTTCTTCTTCTTCTTCTTCTTCTTCTTCTTCTTCTTCTTCTTCTTCTTCTTCTTCTTCTCAGAGGAAAACACAGAAGCGTGGCGGGAGTGCAAGTGAAATGGAGTTCTTTCTGTAAAACTGACAGACCGTAGCAGCCATGTTTGCTCAGCCATGTCTTTGTCCAAATACGTCGTCACCTTTTCTTTTTCAGGCTTTCAGCACAAAGTTGCACAAATCACCAAGGCAGCGCGTTTCACTCTAGTGAGCTTCATATTCCTCTTGTACTTCTAGACGGGTCGGAGTAGCGCTAACTCATTGCGGAGTCCCACCTGCTTTTTAGACGTACAGTGTGAGCAGTAGGGGTCTAAATCACATCCATCATGGCGATTCGATTCAGTATCGATTTCCTGACCCAACGATTCGATTATTTTCGATACTCAAGAATACAACACGATACGATTCGATTAATCGGTTAATTTTTATTATTATTATTTTTTTTACAGGCTAAACAAAGTTTAAAGTTTGAAATAAATCAATGAAAGCTGTAATATCTTTATGCATTTTTTTTTAGAAACAGCAAATAACAGAAGCAGAAAAGTTGCATCAAAAAATACTGCAAAAATACTTCAGATAATCAGTGCAATGAGTGCAATGCAATACCTTGGCTCCAGACGCCCACCCCCCCCTCTGCAGACGCTCCGCTGCTCCTCTCCCAAATTGCAGCTGACCGCAGACAGTGGCGCAGACAGGAGGCCAGCTTGTTTTGTTTTTTTGTTTGTTTTTATGACCGAAATTGTGGAAAACAACTCGTGAAGTTTGACCTGCTAGAAGAGCGAGGTGCGCAAGAACGCTAGGACCCTTTTTCCACCTGGATCTCTGCTCTATTCAATTCAATTCAGTTTATTTATATAGCGCCAAATTCACAACACATGTCATCTCAAGGCACTTTACAGTTGAACCAGATCATACAGTCAAATTGATACAAAGTTTTCTATCTAAGGAAAACCAGTTGATTGCATTGACTCATTGACTCATTTTGGCCCTCATGTCCCTCCGTCGTCGGACTAAACTCGCCCCCACTTCCTCGCCGCCTCGGTCGTATCTAGACCCACAGCGTGTAGCACAGACCACGCTTCAATATTGAGTATAAATCTAAAATGTCTGTGTCAAGCTCACTGCAACACACTGCTGTAAGGAAGCGAGGTAGGAGGGCAAAATAGGTTTAGCGCCACCGCAGCACGGGAGGGAGAATTACGCTCAGGAGCAAATGGATAAAAATAGACCGGAGAGAAAAAAAAAAAAAACATGAATCGATTATCTTGCGGACGTGTCGATGCATCGGATCGTCGGCTGTTGGATCGATGCATCGATAAAAAACTATTATTATTTACACCCCTAGTGAGCAGGTAGATTGCATCAGGGCATTGGGTCGCACAGCGTGAGAACAAACATCGTGAGCTGAGAACTTTTAAACCCTGTGGTTTCATTGTACAGTCTGAGCTGTTGCTGCGTTCGACGATTGAAAATATGCGTTGCCGGTATTAAGTGTTTAATATAAAACCGGCAGGGATAACCTCGGAGTGCAAGAGTAAGAAAATGGCGGCCACTTTTTATTCTATGTCATTTTTTTTTCAAAGAAAAGGAGAACTTCGGTGCAGAGAGACAATCCTATACAGTGTCATTGAAATGGATAAAGAGCAGTTTCATCATATCAGCTTTAGATTCTTCATTGGTTGACGACTTCATTTTAGGTTGATTTCACTTTTTCTTTCCCCTAAACAGGTTTTCTTTTGTTTTTACTCTCAACATTCTGAACATAAATTTACAGATATAACGATGTTATAGTTTAAAGGAATCTGCAGCATTCTGAGCACTTAGTGGCACTCAAGGACGATGTCAACAAACAGCTTTAGATTAAATTAAAACTAACCACAGTCTCAACTGAAATCTCACTTTTATTTAATTGTACTAAAAGTGAAATAAATAAATAGAATATCTTAAAACAAGCGATAAACTAGGCTTAGTTAGGACAGATGTGTCCCTTGTTATGAAGCCGTTAAAGACTGGCATCTTGAGGTCAGACTGAGTATTTTAGAGAGTTATACCACAGATGGCAATAATTTCAATATGACATCACTTATCATGACACCGACCTAACGGTCACTTTGGAGCTACATGCATTATTTCAATATTCTGAAATAGATAGTTATGACTTTCAGAGGAGCCGCTGCTGTTGTTGACCAATTGATCACATTTAAAGGTGACCGAAATGCACTATTGATTTTACACCAGAGGAGCTGATACCCGTCCTCGTGAAGTGGAATAAGCTTTTTAACTTAAACTCTGAGAGGAATAAAGTAAACACGCCTGTTAGCAACATCACAACATTTTGGGAAAAAAAGCAGAACCAAACAGCTGATGGATTGAAATCGTCCATTTCTTATGTATCCAGGGCTTTTGCCTGACTGCCTGTACAACTGATTCTCAGCTTAGTCATGAAGAATGTTCTGACAGGGAGATTTAGGACCAGCTGAGAAACCAGTCTGTCTCTGTATTCAGTTAGGGCAAAGGAAGGAAGAAGTCATATGCAAGTCTGATGATTAGCCAGCACCCAGTGTTAAGTGGCAAAACAGTGTTTGCACAATCAGAGGTTAGAGACTCTAATATAGATTTATTCAGCTCAGCTCTTTCCTCCCATTTGACTCCGTGCAAAACAAAGCCAACCTATTAAAGCGTGTATTGAGTGAAGAAGAAATGGTTTTAACAGAAATATTGACGTCGGAGCCCCTCTTTGTTCTCTGGATTGGTGCTGTTTTAATCGAGGTCTGCCTCTTTGGCAGGAATCCTTATGGAACAGACTGATTACGCCTGTAGATGTTTGTTTGCTTAGAAAAACATGACAATGATGTTTAAACTAAATGATCATGCATCAAACTGTTTTTTTTTCTGTAATGAAGACCTTTCCTAGTAGGTTTTGTATGGATCTTTTTTATAAATCAAGGGCAAGAAAACATTCCTTTTCAAAAGCTTTCATGCCCATCCAACCTTTTCACATTTTGTCACATTGCAACCAAAAAACCTCAATATTCAGCTGTCAGGGTTCCCGCGGGTCCTTAAAACGTCTTAAAAGACGCATTGGGGGGGATCCTTTTTTTTTGGGAGGGGTTTGGCATGTCTGTTTTCTCGGGGGGCGGGCGGGCCTGCTGGGTGGGGGTCCTGCTGGCGGCGTGCCGCGGGTGTGTGGGGGTCCGGGCGGCTCCGGCGGTGGTGGTGTTGGGGGGCCGGTGTGGGCGGGCTGGCTGCGCTGACTGGGTATTCGGGTGGGTTTTCCCTCTTGGAGGCATGGCGGAGCTGCTCTGTTCCTGCTGATCGCGGCGAGTGAGGCTGCGGGGCGGGTGGGGTATTGGAGTGGCTCTGGCCGGCGCGCGTTGGGGGGCTGGGGCGGCGGAGCTTCTCTGGCCGCGTATCAGGGCCTGGTGCGGGCGGCGGACGTGGCTGCTTTGGCTTCGTCCGGTGGGGGAGCGGCGTGGTTCGTTCCGCTCTGGCGCGGCCAGTTCGCGCGGATGCGCATGGGCCCCGGCCGCAGTCTGTAAGGTTTTCCTGGGTGGTGCGTCGCGGTGGGTGTTGCGGCCGGTTGCCGGGGCTTGGTGCCGGGGGGCGGGGCGTGTTTCGGTGCTCTGTGGGGCTGGGGCGTTTTGGTCGGTGCCGTGGGGGGGCTAGTGTTCGGTGCCCGGCCCTACTTCAGGGTGGCCGGCTGCCGGCGGGGCCCGCGGGCTCGTCCCCGCAGCTCCCCCCGGGGCGCTGGCATGGCGGTGGCTGGGGGGCGTCTTCGTGGCTGTCTCTCCTCCTCCCTTGGTGGGGGTCTGATTTCCGGGGCTGGCCCCGCCTTGGTGCCTTCGCTTCTGGGGTCCCTTTGAGCGCCTGGGGCTTTGGGTCTCCCGGCGCTGGACTCAGTGCTCTGGGGGGGGCGCCTCTCCGGCTCTCCACAACCACTATTGAGCATTTTTTCTATGGATAAACTTTACATGCACAAGTTCACCCTCACAAACAACGACAGGTGCTAGGCTACAGGTACTTAGAGATTCACTTCCAGACAGAAACCCCACATTCATATCTTCAGGTAACACAGAGTACATGTCAGACTTAATAATATTACTTTAGCGATAGTTTCAAGGTATTGCTTAATTGTATATCTCGTACCATGACTTTTGGTTGTGCTGTTCTTTTTTCATCTCGTTACAGGTGATGAAGCAGAATGTTTTGTCATTGTCTCCTTCCTATCTCCTCTTTCTTTCATCTTTTGTGCTTTTTTTTTTGCTTTTTCCTTTTTCTTCTTCTGTTTTTCTGCTCTACTTACATTGCAGTGTCCATATGAACTGTAAAACTCCCTGCATAATTATAATAAAGCAATTTATATGCATGAAACAAGTGGAGCTATATGGCAATTGCCATACCGCTACACTTGTGAAAGTAAAATCTGTTGGGCTCCTTTTGGCATCAAGACAATTATTCTTATTGCCACCTTGCCAGACAGGACACTGTAAAAAAAAAAAAAAAAAAAACGTCTTAAAAGGCATTGAATTCTACAAAATAAAACTAAGGCCTTAATTGGTATTAAGATGTCTTAAATCAGTCTTTTGTAGGTCTTAATTTTTAAAACATCATAAATAGGATTATTTTTATTAGAATTTATGTTTGTAATCTAAATAAAACGTTAATTAGACATTATTGGTTCCGTCCCGATAGCGGAACCAATAAAAGCGTTGTTGCGGCCGGGACATTTGGGAGATGCACCATTAACTTTTTGTCTGGAAAATCTGAGCAAGTGTAAATGTAACAATAATAGTCTCCAGCCAAGAGTTTTCTCCATGGCTAAAACCAGGGAACATACATGAGGCTCAGTGGATTTAGTGCAAGAAGTCATTCAAGCTCAGAACGATGAGAATTAAGGCAGTGGAGTCGCACATGCGAAGCACGAAACACAAAGCGTCAAAATGGAGTTACAGAGAAACAGCCGGTATTTCTCAGTTTAGTTCCACCCTTGTCTCTGCAACGCCTCCACTTATCACCAAATCAAACATACTAAGAAAACCATACAAAGAAAAATAGCTGCAAAAAAGACTTAGCACTGGTTATGTTGGGGCTTTAAAACTGATTGGTTTTGTTCCTGTTTTTAGCTTTCTTCCTGTATGGGAAGCTTTTTAAAATTTGAAACATTAGTGCAGTGGTTTATGTTAAAATAAACCTTTGGGTTAAGTTGTCGCAAGCAGGTTTTTCTTGTGTTTCTTGTGAATTTGGTCTTAAATTTTTATTTCAAGTGGCTTTAAAAAGTCTTAAAAAGTCTTGAATTTACCTTGGCTTATGCTGTAGGAACCCTGGCTGTATTTCAGCTGAACTTTCTTCTGCAGAAAAAGCACATGTCTATGAAACCTCCTAATAAAGAGTTTTGTCCATGTGATGTCATTTTGTCTAAGCTTAAACACAGTTGTGTGAATGGGTTTTAAGACGTGGCAGTAAAGTAAAGCTGTGAAAGTTTAAATTAGGGTCAGAATTTAAAAGGATAACAAAAAACGTTTCCTCCATATAGGGGCGCCGTATGGGGGGGTGGGGGGAGTTAGGAAGAGTCTTAGTGCTGTTGACTTAACACAGAAATAAACATAGAAATAAAATAAGTTTTTTTTATGTCTCCATGTTATAAATTGACACACATACATACATTTTTAAATAAAAAATATGAAAAATATATACAAAAAGAGTGTTTTTTTAAGTAGAGAACAGCAATCCTTCAGTTTGGTATAAAGACAATTTCCTATATTTTATAAAACACGTGAACTGAGCGTTAATTTTTCTTTTTTCTGTCTTAATGAGAGCTGGTCCCCTACAATCCCTTTTAAACTATAATTGTTGTACTAAAAGGAAAACCAAAAAAACCAAAAGGGATGCAATTGTTGAGCTCCAATTCATTGCATTCAAAAATAATATATTATCATATCACATTAATTTAGGCAGATTAGTTGTAGTATAATATACTGTAATACCTACCTTAGCCCAGAATTAAAACTACGAAGTAAATCTATCAAGATATACCTGCATTCTGTCCCAAACGTTTCAGGTCTTTAGGCTGCCCTGCAAGGCTTTAAACCTGGGTTTAACCGGAGACTAAGCCGTTCTCAAGCACATATCAAGGTGCTGATTTTGAGCCTGGATCCAGATTTATTGTTGATTCTGTTCATGGTGGAGAATCCTGCTTCACAGCAGCAGGTTGAGCCAAACATCCTCTAAATGTGCAGGGTCATCTTTGAGCACGCCATTTCACTTTTCTTTCACCAGTTCACCGCAGTTCTTCCAGCAGTCCACACTTTCTCTGCTCTCTTTTTCTCATGGTCTTCTCCTTCTTTCCCATCGCCCGGCTTGCCACAGGTTTTCCTGCTGTGTCTAAAAGTAGCAGCAGCAGCAACCCAGACTGACAGCTCATTGGCTCATTTGGATCACGTGCAGCCTGGAGCCGGACGCTCCCCAGGGCTTTACTGTATTAACAGGAGAAGAGGTGCAAGTGGAGTTAGACACTGTCGTCGGACTGAATCTAGATAAGTAATTTTTTTTTTTAAATAAGTGCATTTGTTCTTGGATTCAGGAGGTAAAAGATACATTTTGCCAATGGAACAAGACAATTTACACGTAAAATAAGAAAATACAATTTCATTGTCTCATTTTAAGTGCATTTTTATCTAATTATCTTATTTTAAGTGTCAAAATACTCATTCCATTGACAAATCATCACATTTACCTACTCAAATTAGGAATAAGTAAGCTTAATTTAAGGAAATTGTACTTATTTCTAGATTGTTTTTCCAGTGTAGTTATATTATAAATTATTTAAATTAGGTTGGGTCCAGATTAGCCGGCAGGTTTATCTGGATCTGGACTCCAGTCCGCTAATCTGTGACTGATTTAAAACTTTCACAAGGCTCCTAACTTAGATTTCAAGGCAAATTGAATGTTAGAAGACCTATCAAAAATAACAGAAGTGCCATCAAAGGTGTTCTATAGGAATGGATTTTTTTTGTGTGCTATGGTCACATAAACCTGCCCATGTCCCTCAGTGAAATTTCACACTTTGCTATGAGACTATGTGTCTCTACCAGGTAGTCTCCCAGCCTGTCTGTCTGGTTCACGCATAAACAAACACTGGCCGGCAGAGACAGGCGAGGCAACGCCATGGCAGGCCTCGCCATGCTGCGCTGTGTCCCGTGGTGCTGCGCTCCATTCGGTGAGACAGCATGAAGCCCAAATCAATATGGATTAGAACCACTGTAAGGAGCTCTCTGCGGACTTCTCCTCACTGCACACACGAGGAAAAGTACTGGACTGCGCACATTTCTAAGAGTCATGGTTAAAACCTTAGGAGAGGGTGATAAACAAGCCACGGCCATTCTACCACTGGAGAAAAAAAGCGAGCTCTGCTGTGTGTGCGTCACGCTGCCCATGGGGCATATCCATCAAGCTGTTTTGAGAAGTGCACCGTAGAGGAGTGGGGATAGGCAGTGCTGGAATCAGCACCTCATTTCACCTGCCACACCTAGACGCAGTGTCAAGCGCTCATAAACACATAGTGACAACCCTGGCGGCAGGCTTCAGCCCCCGCAGCAGTTGTGTGCACCCCACAGTGCACTGCAGGACACCAAAGATTATCCTGCCGTTTCCAGACAGTCGCAGAATGTTAATCTCCAACCATCGTCTTTTCTGTTCTGTTAAATCAAAATTCCTCCTCTGCCTCAGCTCCCTTCTTCATTTTTTTTTATCCATCTTCTTGCTACTTTTATTTCGATCTACAAGAATCTTCCCGTCATTAACTACTCCAGCAGGTTTCTATCATCTGTTATTAACCGTAACAGCTCCTCCCCTAAAATCTGCTGATGGCGTTTCCTACTCTGAAGTGACAAGGCCTCATCCCCACTCTCTGTTATCCTTTCTCTGTGCTCCCGGCCCAGCCCTTGCTATCAGCCCTGCATTGATCTTCTCATCCCCAAGAACACAAAACACCAATCAGCCTGTCATAATCACTCAGCTGGAGGAGGAAGCGCCAAGTGCAGCTGCTTCGTGTTCAACAAGAGAATGTGGGGAATTTTTTTTATTTTTTGTAATAACAGTCCTGGTCCTCAGCTGAACATTGGCTGGCTGTGTTCTATTTTTAAAATATGTAAAAAGGAATAAATTATGTTTTTTTTTTTGCAATGCTGCTGATTCCATCCCCTTTCTGGTGATTCTGATTCTCATTTCTATTTTTTTAAATTGTGCCTTAGAACAATAAAGGCACAGCTGCTGGATCTATTCATTCTAAAAATGACAAGAAAAACTGATTCAGATCGATATATATCCGCTTCCCCACAGCATTCTTTTAGTATTCACTCTGATTTCTTTATACATACATATTATATACACTCCACAGCTTCTTCTTTTTTTTTTACTGCCTGTCACACAAGGTTTTTCCTTTTTTTTTCACGAGGACACCACGTCTGCTCACATCCACACAATAAAAAGTAGTTTATGATCTGTCAGCACTCTCCAGAATGTTGCCGCCATCGAACTGTGCTATTCTGTCAGGGAAAACACTTTACCTACTTTATGTTCACACAGTTGTCTGTATCTTTCTACCACCAATAATCTGGCACATCAAAAACCTCATACGGAGCTGAAACACAGCAGAATCCGACAGTTAAAGATGTACACTGCAAAAACAATCTAGAAATAAGTAAAAATGTCTTGAATGAAGTGTATTTATCCTTAATTTGATTATGTAAATAAGATGATCTGCCAATGGAATGTGTATTTGCCCTTTTAAAATAACATAATTAGATAATATGCACGTGAAATAAGACAATGCATTTTTTTTTCTTATTTTAAATGTAAAATATCTTGTTCAATTGGCAAAGTTTCTCACTTACCTCCTCAATTCAAGAAAAATGTGCTTATTTGAAGAAAAAATCACTTATTTAGATTTCTATTTTTTGCAGTGTAACCAGATATCTAGATTTCAGTATATAAAGACACATGATTTTGTTTTTCTCATTGTCTGACCATGGATATTACTAAACAGCTTTAAGGATTAGGTATTTTTTTAAATAATCAGATTATTCTTTTTTTCTTTTTATAAACCTTTCTCTTGTTTTTCTTTCAATTCCAAAGTATCACAGATTTTAACGCCATAGCTTGTAGGTTTCTTATGGGTAATTTCATAATGGATTAGTAAATTATTGAAAAATACAGCCAATAATTTTGACCCCTTGTGTGATTTCATGAGAAATATCCAAAGAAATTAGTCAAGATATGAGAATGATATTGTCACAGTCTTGGTTTTCCATTTGTTGTCCTCTGCTGCCCTCCTTTGTCCTCTTTCCCTAGCTGTTTTCTGCTCTGCCCTCACCTGTTTTCAATCCCCTCGTTAGCCCTCTCTTTGTCTCTGTCCCCTTTAAAAGCCCTCCCTCTTCAGTTCCTGTTTGCTGGATCCTCGTCTAACGTCTGTCTGCTTACCTCGTATCTCCCTGACTCCTAGAGTTTGGTTTTCCCCTGATGTCTCCCTGGTTCTGGTTCGTCTGTTATTTCTGTTGGATTTTTGATTCCTGCCTCAGTTCCTGTAAACCTCATTAAACCCACCCAAATTCACCTCTGCCTACTTGCCTCTGCATTTGGGTCCTCAATCACCAAAAACACCTAAAACACCAAATCCTGACAGATATCTGATATACCGCTCGGCTGCTCACTCCTCTGATCCTCAGAGGTCCATCTCCAGCAGTTAACCTCTAGATGCTAGCCTTGGCCTGTCGTCGTCTCTTTCTCCTCAGCCGTTCTGGCGGGCTCATCGTTGTCACACCATCCTCCTCAGGGTAAGCTTCAGCCTCTCTACCCTGCCATCGTCCTCTCTTCAGCTGGATTCCTAATCTGATCTTCCAATGTTCTGCTTTAAACCTCAGTGGTTAGCTTCTCTTTAGCCCTGGCCAGCCGTAGCCTCTTCCAGGCCATCAGTGCTGTTTACCAGGGGACCCTCTGAGTTACAGTAGTAGCATGTCAGGATTCCTATCTGTGTTTTTGTGTTTCTGTGTTTGTCTCCCTTTCTCCATCAGGAGGCGCCTGGTTCTGGTCCGCCTCCTCACACACCTGCAGATGGTTTACCTCGTTAACGGAGCGCTCTTAAGCTGCTGACTACCTACCTCGACGCCAGGTGTTTGCCAGTTTGGGGTACTCTAGCCAAGCTGAGTTTTGCTGAGTCAAACTGAGTTCTTGTCAACCTGAGAGTCTTAATCTTGTTTTTTTTTTTGTCTTTGCCTCTCGGCAGGAAGTCATCCTGCAAACTGGATGTTTTGAACCTTCTCTCCCTGGAAGGATCATCTGAGCTTCAAACTGAGCTAAGGATTTAAACTGGAGGTTTGAATCTACCTTTCCCCAAGAGATCATTTGAGCTTCACACTGAGCAAGGGATTCATCTCCACTACGACCTGTTCAAGTACCGCAGGAAATCTGAGTGGCAGTCAGCTTTTCCGTTCACCTACAAACAACCGCATTCTGGGAAAACCCTGTCTGCCCTCCACCGAATCAGACAAACACTGGAACTACCGCACACAGACTGGAGTCAAAGAGTCAACAACTTCTCTGGAAACGTGAGTCAGCAACCAAATCCTCCACTTCAAGTTCACAATTCAAATTTCCTACTGAGCCTGAACTAACCGCTGTGTCTTCCCCTCACTTTTCAGTTCCGGTTGAGCAGTGTTCAGAGCAACACTTCTTTCTGCATTTTCTCTTCAATAAACCTGTTAAACTTTTCCCCCTGGTCTCTCTGAGTTGGTTTCTCTGCATGTGGGTCCGAGCTCTTGATAAAATCATGACATAGCCATTCAAAATTTCCCCACTTTCCTTGATTGGCCGTTGGTTGGTCCATTACCGGTCCATTGTTGTTCGTGGCTGGTCCATGGTTGGTCCATGGCTGGTCCCCTACAATTCCTATTAAACTTCAATCGTTGTACGAAAAGGAAAACCAAAAACGTTTTCTCGATATAGGGTGGAGAAAGTTAGGAAGAGTCTTAGTGTCCTTGACTGAGGGCCCCCAGAAGAAAATAATTGTCCCGGTATATTTAAAAATATGAAAATAAAATCCAGCAATGATTTTATAAAAACCGAAAATATAAGATATAAGGATGCAATTGTCGAACTCCAATTCATTGCATTCAAAAATATGATATTATCATATCACATTAATTTAGGCAGATTAGTTGTAGTATAATATACTGTAATACCTATCTTAGCCCAGAATTAAAACTACGAAGTAAATCTATCAAGATATACCTGCATTCTGTTCCAAACATTTCAGGTTTTCTCCGTTCTTCACACCCACCCAGCAGTAAAGTTTCAGTCACCTGTCACACCATCTGTCTATCATGTCAGACTGAATGACAGTGCTGGAGGTCGGCAGTCTGTTCTGTAAATATGAGGCGCGATGCCATAACATGAAAAGTTGAATATTTGCAGGATTTTTCCAAAGATGTGCCTGAGTTTTAGAAGCTTATACTTAATGGGGAAATACAGTTGCTGTGTCTTGGTAGGGCTTGGCACATTTTCTAAGGAGCTAAGGAAGTTCATGCAAGGGTTGGTTTTTGTATGCACCTAAGAATGAAAAAAATCTCTATATAGAAACATGCATTTTTCAATTTGCGATTCATTAAATAGGAGTCCATTATACAACATTGGGTAAAGTACATGCTAAACCTTTGTAAACGAATTTACTATGAGGAAATGATCTGAATTTCACACAAGATGTCCGGCTAGAAATCCAAGTCACAACCTTTGATGAATGGTAGATTGACACAGGTGTTAATTATTCGCGCATGTTTCTAACAGCTCAGAATATCTGCATTGGTTCTCATAACATGTAGCCAACATTTGAAAGAAGAATGTTTTCAAGATGACTTGGATAATAGCGCGTTGTGACAAACACCAGATACAGCACTGGGACTTGATCAACAGCCGATACCGCACCGTGACGTCACAAACCAGTAGGTGGCAGTAGTGTTCTTTGACAAACATGGATGCCTCCAGGAAAGCACATTCACATGAAAATTACTCTGAATTAAAAACACTGATCATTTATTGAACAGGATGGAATAATCTCATATTTAAAGAACTTTCAGAAGTTTGAATTCTGAATATGAGCGGACTTCTCCTTTAAACCAAGTCTGTAAGCGGCACCACTATTGTCCTGCAACAACAAGATAAATTGAACATTATTGATCTCACATTGGAGAAATTTATTTCTGCATTTAACCCATCCCCTTGGGGAACAGTGGGCTGCCATTGTGCAGCGCCCGGGGAGCAGTGAGGGGCAAAGGGTCTTGCTCAGGGACCCAGAGTGGCAGTCTGAGGGAGTGGGGGATCAAACTTCCAATCTCAGGATTTAAAGCCCTATGCCCTACCCTGTAGACCGCCACTCCCTCACTGACCGCCACTCCCTCACTAGACCGCCACTCCCTATGAATGTTATTTTCTCTATAACTCAAGACAGCATGCTTCTTGTGGGACATTTGGGTAATTAGAAACCTTTTAAAGGCTGTTAATTATCTGCATGTACAATACTTCTTATCCTAAACTTGTTTGTGTTTTTGTCTTTACGATTCTACTAAGTGTAATCCTTGGATTTGAAAACAGCTTGCTACTGAAAAGCAGTGAAGTTAAAACACAGCAAATTGAAACACTGCTTTGATAATTGCAGTGGCGGGATTAGAGGAAAGAGTTTTTGATTTGTGAAGCGGACTATTGACAGCACTTCATGTCCATGTAGTATTAGTATCCTCTATAAGAACAGAGGGTTTTGGTCAAGGGGGTTCAGGAGAAGTAAAGATGCAAAACAAATTATTCAACACTGTATGTACATTTTAATATTGTTTTATACACTGGTGGAGATTCTCATTCATCCAGGTCATAGTCATTCGAAAAAGTTAAAGTTAAAAAACAATCCATTGGATTTTGTTTTTCAAGTTTGAAGACGTTTTGCTTCCCATCCAGGAAGCTTTCTCAATTCAAAATGTCTGGATTAGGGTTGAGTTCCAGAAGCCCAACAAAGCCTTTAGAAAACATGCAAATTAAAAAGGTCCATTGTTCCTGTGGATTGTTTTTTTTTTTTTTTTTTTACATTTTTGGGAATTTATATAGTAGCCCAACAAAAGCCTTGTAACTGCTTAGAAAACATGCACATTGAAACCCAAGAAACCCTTAATAATGGGAGTCGTTTACGTCATAATTGGCCTGCAATACCCGATACAGGCCCATTCCTCTGAAAAGGCAGTCGTTAAGGGTCATTGTTGGCCTGGCGAGATAGACCAGGTCAGCAGAATCTTGTCCGGACAAGATTCTGTGGTTTGAAAGGGGTGTGAAGGAAGCCATTTATGTTAAAGGAGAAAACCCAACCTCAAACAGAGGGGGTGGACTCAGGTTTCAGCTCACAAAAACCAAAAACGCAGCGATACAGTTGATTCCTTCCCAATACCATCTCAACCCCCATCGATATGCAGGGGACAAAATATCTGGCCAGGTCAGCCAGGCCAACAATGACCCTTAACGGCTACCTTTTCATAGGAATGGGCCAGTATCGGGTATTGCAGGCCAATAACAACCTGAACGACTCCAATTATTAAGGGGTGGAGCTGGTTTTCCAGTTTCAATGTTCGTGTTTTCTAAACCATTACAAGGCTTTTGTTGGGCTACTCTAAAAAACCCTGGAACTCAACCCTAGTCCAGACATTTTGAATTGTAAAAGCTTCCTGGATGGGAGCGAAACGTCTTCCAACTTGGAAAACAAAGTCCAGTGGATTTTTAATTTAACTTTTTGAATTGTTTTATACAGCTTTTAATTCTCTCAAGTGCGTATTGCATTGAATTGATACCATTTAATGAAATCAATGGCTCCTTTTAGAGTCACTTTACTGTATATATGGTAATAGATGGAAGTTATAATGTAGGATGGATGATAAACATCAGTGGAAAATGTTGTTTTTTGTAGATGTGGGAGCAGAATAAAGTATATTTTCATTTCATTAAGATTAAATTGAACATTCCTCCAGCTTACCTCACTCATTTACCATACTTTATTCACATCTATATGTGTGCATATTTCAGTCACTTAACAGTATATCTCTATCCTTGTATTTGTAAGGTAGCATAAAGTCAGATTTTTATGGTTAATGTGCTTCATGTAAATAAAGCCTAATTTTTCTCTGCGTGGGTTATCTCAGCTCAAATCTGCCTCATCACTTTGCTACCATCATCATCAATGCACAAATTCCTTTCATTCACCTGAAGGTTATGACCTAAAGGATTAAGTTTAAATGTTAATAGAAAAAAAAAGAATATAGCATCAACCCTTCATTGCAAGAGCACATAAATACATCTCTTTGCTTATTTAATCCTAAATTAGTTCTAGTCTACTGCCATTCAAAATCACAGACGAAAATTCACAAAATCCCGCTTACATAGACAAACAACTTGGGGGAAACGTGACTTTCTGACATTAAAAGAAGAGGAAAAAATTACCAGAGTAAGAGATTAAGAAGTTGGACATTTACTAATGAACAGAAGATCGTAATGAAAGGAGTCTAAAATGTAATAGAAACAAGTGAACATAAAACAAAGCTTCTTTTTTTCTGCCTTGAATCAGATGAAACACACTGACTAATGCACAGAAAGCTATTATTTGACTGTTCCTGTGGCTGCAGGCAGCAGATAGCCTAATAACAGCCACCAGAGAAAATGTTGACTTCGGATCACTAGCTTGTATGTCACAACATCTGCATCGGTGTGTAATCACACATGAGATAATTGCTCAATCAATTTGCTAAAGATACACTATTAAGTCATTAGTACAAAGGTCACTTTTCTGTTAATGTTTCAGACCTTTCAGACATAACTGTTAAAGAGACAAAGAGAGCCACTCCGCACACACAGTAATTTCTATTTCTACAAAATAAAACTGTATTTTCAGAGAAGCAGCCTTTGAAAACTCAACACAGCTTCACAGAAATGTTTCTAACACTTTTAGGCATGAATATTTTAAACATTTAGTCTTGCACGTGATATGATGTATGTGAGATGTTTTTTTTTTAGCAGTGTGAGCTCTGAAGAAGGCAGGGGCAGGGGCACGTCCAGTCATAGACCTACAACCCTGCTCACACACCTACAGGGAGTCACGGGAATGTGGAGTATCTAGAGTGAAACTAATTATAAATGGGGAGAACAGGTAAACTCCTTGCAGAAAGACTCTAGGACGGGATTTAAACCAAGGACCTCCTTACTGCTAGGCAACAGTGCTACAGACTGTGCCACACAATCTTTAATGCTACGTTCAGACCGCAAGCAGCAGAAACAGTAAGTTTACATGCAAAGTCGATGGTTGACGCGCATCAAGACGCAGCTAAAGGTCCTGAAGCGTTTTGAGCAGCAGGAGCAGCTCGTCATGAGTTTCTGAGCATCTGACGTCCGCACCGAGCTTCAGAAGCAGCAGCTGCTGGAGTCGGAAACACTGAACTTTTGCTAATGGACACGCCTCATCAACCAATCAGAGAAGCTGATCTGGGAGCTGGCAGGGAGTCAGACACAGCACTGCTGATGCAGAGCGCTATGATCACTCCTCTGAAACAGTTTATTAACGCCTAAATCAACTTAAAATGGAGAAACCTGGTGGCAGAATATGTTGGCTTTTATTATTCTGTTGCCCGGATTACGTACATAAAAATTGCCTTCCAGCCGCCACCAACAGTAGCGGAAAAACCCGAAGAGGCGACCAGGCCTGAGGCAGCTGCTGCTGGGGATTCCCAGTGACAGCACTGTATGTGGGGGTCTGAGCGGCTCCCACAGAGAAATAATCTTTGAAGGCAGGATGGTAATCTGGATGAACTGACTGCACCACAGCAAATATAGCTGCCATTGTTCCAGGCAAAGAAAGGATAGGGTAGCTCCGCCTACCGCTCAGCTAGAGCAGCAAAGATGCTTCAGCCGTGCGTCAGAACTAAACCTCTACAAGCATAAAAAATAAAGCAGCACGCATGTTTTGCTACTCCTGCTGTGCGCGGTCTGAACATTAGTCTTATTGTTAGCCTACAACAGCTCTGTTAGCAAACAGACACTCACCATAATCCTGCCACTAATAACCTTGTGCAAGAAGATTCAGGATATTGTTTCCAAAAACTGGTGGTCAAGTGTCCAGAGTTTATGGTGGCATTTAGGTACAAACATTCGCAACGTTTGTAACACTTTGCATTGCTGATTAAAACAGGAAGGAGGGAAAAGGATAAAGAGGGATGCTCACAAAGGACTCCAAGAAAAAAGTCACAAATCACAAAAATACAAAGGACACAGGTTTGAGGAATCAAAGGTAATCTAGTCTGATGCAACTTACTGATCACATAGTCTCCAAATGGATCCTCATTCTCGTCATCATCAAGGTAAACTGAGAGAAAGATGCCGGAAAAAAGAAAAGAAAGGAAATAAGAAAGTAATAGAAAAAAACCAAATGATTGTAGTAAATCAACAAAGGAAACTCAGCTTACAGAAATAACAGAAGAGAAAAATTAATAAAATAAATCAATCAATCAATATATATATATATACATATGTGTGTATGTATTTATATGCTGGTGAAGATTCTCAGTCATCCAGGTCATAGTCATACCAAAGAAGTAAATAAAAACAATCCACTGGACTCCGTTTCCAAGTTTGAAGACGTTTCTCTTCCATCCAGGAAGATTTTTCAATTCAAAATGTCAGAAATAGCGTTTAGTTCCAGGTTTTATCCAGCAGCCCAACAAAGCCTGGTTTTAGTTTATAAAACATGCAAATAGAAACGGATGAACGGGTCCCCCCCTTTGGAATGGGGGTCGTTTGGGTTCGTTATTAGCCTGCAATGCCCCATACCTGTCTATGTCTCTGAAAGGGGGGCGTTAAAGGGAATTGTTGGCCTATTCTATTTAGCAAATCCAACAATTCCCTTTAACGACCCCCGTTTCAGAGACGCTATTCCTGACATTTTGAATTGAAAAAGTTTCCTGGATGGGAAGCGAATTGTCTTCAAACTAGGAAACCAAGTCCAGTGGAATTTTTTGGAACATATATATATATATATATATATATATATATATATATATATATATATATATATATATATATATATATATATATATATACAATACTCGTTTTTTAAAAGTAACGATACAGTGCCACCACCAGTGGCACCTAAACAGTCATTCATCTAGAGTGCAGAATAGAGGACAATGCACTTTCAGAACACTGTGTGATTGAATAATTCTACGCACTTTTCAGTTTCAGACTTTTTTTTTGTAAGCGGTGCAGCTGTTGAGAATAACTTTTGTTTCTTAACCGGTTTGGGTAGTGTCATTGTTATGTGTGCAAAGCGTAGCCAAGGAAGGAACACTTAATTTTAATTTTATAAGTTTTTTATCAAGCTTGCTTAATATTGTGCACAGCATACAACCTCAAAATATTGTTCTTATTGTTTATTGTATTTTATTTATTAATGAAAATATTTCTGTAGGATTTTGGAGTCTTTGTTTTTATCCTTGTGGTATCAAAAAAGGTATCGAGTAACAAATATTTTAGTATCGTGACAACCCTAATATATATATATATATATATACAGGTGCTGGTCATAAAATTAGAATATCATGAAAAAGTAGATTGATTTCAGTAATTCCATTTAAAAAGTGAAACTTGTATATTATATTCATACATTACATACAAACTCATATATTTCAGATGTTTATTTTGTTTAATTTTGATGATTACAAATGACAACAAATGAAAATCTCAAATTCATCATATCAGAAAATTAGAATATTGTGAAAAGGTTCAAAATTGATGGCCCCTGGTGCCACACTCTAATCAGCTAATTAACTCAAACCACCTGCAAAAGCCTTTAAATGGTCTTTCAGTCTAGTTCTATAGGCTACACAATCATGGGGAAGACTGCTGACTTGACAGTTGTCCAAAAGACGACCATCGACACCTTGCACAAGGAGGGCAAGACACAAAAGGTCATCGCTAAAGAGGCTGGCTGTTCACAGAGCTCAGTGTCCAAGCACATTAATAGAGAGGCGAAGGGAAGGAAAAGATGTGGTCGAAAAAAGTGTACAAGCAAGAGAGATAACCGCACCCTGGAGAGGATTGTGAAACAAAACCCATTCAAAAATGTGGGGGAGATTCACAAAGAGTGGACTGCAGCTGGAGTGAGTGCTTCAAGAACCACCACACACAGACGTATGAAAGACATGGGTTTCTGCTGTCGCATTCCTTGTGTCAAGCCACTCTTGAACCACAGACAGCGTCAGAAGCGTCTTGCCTGGGCTAAAGAGAAACAGGACTGGACTGCTGGTGAGTGGTCCAAAGTCATGTTCTCTGCTGAAAGTAAATTTTGCATTTCCTTTGGAAATCAAGGTCCCAGAGTCTGGAGGAAAAGAAGAGAGGCACTTCATCCACGTTGCTTGAAGTCCAGTGTAAAGTTTCCACAGTCAGTGATGGTTTGGGGTGCCATGTCATCTGCTGGTGTTGGTCCATTGTGTTTTCTGAGGTCCAGGGTCAACGCAGCCACATACCAGGAAGTTTTAGAGCACTTCATGCTTCCTGCAGCTGACCAACTTTTTGGAGATGCAGATTTCATTTTCCAACAGGACTTGGCACCTGCACACAGTGCCAAAGCTACCAGTACCTGGTTGAAGGACCATGGTATCCCTGTTCTTAATTGGCCAGCAAACTCTCCTGACCTTAACCCCATAGAAAATCTATGGGGTATTGTGAAGAAGAAGATGCAATACACCAGACCCAACAATTCAGAAGAGCTAAAAGCCACTATTAGAGCAACCTGGGCTATCATAACACCTGAGCAGTGCCACAGACTGATCGACTCCATGCCACGCCGCATTGCTGCAGTAATACAGGCCAAAGGAGGCCCAACTAAATACTGAGTGCTGTACATGCTCATACTTTTCATGTTCATACTTTTCAGTTGGCCAACATTTCTATAAATCCTTTGTTTTTATTGGTCTTCAGTAATATTCTAATTTTCTGATATGATGAATTTGAGATTTTCATTTGTTGTCATTTGTAATCATCAAAATTAAACAAAATAAACATCTGAAATATATGAGTTTGTATGTAATGTATGAATATAATATACAAGTTTCACTTTTTAAATGGAATTACTGAAATCAATCTACTTTTTCATGATATTCTAATTTTATGACCAGCACCTGTATATTAGGGCTGGGCGATAATTCAATAACGATATATATCGATTGATACTGTAGAGGTGTTGGGCATTTATTTATTTGTTCTATTCATTTTGGTCACTTTAGTTTATTCTTTGTCAGTATTTAATAACATAACTCAGGTCTCTTAAGTTATTTTTCTTTAAAACAATTCTGTTATGGTTAAAAAAGTTGGTTAAATAAAGATTTCATTGGAAGTCTGTGTTTGTGTTCTTTAGTAAAATTAAATCATTTAGCAATATCATAAAATGTCCAGGCAGAGCTGCACATAAAATATGGTTTTAAATTTTTTCAATAATTATCGATATCGATCACTATGCATTTTTTTTTATCGATAAGCTTTTTTTTTCTATATCGCCCAGCCCTGATATATATATATATATATATATACATATATTCCTCCAGCCTGTATTTTTTTCTCTGAATGATCTACCTCTTCTTCACAGCAGAGGAAATTTTGATCACTCTGACCGCTGAATTTGTGATTTTCTTTCTTCTTCCGCACCTTCTCAGAATGGCATGAAAAGCCATTAAAGCTCACTAAATTTTCCATTAAGAGGGAAGCATAGGTGTCAACAGGTTATAAGTCAAATGCTACGGACATGTCTTCCACATTCTGGTCTGTTCTCTCCGTGATAATATTACCATCACTCTTACTAGACCTTCACTGCCTTCCTACTCTGCCAATTTTACATTTTTGTGTTTTTCCATCAATGATCTTCCCTTTTCCATTTGTTAATCCTTTCGGTTTTCTTTTTCTTCTGCTCTGCTCTCCATCACCCCAGGCTCCCATCCTTTAATGTGAGTTAGTATCCATCTACAGTGATCAATATCGCAAAGCTTTTGTTAAATGCTGCTCTTATGCATCCGAGACTTAGCGTGTGTGTTTGGGTCCGCCTGCCATCCTGTGAGCGTCTGGCTGTTTGTGTCCTGCATGCATGGCCAGACTTTTCTTCAATGTTCGCTCTGTTTTATGTTGCTTTTATTCAGTCAGAGATGCTAAAGAGAGAAATCAGTGTTCCTTTCAGCTATTGCTTTGTGTAGAGGAGAAAGCATGCAGAAAGTGGTGTGTTTTAGCATGTTGAATAGGAAGTCGTTATTGATCTCGAGTGCCAGTCATGTTTCAAAGTCTGGACTTGGATCAAGAAGCGCACATGTACAGATTCCTACTACGGGTGTTTGTCACTCTTCTTTCCTCATTCCAGCAACTCTTAGTGGATTAAAAGTCCTTGAACCAGTAGGTGAGGAGTTGAAGGTGTTCAGCTTCACATAGACACATTCCTGCACGCCTTCTCAGTGGTGTGTATTTGTGAAAGGGAGCTGTCAGTGCTGCTCTCACACACCATTCATCACAAGCTACTAATTCTGTTAGACCATTGTGGAGCCTTTTGCACCCCACGTTGCTCTCTGAAAACTCAATCAGAGGCTAATGCCCCCAACCCCTTTCTCACGCACACACACACGAGCACAAGCTCTCACTTTCGGTTTCCGCCTCACACACACATGCTCACGGATGCCCCGAGGGGACAGCAGTGGTCTTGGGAGGCCACACCAGCTCAGCTCCATAAGTGTTGCTTGTGTTTGATGGACAGGAGAAGCCTGACCTTAGTTACAGCTGCTGTGAGGTGCTACAGCAGGGATCTAACCGGTCAAATCAGAAAGGAAAAAAGAAATCTGTGTTATCACTAAAGAATTAATGCATGTCTCATCATTCCTCTCCAATATAAAATGTGGGACTTATAAAGCGTTCTGTCTTACAATCTATAGTGTTGAAACCGATCAGCCTCTAAATCTAAAAAAAAAAAAATCAGACAAAATCTCTTAAAGCATGTTTACTTAATACAGAAATCCCAGGTTCCAGGGTACAACGGACCCGCGCCGTGCACCATACTTACACACTTAAGGCCAGCAACTTCTCAACAACAAACTAACGGTAATTTCTTAAACACGAAACAGAACAGTATTGATCTTTTATTTTCAATTTTCAATGCTTTCAGTCTTGTAGCCTTGAACATTTATGCACTATGTCTGCACGCCACGTATCACTTTACTTGGATTTTCACTTTATTTGGATTTAGTTTTTACATATGCATAGATATACGTACAGATATATATACAGAAGAGCTATATGTGTATATATTTTATCTCTTTTTATTCTTATTTTTTATCTTTATTATATTGTATAGTTGGATGTGTGTATATATTATATAAAACTGTAACTGGAGCGTTTAACAAAAGTAATTTCCCTCTGGGATTATTAAAGTATTTCTGATTCTGAACATCGGTTGTGCTTTCCGTTTTTCATGGGACTTCAGCATACAGTGCACCTCGCCACGGTGTCATCATTCCTCACCATGGCCGGTTCTAGACAGGGGCCAACGGGGGCCAGAAATTCTAATAATGATATGTGCTGGAACAGACTTGGTCCTTTGGAACTAATTACTAATTATTCAAAAACAATAAGGTGATAGCTTCAGTGGTACTGAGATAGGATCCCAGTTTTCATCTGTTAATGTTTTTTTTCCCACAACATATAAAAAAAATCCTCTAATAATTACAGATGAATTGGTTCTGCTGAAAGCGTCTTCCTGTTCAAAGGGAGTTTTTCCTCTCCACTGTCGCTACAAGCATGCTTAGTGTGAGGGATTGCTGAAGAGTCAATGAGTCGATGCAATCAGCTGGTTTTCCTTAGATAGAAAACTTTGAATCAATCTGACTGGATGATCTGGTGAACTGGAAAGTGACCTGAGATGACATGATGTGAATCGGAGCTATAGAAATACACTGAATAGAATTGAAAAGTGGGAGGAGCTATTCTTCCTGGGGTCAACAAGACAAAACTTAAATCACCTAACATTATAGACATTGTTGTAGATGTCGTCAGAAATCATTCCAATAGTATTTCAATTCTATTCACTTTATTTCTATAGCTCCAATTCACATCATGTCTTCTAAAGGCACTTTCCAGTTCACCAGATCAGATTGATTCAAAGTTTTCTATCTAACGAAATAAATGCAGCAACAAGACAATAATAATGACATAAGTCACCAATTTAACATGTTTAGCTCTATAACATTTAAATGCACCTCTCCAATGTCTAAGAGAAAAAAAATGTAATGAAGATTTTTTAATGTATGACCTGCATCACTGTACAGAAGACTGCCATATGATAGCCATATTAACACTGTGCGCATGGCATACAATTATGCCAGTTTTCCTAATCCCTGACCGATAATTTTTAATCTAGGGTTATCTGGGTGGAGGGTGAAATGGGTGGTGGGTGTATTACTGTACTTCCATTGTTTTGCCTCGTTCGCGCCAATTCCCGGACAAAAATCACGCCATCTGGCGGAAAATCATGCAGCTTTTTCTAATCACGCGAGAATTTGTACAAAACAAGAAAAATGGCGCCGGCAACGCTTCTGGGTCGTTTTCATCGAATGTCGGTGATTTTAAAGTAATTTTGAGTGATAAATAATTTTTTTGAAATTTGTACTCTCCCAACAATAAAAACGACTTGCCTCGGTAGATCGGGCGATGGTTAACATCGAGCCCTGATATATGAGAGTTAAGTAAGTTAGGGAGATTGGATTGCTGTATTCTAGGTTTGGTTTTTATGCTATATGCAAAGTAATAAACTGCATTTTACTAGACAATAACATATTAATTTATTCCTGTCTAAGAAATGACTAAGTTATCTCCTAATAACTGTTTGAAATCTAAGAAGTCTGTATGAATATGAAGCACAGCACTTAACAAAGTCGTCTAAAGTTTTTCTTCTTACCAAGTAATATAGTGTAACTTGCTTTCTTATTATCATGTTATTAGATAATTATTTGATGTACTGTAAAAGAAAGCCTTATCATACATTGAGTATAATTATTTATTACTGTTAAATGTCAACAATTTGATAACAATCCTATGTCAAGAAAATGGATTAATTCCTCTTAAAACATGTAGTGATTACATTGAACAAAATGACAGTCATGCTGAAGGTTTGACACATTAGAAATCAATATTTCATTTTAAAGTCCTGATAATAACTTCTTATCTATTACTTTGACTTACCTAAAATGGTGCAATTTGAAAAGAAGTATAGAAAGCCAGTTCTTAAAGATAAAATTCAAATGTGAGGTGTTAATGCACAATAAAGTGACAATATAATCGCAGTGTTTATGCTAAGCAACAGCGAATGTTTTACTCCAAATCTCAACAAAGTCATAATTAAACGGTGTCTTAACCTCCCTGATTACGCAATCAATTCAGAGCCTTAGTTTTTTTTTGTAGGAACTAAAATAAAAAACTGTCAGCAAAATAGAATGAGCTTTAATTTATCGCTGCCTCTTTTGTGGTGTGTTAAAGAAGAAGAAATAGGACAGAGCGGGTACGGGGACTTTACCACCTGTGGCAGCTGATTTGATTAGTTAATCAGAGGAATCGCTTTGCTGAACTCTGCTTTTATAAAGCGTAATTACAGTGCCAGCATAAAAAAAAAAAAAATAAATCTGACAGCAGAGGAGAACTCTCACTGCAGCTGTTTAGAAATGAAGAAAGTCCTCTTTTTTCTCTCTCTTTTGACATTAAGTCAAGCACCGTTAAAAGTCTTGAAGCAAAAGCACCAAGGAAATTGGGTTGTGTGCGTCGTGTGAGGAATACGGGCAACTGAGCATGCCCAGAAGGGGGCAGGGAAAAGTCAAAAAGGCCACACTAAATTTAGCGCCACCTTTTCATTCTCTAATTACGAGATTAATGCATCCTGCCACATAACGTCACATACTACCTTGTGATTTATTATGCAGTCGACCAGATGGAGAGATTGAGCCCAGTGAAGGAAATACGAGAGGGAGATGGTCTAAAAGCACCTAATCAGCATGCATGTGTAATTAGGCTGGGTCTTGGCTATGCAGTGAGTCTGTGCAGAATGCAACAGTCAGGTTGAGTCAAATTATTTCTGTTTTTCTCAACAGGCTGCTGTTTAATGAACGGGAAAATGTTGAAACATATGGATGCTTCCTAAACACATATGCCAAGAGAACTATATTGAATTTGAGGCTTCAGCTTTTGGTATAAAACCAGCATTAAAAGTTGATCTAAGTTTCTCCATGCATGAACAAATCATTCTCCTTTCTGGTCAGCGCAGATTGGAAGTGGCCATCAGGCAGTACTGTGGGAAATTTACAAGCTCGCCCGTATTCCTGCCTGTGTTTCCAGACGGGCATTTTACGAGGCAGCACACAGTTATGGCAGTAAATCTTTTCTTACTCTATGCCAAACCCAAATCACCCAATGCCGCCATATTTGTAGGTCTCAGCGAGCTTGTGTGTGAGGATATTGCATGCTTGCCTCTGCCAAGCTATCGTTTGAGTCTCTTTATTTTAATAGTGTCTGGAAGGGGCTGTAAAAGATCCCGTTCAATATTCAACAATAAAGCTGGATGTAAGGAAGCCTTGAAATCCCTGAGCTGCACTTACAGAACTAATTTAATAGCCGTAACATACTTCTTCATAATTGGAATCTAGTAATAAATAATAATAAAAAATAACCAGAAGATAAGAAAATATAATCAAAAAGTTTTAGTTGGAACACATAATGTAAGCAGTGGAGCCTTTCTGTATATATTTGATTGGATGTTAATGTTAAAACATATAAATGGTAAATTTATCATGATTTCTATAGCGTCGCATCCTTTGAAATTAAATTAAATATTAAAATATCTGTGACGATTTCTACTGGGTGGTTATTCAATAAAAATAACAAATGTTCTACATTCAAATATTTATGAAATGTAGTTTTTGAATTATTGATGCAAAGCAGCTCATTATGGAACTATGACTGAGGTTGGAAATATTATGCTTGGAAAAGAAAGGAAAGTATAATAAATGGACCATGAATGTGAATGTTGGAGTTTGCACATGTTTGTCATGTTCTGATTTGCATTTTAAAGGAGTAAAAGAACTGAAAAAGGGAATTTCATCTCAGTGCTTCTGATTATTCTGACAGAGTGTGTTTAAATTAAACATAGATGTAACAATATAATTATATAAAATAAAACATGTGGAAATTAAAACGTGCTTTATGCAATGTTTGGACTGAAAACTTTCCTTTTTTGAAATGCCTACAATTGTTGATTTTAGATTTTTTTAATAGGCTACGTATGCCTTTGAATGAATTGATTTTAATGATTGTCTTTTTACTCTGTTTTTAATGTTATGGTCTTTTAAACTTTTTTTAAATGTAGAACTTTGTAGCACTTTGAGATTAGAAGTCAAATGTAAAGTGCATCAAAAATAAAAGTCATTATTTATTATTATGTCTTTCAATAGAAGGTTTTATGTATAATAACAAAAAGAACGATCAGATCTTGAAATGAGGTATGAGTTACCTCAACTAAAGAGCAACACATGAATTTAACTCAAACATTAAATCTTGTCAATATTACTTCAAACAGAAAAAAAACTAAACAAAAAAACAATAAGACTAGGAGTAAAATTCTGATAAAATATGTGCATAAGAGCATTCGACGTAGTTGGAACCATTTTTATGATTAACAGTTTTATCATCGTTAAAGAACTTAATTTCCTCTAAATCAATTAAAACTCATCGGTGTCCGAGTAAAGAAAATCATCAACCAGTAAAGGTCTGGAGACATTTTTAATTATAATCCATTACTCTGAACAGAATTTAACACTAAAATAAATGAGGAGTTTATGCATCCATGTTACACATTGAATTTTGAAATAAGAAATATATTTTTTTATTCCATTTTATTGTTTTTGAATTAAAGATCAACAATCTTTCAGTTCGGTATATAGACAATTTCCTGACTCACTTTTTTTTTTAATAAAACGCCTGAACTTTTCCTTTTTTATGGATTAATGACAGAAGTGGGCTTAAGGCTGTGCTGCAAGGATTTAAACCTGGGTTTGAATTTAATTTTTGATTCTGTTCATGGTGGAGAATCCTGCTTCACAGCAGCAGGTTGAGCCAAACATCCTCTAAATGTGCAGGGTCATCTTTGAGCACGCCATTTCACTTTTCTTTCACCAATTCACCGCAGTTCTTCCAGCAGTCCACACTTTCTCTGCTCTCTTTTTCTCATCGTCTTCTCCTTCTTTCCCATCGCCCGGCTTGCCACAGGTTTGCCTGCTGATCACGTGCAGCCTGGAGCCGGACGCTCCCCAGGGCTTTACCGTATTAACAGGAGAAGAGGAGCGAGTGAAGTTAGACACTGTCGTCGAACAACATGGGTTAATTTCTAAATGGTTTAAATCAGGTTGGGTCAGATTAGCCAGAAGGTGGGACCGCGGTCCGTTAATCTGTGACCTCTGACCTGAAGTATTGCTAAAGTTTGCATGAATTCCAGAATACAATTGATGTTCCTATGTTGAATCATGAACTTGTAGAAATACTATTTTTGCAGATATTTCAATCACATTTGGAAGGCGGGAAGACAGTTTTTCTATTGTGTCAAATAGTTCATTCTTTTCAGATAGAAAATCCAGGCGCAAAGCATAACACAGACACAGCACTTACAGTATATCAGAATGTACAGGTGAAAACTAGAGTGTATTCATCACATGGAGCCCAGAACTTCATTTTTACTGCATATGGCTGAAGAGCTATAAAAGTTTGAATTTGGAGAGGCCTTTTAAAGGGATTTAAGGTAATTTTAGCTAATAATCCTGTAAATTTTCTGTTTTAATTTTACTGATTAAAAGCGAAACTCCCAGCATAGGAACATGTTTATAGGAACCCCCCTCTCAGTTCATTCTGGTGAGGATTTCCTGTTTACCCTGAATGAGTGATCGTTCAGCTTTGGGTCTGATTTTAATCACCAAACAGAAACTTGCTGCAGCAAGTTTCACACTAACCAGGGATCAGTTTCTATGGCCTTGCAGAGGTTTTACACCATGTTTCACAATATTGAAATTATCGTCTTCCTCCAGTCTGCTGTATAAATTTTGCTTATGTGACTTGAGTCAACATGGCCCCTCAGAGCCGTTTAATAAATGAATATCTCTGTTGGATAATGTCCCCCCCATGCATGGAGCTGGTGCTGAACTGGACAGCTCCTTCAGTGACAGACTGCTGCACCTTAAATGCACCAGGGAGCGTTATCACAGATCCTTCCTGCCAGGAGCTGGAAGACTCTAGAACAACCTCAATAAGTTCTTCCATTCAGGCTGATTTTGCTCAGTTTCTACCTTAGTCAGTTAAATAACCTGCTGCTGTCATTCTGCACATCTCTGATGTTGCTGCTATTTTCAAATATCTATTACTGTAAAAATGTCCATAGCTGGATATTGGTTATTTATTCTCCAGGTGCAGTTTTATAAGGTTCAAACAATTAACAGTACAGTATTTTATTGTTTATCTTTTAACTCTTCACTTTTATGTTATTCTGAGACATTTTCTAAGGTCCACATTTGTGTGACCATTTTTCTATAATCCTTCTGCTGCTGTAAACAACAGAATTTCCCCATTGTGGGACAATAAAGGGATTTTCTATTCTATTCTATTCTATTCTATTCTATTCTAAACGTCTGCAGCTAGACTATATAAAAAAGTATCATTAAACCTATGAGTTCTAGAGCTCTATTAACCGTTTTAGGTGAGGAATCTAACCCTGGACTATTCATCAGCACATGAACATTCAATAAATGTCCTTTTAATACTTTTTATTTTAATTACCTTTTCTTTTTTAACATTTATTCATCCAGTAAACGTTCTACAGGCTGCTTTATATTATTTGAAAATTTAATCTAGTGTTGATTCTACTGTAAAATGATTATAAAAGGTGGTAATGCTTTAAAAAAAGAAAAAAAAAGTCAGAAATGGACATAAAACCTGTTAATGTTGAGTTTTTTACTTTTACCACAGTGCTGTTTTTATTTATCTTTAATCCCTCATTTAAAACCTGTTTATCCCTGTCTTCACATCGTCTGTTCTATTATAACTAAACCTGATACAATGTGTTTCAATGTTAGCTGGATATTTTTATTAACCACCATCAAAATGATCATTTCAATCTATCATTGCATTCATCTATTTTCTATGTAGTCTGAGTCGCAGGGGGAAGCTGATGCCTTTCTCCTCGACAAGTGTCCATCAATTCCAGCCACTTTAGATTTAAACCCTTTGTTACTGGTTCCAAATTAACAAATTTTAAAATACCAGTTGAGAAAAAGTGCATCAAGTGAATAGAGATAAATTCTACAGATACTGTAAAACTTTAAATACTTCTATTTGTGCAGTTTTTAATTTCTGAAAGAATAATAAGCAACCACAGACATGAGGAAGAATAGCCATGTGCTCTATTTTTACTATGAGTTGGATTGTTTTTGCCAAATATGTTGGTATGCATTGTACCCAAGCTGTCTCAGTCTAAACTCGTCTGTCCAAATTAGATTTTTTTTTCTCCAGAAATCTTGTTGTTTGTTCAGATGCATCTTAAGCTGCGCTGCCATTCCCCCTTTGCAAAAGACAAGCAGCTTTCTTCTGGGAATCCTTTCAGGAAAGCCATATTTGTTCCTTCTTTTTTTATTTGTTCTTCTCTGCACTTTAACATTTAATATACTAACTGAAGCTCGTAGACGCGCAGACGGAGCTCTTAGGATTTTTACAAGTTCTCTAAGCATGGCACAGCCTGACATTGGGGTACCCTTGTTGGCACATCTTCTCCTGGTAGCTGTTTATTGTGTTCATGTGTTCCACTTGTTGATAACGTTTTTTAAATGTGGGAAGATGAGTCCAGCTTGGTTTAGACTTTAAGGTTGTCTCTTTAGCATCACTGCTAAAGGTTGGTTCAAACCTCCAAGCTCCAGATTGTCACGATTTCCATTTTTAATCATTTTTATTTATTGTTACTTTTGTTCATTTCAAGTTATTTTAGTGACAACATATTTTTTTCCTGTCTTTAATGAAAAGGTCTGCATGTTTTCAAGCAAAACTGTATATTTTAATCCTTTATGCAGGAGTAGCAGAACTGAATCACTGCGTCTTTAATTCAGGTATATAATTACCTTATAAGTTATTTACAGTGTACGCCGAAGAACTAAACAACTCCCTGGTAAAATAAGGATTATTTGTTTTAGTAACTGGATTTAGATAAATAGGTAGCCTCAGTGGTATTTATGTTTGATTTGCACTAAATGTCTCACGCTAACCACCAAATGTTAGGCTCTGAAAGGCAATATTTTATACTTAGCTCTAATGTCACAGTTCTGTCAGAAAAGAAAATTTAACTTCTATTTACAGCAAATATTAAACTTATAGAAATGTTTGTCTCATTGCTACACATTTTATTCAACGTATCGAGGTAAGAAACAGTTTTATAAAGGAGTTTCATAAAAATCTGGGGTTTCTCAATGAGGCTCAATAATGATAACATTCAACAAGTCTGATGGTTGAATAACCTGAATAATTGATTAATAAGAATAAATATTTTGTTGATGTGCTAATTATTCAATAAAGTATCAGCATAAAAAAAACCGTTAACTCAATAACTAATTGAAATGGAGTCCCTCCACTGCTGTCCAAGATCAATTTTCAATTTTTACAATTAATTTTCTAGTTCTTTATAAAGCACATTAACCCTTTATAGGGCAAGTAAGCATTTTTGATCACTTTTTTATTTATTTATTTTATTTATTTGAATTAGGACAATGCGCATTCATCAACATGTCAGCATAAAGCATCAATGTAAATATGTCAGAATTAGCAAAACAGCTAATTTGCATCCGCTGTCCTAAGGAAGGTAAAAACAGTGAACATTAAACAAGACGCTACAGGACAGAACAGAGTGGACACAAACAGATAAGATGCCAATAACATAAAATCACAATAAAATTAGGTTAATAATAAAATCAGGTCAAAAGGCCCATGGAAACAGATCAATTTACTTATGAACACGTTTGGTTAGTTTTCAACCAATGTTTCAAGGAGAATTTAAAACGTACACTCACCGGCCACTTTATTAGGTACACCTGTCCAACTGCTCGTTAACACTTAATTTCTAAGCAGCCAATCACATGGCGGCAACTCAGTGCATTTAGGCATGTAGACATGGTCAAGACAATCTCCTGCAGTTCAAAGCGAGCATCAGTATGGGGAAGAAAGGTGATTTGAGTGACTTTGAACGTGGCATGATTGTTGGTGCCAGAAGGGCTGGTCTGAGTATTTCAGAAACTGCTGATCTACTGGGATTTTCACGCACAACCATCTCTAGGGTTTACAGAGAATGGTCCGAAAAAGAAAAAACATCCAGTGAGCGGCAGTTCTGTGGGCGGAAATGCCTTGTTGATGCCAGAGGTCAGAGGAGAATGGCCAGACTGGTTGGAGCTGATAGAAGGGCAACAGTGACTCAAATAACCACCCGTTACAACCAAGGTGGGCAGAAGAGCATCTCTGAACGCACAGTACGTCGAAATATGAGGAAATATGAGGCAGATGGGCTACAGCAGCAGAAGACCACACCGGGTGCCACTCCTTTCAGCTAAGAACAGGAAACTGAGGCTACAATTTGCACAAGATCATCGAAATTGGACAATAGAAGATTGGAAAAACGTTGCCTGGTCTGATGAGTCTCGATTTCTGCTGCGACATTCGGATGGTAGGGTCAGAATTTGGCGTCTACAACATGAAAGCATGGATCCATCCTGCCTTGTATCAACGGTTCAGGCTGGTGGTGGTGGTGTCATGGTGTGGGGAATATTTTCTTGGCACTCTTTGGGCCCCTTGGTACCAATTGAGCATCGTTGCAACGCCACAGCCTACCTGAGTATTGTTGCTGACCATGTCCATCCCTTTATGACCACAATGTACCCAACTTCTGATGGCTACTTTCAGCATGATAATGCGCCATGTCATAAAGCTGGAATCATCTCAGACTGGCTTCTTGAACATGACAATGAGTTCACTGTACTCAAACAGTCATCCATCCATCCATTTTCTTTTACCCACTTGTCCCAAGTGGGGTCGCGAGGGGTGCTGGTGTCTATCTCCAGCAGTCAATGGGCGAAAGGCGGGGTACACCCTGGACAGGTCACCAGTCCATCACAGGGCAACACAGAGACACACAGGACAAACAACCACACTCACACCTAAGGACAATTTAGAGAAGCCAATTAACCTGACAGTCATGTTTTTGGACTGTGGGAGGAAGCCGGAGTACTCGGAGAGTGTTCCGTAACTGTGAGCCTCTGATGGAGGCAACCATTTGGCCAAATTTGGTCCTACGCCGCTGAACATTACAGTCTCCTCTGGTTAAAGCTCTAGTGTTTATTCTAGTAATGTTTTTTTTATGCTTATAAAATCTGTTAGAGGAGGAGGAGCAAGAATTTTAAAAACAAGGCATGCATCCAGAAACATCTGATGACGTTCAAAGTCTAAAATGTTGTACTTACTTAAAATGTTACAATAATGATAATGTACAGGTTTTTTATCAAGAACTTTCAGAGTTGCCTTGAAGAGAGACTGTAGGGGTTTAGAACAGCCTTTGAAGTGTGAGACCATGTCGTATGGCAGCAGTTTATATGGCTAAATATCATGGCATGGATATAGGTTTGCATCCCCCTTAGAAATGGAGTCCCCCCCGTCCTTCAGTGAGGTCTAGAAGCACTAGATCTATATCCAGCCATTCAGCAAAGATGCTGCTGAATGGCTGGACATCTAATTTGACTAATTAGATGAGCCCTTGAATGATAGATTACCTGCTAGAAATTAAGTTGAAAAAGTTAAAAAGTTAAGAAAAGGTAGAAAGCTAATTGAAAAGTTAAAAAGTAAAGTTAAAAAGTTAATAAGCCTAATTAATTATATTAAGGTTTATAAACTAAAAAACTGTCAGTGCCAGTATCAGCATTAATGCCTCTAAGGTTATGTTGGACCAATAAAAATGTGTTTCTTCCATTCTGAGTGTTTTTCATGAATTTTTTTAGAGAAGCACTTTTGTTATTTTTCTTAATACATTTGGCCAAGTTGGCTTTTCTTTTTATTACATTGACATTCATTTTTGTCATCAAAATATCCATATTTTCTGAATGTTACAAAGGTAATAAGGTCTTGTCCTGGATTCCAATAACACTATTGGCTGGAAATGTTGATTTTAAAGTATTTCACTGCGTGCCCTATAAAGGGATTAAATGTGCCATTCAATACTTTTCCATTACTCTGTAGGAAGAAAAAAAACATTTCACCAAAGATAATACGAACGAATAACATGCAAACATTTCCTAGCTTGAATAAAAAAAACAAATAGATAAAAATATATATGCATCTCTATAGAAACTGTTCTACATCAATAATGTGAGTTGTAGACAGGGAGTTTATGTGGTGCTAACTGTGTTGAGACTAGCAATGTATTGAGAGGATCACACTTTTTAAATTTGTTATTGACCCAGGTTGGATTTTGTTTGCTTTCCAGGATATTTTTTTTTTATGTTTTTCAAATGGCTAAAAATAGCACATGTAGTTGGGCAACTTGAAAGATTTTTTTATTTTCAGTTTGCTCTTTGTTTGTTAATAGATCCACTAACATAGCATCCAATCAAAAATGATTGCATGAGTCAGAAGAGAAGTTGGAACGATCCAAACTGCTTAGAGAATTCTGCAATTAAAGTAACACATATTTTTAGTCTTTCCTCTGAACTCCATAAAAAGGGCACAAGCATGTGTTCAACCACATGTAAACTTTTGCCCTTAAGGGGGAAACTTCTACTCTTAAACCGACATCTGTCAGTCTTTAATGACAGGACCATAACAAGAGATTGTGAGAGGAAGAGTGTGAACGAAGAGAAGAATGAAGACGAGGCTTGAAATGGAAAGGAAGGGAGATGAAAGAAGGATAAGATGGCAGGGCGGAGGAGGAGGAGAAGCTCGCAAAAGGTGAGACTTCTGAAGATCGCAGAAGACACAACAAGATGAAGGCGCTGCAACATGACGCCGGGTGTTTAGGCCCGTCATTCTCTTTTTGATTTGCTCCAATGTGCTTATGATGTGTTCCTGTATCTGCTTCTATTATTAGGCCCTCAGATCATCGTGGTGATATTTTGACATCGGGTTTCGAGTTGCACCTGTTTTGCACTTCCTCACATGTGAAGGGTTCAAGGCTCACACACCAACTCACGACAGACGAGAGCAGAACCGGCAGACAGAATGACAGCCTCGGTAATATATTTACACACAGGAAGACTTGGAACTGAGGCGACTGGCTGGGCTCGGCGGGGAGCGAAAACCTTCTGTTGTGGCGTAATTGTCAGAGGTTTTGTTCAGAGGAAGATTTAGAAGCAAAAAAGGCGAGATTTCCTCATTCCAAGTGACAAATGCTTAGGAAATAAGTTGATGAGACAGAGACACAGGTTTTTCTTTTCTTTTTTTTTTATCAAGCTGTTGCACCTTCCTCTGATCTCTTCATGCTGGCAGAGACACAAGCGGGGGGGGGGTCTGATGTAAATGTGCCGTCTTTGAAGCCTTGGAATAAGCCTTAACATGCTATTTGCTAGTTCCCCTAAAAACCTCTGCAGAAACTTTTGAAGTTTAAGATCAAATTTAATTGGCTTTTATGTATATCTTTATAACTGTCCATCCATCTAAATCTGTCCCTGTGTAGCATGGACCTGCATTCTATTCAGTTTATTTCTATAGCTCCAATTCACATCATGAAAGGAAGTTTTCCTCTCCACTGTCGCTACAAGCATGCTTAGTGTGAGGGATTGCTGAAGAGTCAATGAGTCGATGCAATCAGCTGGTTTTCCTTAGATAGAAAACTATGAATCAATCTGACTGGATGATCTGGTGAACTGGAAAGTGACCTGAGATGACATGATGTGAATTGGAGCTATAGAAATAAACTGAATAGAATTGAAATTGACCCAGAAGAACCTTTATCTAGTGGATTTTTAACTGCAGTTTAAAACAGAGTTAATAAACGTCAGTGATGGGAGTAACGCCGTTACCTTTTTTAGTAACGAGTAATCAAAATTATTACTCTTACTGTACTATAACGCGGTTTCCATTGCCGACACCTCGTTACTGCACGTTACTCAGGTCGCACAATGAACATTTTTTCATGATAGGACTCGTAAGCGCCTTGTCATGAGAGAGGGGAGGATGGAGAGTGAGGAGGACTCCAGCGGCAAAACAGCGTTTTCCAGATGGAAATACCGGTGTTACGTCGAGCTGCGTTTCCCCATCAGATACGGTTTCCTCTGCATCTCCGCACAGCGCAGGCGGCACGATTCACCGCGCAAGCGACAGGAAACGCGCATGCTCGCTAAAGGCGCGCAACAGCCGCCCTGTGCTCGCGCCACAGGGGAACTACGGAGAGCATGAAGGATGGATGGAGCCTGATGATATTTACACCGCATCAGATACCGTTACCCCATGTTCAGTAGGGGAAACGCTATCTGACGGGGTTTATAGACCCCCTGATGTCATTTAGGTTGAGTTGCAATTAATGCAAAACTCTCTGCAGGTTCTTGTCTTTAACAAACGCAATAGTTAATAGTTACGCAATAGCAACGCAAAAGTAACACAATAATTACTTTTACTAGTAACTAGTTACGTTTATTGTGGAGTAACTCAGTTACTAACTCAGTTACTTTTTGGGAGAAGTAACTAGTAACTATAACTAATTACTTTTTTAAAGTAACGTGCCCAACACTGATAGATGTATGGCTCTAACATTTTTGAAACATTAAGGCTCTTTTCATTTTGAAGTGCTTATTATTCCTAAAGTGTTGGCTCTACACAGCCAGAGTAAACTCCACTTCCTGTGTTACTTTCTCTGGCATTAACAAACCACAGGAATGTGATAACAGAAAATGTTTGCGGCTTTGGAATAATGTAAAATCCTGATAACAAAAAGTGCCTAAAAAGTAAATATAATCCTGCTTAAGTTGTTGGTGGGATGTGAATCGGTAGGTGGCATGAGATGTTTTACTATCTTGAATGCAAAGAAACCAGAGAAAAGGGCAGACTGTGAAAACTTTGCTAATTCATTGTAATATAAACTCAGAGACATGCCAGGTAGGAACAGCACACTACCAGATGAGGCCAATTTATTGCCATCGGTTGTGTTTCTGGATAAAAATAACTCCACACAGAAAGCTCACATTCTGTTCTCAAAATCCACCATAAATAACCCCATTTCACATTGTTTATTTATTGCAACCAAATGATGAAAAAAAAATTCTTTTGATCTTTACTCTGTGACATCATTCTGCAGGCAAACGATTATCACAATGCAAAGCTGGATTAAGCAGCTAATTTTACAAGGTCTGCAAATGTCGGAGACAGAGCGGCGTTCTCGTGGCCCTGAGACAAAGAAAGCGAGAGCGCCGTCTGCAGCTGATATCTGCGGCTACCAGATTAGATTGGTAATTAACCACAAAGCAATTATCGGTTGGTTGGATGAGAGTTGCGTCTCAGGGAAGGTGTTTCTCGACGTGTTTAATAGGTGTTGAGTAGTTTGATCAGTCAACAGAAGTTGTTTCTGAGTCCTGCCATCCAGCGGAGGTGGATCAAATGCTGAAGCGTGCGCCAGCAGAGAAGTCAATTAATTAGACTGTTGCTCTTCCTTTCATCCACTTTTCATTAACCTCCATTGACACTTCGGTGGAGCTGGTGCACAGGTTTACGACTGCGCCGGGATTAACGAGGAAGTGGGAAGTTGGCAATAAACAAAGTTGCCAGAGGAAGGAGATTTCCCAAGATACCTCACACTTTCAGTTTACATCTGCAGTAGTTCATATCTATGTTTAGAGAAAAAAGCCTTTCAGCACTGTATCAGCTGGTAATGCATGACTATAGATGTATAGAGCTGTGCAAAAGTGAATATACTTTCACAGCCTGTTCATATTTTGTTTCTTACAACCCCAAAATCTCAAAATAATTTGTTAGGATTATAGGTTCCCATCATTAATTAGCATAAACGTTATGTGGAAGTAGAAGGAGTTTAATTACTACTAAAGGAAAGAAAAGTGGAACATGCATTTGTGTTCAGTCTCCCTTCCTCTGATAGCTCTCGTTAAAATCTTGTGCATTCAGATGTAATAGGAAATAATGTCCAGGTGTGTAGGAGGGATTCTAATGAAGATCTCTGAGCTCCTATATTTAAAGATTTATTTAAAAATAAAATCATCTTCTCTTTAATTTCTTTACCACAAAAAGAAAAAGCCAAAAGAGATCATTCTGTTCTTGCATGATTGTATGGTCACATGACCAGCTGCACGTCAGCATTGTAAATTGACAGCTGCTGCTTATATGGCTAATGAGAGGCAGCCCAGGTAGGAGACGCTGTCTGACGCTGATGCAGAAGCATCGTCATGGGTTAAAACCTTCATCGTATCACAAGGTTTGACAAGTGGGAACTGCCCAGGTTTCCATTTCAGGATTTTGTTCCAGGATCCCGTTCTAGGATCCCATTCCAGAATCCGTCTCCAGGACTCTGAATATCTGGTGGGTCAGACTGGCGAGCAAGACCCATATAACGCACCAAAGGAAACAGCACTTTCGGTTAACTTCATCTCAACTAGGAACTGGTTGTATTCCTTGGATAAAGGAAAACACCTTTGATTTCATGAACTGTCGTCAGGGATCTGTCTTTAAACATTGTAAATATTAATACATATCACTAATTTCCACCATTCTGTTCTCTGTCAGTGTGTTTGCACAGAGTTACCACTTCCTCCAGCAGTCAAACTTAAGAATTCTTTCGGATTTAATTTGTTTATTTATTCAATTTTGCTAATATTAATAAAAGTAATATATGCTACATACAGAAGAACGGTTCAGATATGTTAGAGATGAAATGTAAGCAGAGATGGCAAAAGTACTCACTTTCCGTAATTGAGTAAAAGTACAGATACTTGTGTTAAAAAATACTCTGGTAAAAGTGGAAGTACTGATTAAACTTCTTTACTCAAGTAAAAGTAACAAAGTACAGGCTTGTAAATTTACTAAAAGTATAAAAGTAAAAGTAGAAACCACTTTTTTCATGCCGTTGCCTACATTTTAAATGGATGTCTGCCAATAGGACTAGATCTCCGTTGTGTTCATTTTCAATCATCTCGTCGTCAATGCTACTATGCTAACGCCACCGCCACCAAGCTGCAATGATTTGCCGCCAATGAATACCGCCGAATCTGTCCATTCATCTTGTAGTGGTGCGTCAACTGCAACGTAGATTCCCATCCAATTAGATTGAATTTAGTATTGATGACGTGAAAAATAATAACGGTAACTCCATTGAAATGATTCAAAACTAAAGTAAAGAGCCAATTTTTTTAAATGTAAGGAGTAGAAAGTACAGATATTTGTGTAAAAAATGTAAGGAGGAGAAAGTACAGATATTTGTGTAAAAAATGTAAGGAGTAGAAGTAAAAAGTCGCCATAAAAATAAGTAGTAAAGTAAAGTAAAAATATCAGAAAAATCTACTTGAGTACAGTAACGAAGTATTTGTACTTCGTTACTTCCCATCTCTGAATGTAAGGAGAAGCTGGGTGCAGAGCCAAAATTTTGTGATACTGAACTACAGTAGCAGCCGTTCAAAATGTCTCCTCTTTCCTTGGCTGGTCCTTAGCTGGTCCCCTACAATTACTTTTTAGACATCAAAATTTGTGCTTAAATATCTTTCTGTCGTGATTTGTGGACATTAGGATCTAAAGAGAAGCGTATATTCCTGCTCAGAACCTGAACGCCCAGGAGAAGGAGGGGGTCACTCCATTGGCAGGAAGTTGGAGGGGATTCTTCTGGGAGAGGGAGAGAAGTAGGCTGCCGAACTGCCATTTTGAATGGCTGCTACTGTATCTGAAAATAGTATGAAAACTAAAGCCCTCTAAAAAACTCGGCACTCCAGCTACTGTAAACTGAAAAGCAAAGAAAAAAAACTAACCAGCAAAGCAGTGAGAGGCTGACGGTGGGTTTGGAGGGGGTGGAGACTTCGTAAGGGAATCTGTTGGTAGTGACATTTTTAAGTGTTCACTCAACAAATCTTGCCTTTTGTCGTTGCTGTAAGAAATTGATGAAATGTGTAAGTTGCCACCAGGCCTGGATGGGATGCAACAGAATGCAGATACTTTTTATCAATTTGACTGTATGATCTGGCTGAACTGTAAAGTGCCTTGAGATGACATGTGTTGTGAATTTGGCGCTATATAAATAAACTGAATTGAATAGATAATCGACCAACCGAGCAAACAACGGTTCAAAAGACATTAAAAAGACAACATCATTTACGTCAAAACGACGTCTGCATTTGGTTGAAAAGTGAAAGGAGGAAAAGCTGTAACTTTAAGATCATTGGAAAGACGTTAAAAACTGGTTTTTAAAGTATATTATTGGACTAAAGTGGGACAAAATGAGACGGACCAATCACAGCAAAATTTTCAACCACTGTTTCTGGATTAAATCCAGACTAAGATGGACCGACCAGATTTCGCCTAAAAACCAACGACTGAATGACGTCTGGTGATGCTGGAGTGCATCTAGAGATCCTTCCCAACCGTAAAAACGCGATCTTTTCAAGACAATTAAAATAAAAACTGCTCTCTGCATAATTGTCCTCCATGGTTGTTGTTTTTTCCCCAACTTCTGCGTAACAACACGCAGAACATTGACCTTTGTTGGGCATTTATGACGTTCAGGTTGGATGAATGCCATCTGGCCGTCCAGACGCAGGTCACATTTAAAAAAAGATCAGATTCGTATGGGATTCAGAACCACAGAGTCAAGTGGCCCGGATCGCATTGGAAAAAATGGTTTCCAGGTCGCAAAATTTGTATTTGGGTCAATTCAGGATGCTGTGTGAACGTAGCCTTAGATAACAAACATGACAGTCAGCCAAAGGTTTAATGAACGTTTCACATAAAACTATAACATCAGAATAAATAGAAAACCAAGTTTTCAATAAATTTTTGTCGGGTCTACATGGTAAATTAAAATCATATAAGTTTGTTGTTTTAAAACAAAAAATGTGAAAGATCTGAATAAGCATAGATACTTTATCAAGGCTGATCCTGCTAAAAACAGGAATCCAAGGACAAAGATGAAAAAAAGAGTGTTTGACATCCTGCATTGTTTGCCATCACCAGATGAAACAATAGGCATTGAAATTGACTAACAGCACACAAGCTCTGTGAATGCAAACATTTTGTGAAATCACCAAAAAGACATTTGGGTCTGTGATGCTCTTCTGTTTCAGTATCCAGAAGAGAGACAGATATCTGCTGATTTAAAAAGGTGCAGTCAGAGTAATTTGTGTTTGCAATTGATGCAACAAAGGAAAGTTCTCTTCGGGGGAGTTCAACAAATCTTTAGATCAATGAAATAGTAAAACAATCAATATATTGGTTTTCTGTATTGATCTGAAAACAAACGTATTGCTTGGATAAGCCATACTCTTTTTTTTTTTTTTATCTGTTTAAAACACTGAGCATTGATCCACTCAGCAGCACTTTGACTCGTTACTTTCCCCTACCTGACTCGTCATCAGACTTGTTGTCATTCTCGGAGTCGGTGAGGGTAAGAGCCGAGTTCTCACGGCTGGACACGCCTGAGCTGCGGCGAGATTTCACACCTGCACGTCCGGCCCACAGCTGAATGGCTCGCTCCGGAGAGAGAGGCCCCTCTGGGTCCGAGTCGGCGTCTGAGCCCGCACTGAGGGAGTACCCCCTCTGGAGGAGGCCCAGGTCTGGACAGTAGGGAACAGCAGCGGGATGTGGAGGGGGAGTTTGTTCGCAAACTCCCAGCTCAGCCAGGGTGAAGTTCCCCCCTGTGAGAAGGGGGGGGGAGATATTTGAGTTAGGAAAATGGTTTACAAAGAGTGATGCTCATAAATGTTGTAGAATTACAGCTCAAACAGGAATTCATAAAAGCAAATGCACGCATGTATCTACAAAACAAACCCACAATCACACGCAGAGAAGCACACTAATTATGAAACCATGGAGGCGGAGGATGAAAATTGGGCTTTGTTGTTACAGGCAGGAGGGGGAGAGATGACGCAGCATGAATCAGGCACAAAATTCACGGTAGCTGCTGGAAGAAATGTGTATTGGCCTGCAGGCCTGCTATGGCTGGCTTTGAAAACCTGCTTCCTTGCTTTACTGATCCACTCCGGCTTTTATGAGCTGTTGATGTGAGATCAAAGAGCTGTTCACTTGAGTCCTCTTAGACGGTAGTGGAGCTGCTTTAGTTTCCTTCAGGGTTTGATCATCTCCCCACCTAGTTGCCATCACATGCTGGACCCCAGGCTCACTAAGGCTACCGCAGTCCGCTGCAGTGCTGTTCCCGGAGCCCAGCACTCTCTCCCCCTCTGGCTTGTCACATCCAAAATAAATATATAAAATTATCCAAATTAAAGCACATCAAAGAAGATCAATAAACAGCACTGGAGCCCAATTAAATCCAAGCTGAGGAAAAAGCAATTAAGAAAAAAGGCATGCTCAACCAATTTATTCTCCATACTAATTAAAAGAGTATTGTGGATGCAATCGCACACCATCAGCTGTCGGGGTAAAAGGATCAGGGGAAAAGCAGTTGTGATTGACTTCATTAGCAGTTTGTGAGCGAAAGCAAAGGAAGAGGCCAATGAAGAGAGGTTGCCACAGTGGAGGCGCGCAGCATGATTCCGTACACCAGGGATCACGCAGCTGTGCAACTCGGTTAACGGCGACTCATCAGGTGTACGGACGCAATCAGCAATGGAGAGGAATCCAAAGGAGTGAATATCTTCTCCTGCATCATCACGGCTCCCCCTTCACTCAAACCTCTGTGTTGTGGTGAAAGTGGGAGCTGTAAGGAAACTTAGCCAGGGAATTGGTGAAAGGCCCTTTACTTCTACACAGACAAACGGATGGACTAGACTAGAGAGCAAAGATGAGTGAATAGCTCCACAGGTGGAAGCAGTTAATACGCCACAGCTTGCCAAGCTTTCAAATAGCTACAGTGCAAAGGCGTCCAAGCATTTCAAGGCATGAGGGAATATTGCAATTTCTCATTTTCTTTGCTTCTTAGTTGTCTGTTCCTCCCACTTATCACCAGGGATAACAAAAGGAGAGTTGTTTACTACATGGTAAACATGGGATACTACGCTACAGTATCTAACTACATACAACTATAACCCATACCTGACATAAGGTATCGAAGAAGGACAGGAGAGAACTCCAGGATGCCTGAGAGAGTAGAAAACATGGGTCCTTTAAAAATCAATTCACAAGTAATCGTGAACCAAACTATACCAGCATCAGATTTGGGATGCGTCAGTAAAAGAAAAGCAGGGTAAAATCGGCCCGGGACCAGAAAGGGATGAAAGGAAACCCAAAATGTGTTAGTTTCTTTTTTTTTTTTTTAGTTTGTAAAAAGTGTCATAAGAAAGCATTGTTAGGCTGCTTTGAACCTCCTGAGGGCAGAAGTTATTCAAGAAGAAGTAGAAATTTCAGTATAGATTGTTTTTCTTTTATAAAGAAGACTATTTGAAATTATAGAAAATATTGCTTTCTGAAAGCAAAAGAAACAAGAAAAAGGAAAATATGTTTTTTAACAATAAAACCAAAAAAATGATGTAGCGCTAAACTGTTTAACCTGGATAGTTTCTATAACTATAAATCAGAGATCTGATTGTTCCTTATGTTCCTAACAGAGCACTTCGCTCAATCTGCAGGTTTACTAGTGGTTCCTAGAATTTCTAAAAGTAGAATGGGAGGCAGATCTTTTAGTTATCAGGCTCCTCTCCTGTGGAACCAACTACCAGTTTTAGTCCGTGAGGCAGACACCCTGTCTACTTTTAAGGCTAGGCTTAAAACTTTCCTTTTTGATAAAGCTTCTAGTTAGAGTGGCTCAGGTTATCCCGAGCTATCTCTATAGTTCTGCTGCTATAGGCTTAGACTGCTGGAGGACATAGGGACCCCTTTTTCATCATTCTGCTTCATTCTATCTCTATTCTCCCACTCTGCAGAATCTCCATCCTGGAGAGAAATATCAGCTGTGCTGCTGCCATCAACACCTTTGTTTCTAGATGTTGGAGCTTGGCCTGTTTTCCAGTGTAGTCCTGTTTCTCTGACTGTGACTAACTGGATGTGCTCTCTTCATCCTCTGACATGGGAGCTGGCTCGGAGCTCGTCTGACTGGCTGTGTGTTTCCTGGACGGGGCCGCCTGTGGAGCTGGTTGACGGTTGCCTTTTGTATCTATGCTTCTTTTTCTATCTCTGCTTCTGTCTCCTTGAACCCCAGTGGGCCTCAGCAGATGGCCGCTCACACTGAGCCTGGTTCTGCTGGAGGTTTCTTCCTGTTCAAAGGGAGTTTTTCCTCTCCACTGTCGCTGCAAGCATGCTTAGTGTGAGGGATTGCTGAAGAGTCAATGAGTCGATGCAATCAGCTGGTTTTCCTTAAATAGAAAACTTTGAATCAATCTGACTGGATGATCTGATGAACTGAAAAGCGCCTTTAGATGACATGCTGTGAATTGGAGCTATAGAAATAAACTGAATTGAACCTGAAAAGTATAAGAAGTAAACTGTTCTTGTTTGTACTCTGTCTTTGCACTGCATATATTTATTGTAGTAAATACTTCCCTGCATATTATATCAAAAGAAAAACAAACAGAAATAGAAATTATTAAAAATTATATAGTAAATTGTATACTCCATATATACCTATATAATGTATATCCTTTATATTCTGTTGTTAACATGTTTTGTTTTTCATTCAGCTGTTCCAAACAGTCACTTCCCAGCTAGATAAGCAAACACTTTTCACTGTTGTTTCTGCTTTTTGCTTGATTCTTTAAATTCACATTTCCTTCTTAGATTTTATCCTTCTTATATGAATAGGATTGTTGAAATGCAATCAGATAAAGCACCAAAACCAGTTTTATACTCTTTATTTTCTCTATTCCAAAAACCTTAAAAAACAATCCACTGGACTTTGTTTCCAAGTTTGAAGATATTTAGCGTCGCATTCAGGAAGCTTTTTCAATTCAAAATCTTTATTTTCTGTGTTTCTATTAAACATCAAAATAGAAAAAAGAAAAGAGAGCAAAAACAAATAATATAGCATGAGCAGTGCCACAAACAAATGGAAAATAGATTGGTCTTAAAGTCTTTCTATTGAGTGGGTAAAAAAAAAGAGTCAATGTGTTTTATTGTTTTCCAAGTTTGCCTGTTTTTATTATTTTTTAAATTATTATGTATCCTCCATAACGTTCCTGCATTGAGTCGGTGTGAGAAAAGCCTTTGCTCGGCCGGTTCTGAGCTTCTGATGACTTTTTAACAGACCATTATCATCCCCTTTAAGAGGGAGCTGTCCTCCATTTGGGTAGGAAGCAGACTGTAGATATAAAATTTGTAGATGCTTCAGTGTCTTTTATCCCAATATCTGTTCAAATGTCTCCATAAATATTTCCCCAAAGGGTCACTTTTTTGCATGTCTGGAAAGCATTCGAACAACTGACATCTGATAGTTATGCATATGTTATTTAAGTGAAAACAACAAATTAATTTGTTTACACCAAAAAATACCAGGAAAACAAAACCTTCCCCAGCAAAGATGTTTTGATTTATTTTTTCGATCATTTGGTCTCTTTCTGTAATCTTAGTAAAGGAAAAAGTCTGTAACTAAGGCACAACCCCGCTGATATAAGAGGCATTATAACTATAAACTTTATGCTTTTCTTTTTTTAAAGAAAAACTATTTTTTCACAGAAACTATCCATTTGTTTCTTCTATAAATGTATAACTTACTGACCATAGTAACAAGGCTATAGAGGTATTCTGAGCATGAGTTTAACCCATTTTTTAAAAGAGGAATCTAAATCGACTGAAATCTATTTAAAGCTGGTGTTATGGTGTTTCTAACTTGAGACACATCATAACCTGGCAACAAATCTCTGATTGGTGCTCCTCTCCTCTTTTTAAAGACTGACCAACAGATATAAAAAAAAAACAAATGTTATCCCCAAAAACACATTTTTATATTACAGTGATTGTTTGTGCACAGCCTGCTGCCCGCATTAGATCCAAAAGGAATCCCTTGGGTGGAATAAACATGCCAGTGATCACACATGTATACTCCAGTCTCTCCTTATCAGCATCTGCTGTAGATACAGCACAACATCCCATGTACTTCAGGAAAGATGGATTTGTGCAAGAAGTTAAAAGAGGCACAAAAATCTATTCTAGTTAAACTACAGATAGAAAACCGATTGCATTTCTGTTAGATAATATTATAACAGATGAAGAGGGCAAACAGCGGCTTTTCATTTTAATCAGATGGCTTCTTGACGGCTACAGTCATATATGTGTTCCCATTATATCTTCTAAACCCTTGTAGCTCCACGTTTGCTTCAAAAGCAACATTTATAAACAAACAATATTGTGTATATACATATATAGACACACACACACATATATAGACACACACACACATATATATATTTATATATACATATATAGACACACACACACATATATAGACACACACATATATATATATATATATATATATATATATAGACACACACATATATATATATATATATATATATATACACTATATTGCCAAAAGTATTTGCTCACCTGCCTTGACTCACATATGAGCTTAAGTGACATCCCGTTCCTAATCCATAGGGTTCAATATGACGTCGGTCCACCCTTTGCAGCTAGAACAGCTTCAACTCTTCTGGGAAGGCTGTCCACAAGGTTTAGGAGTGTGTTTATGGGAATTTTTGACCATTCTTCCAGAAGCGCATTTGTGAGGTCGCACACTGATGTTGGACGAGAAGGCCTGGCTCTCAGTCTCCGCTCTAATTCATCCCAAAGGTGTTCTATCGGGTTGAGGTCAGGACTCTGTGCAGGCCAGTCAAGTTCATCCACACCAGACTCTGTCATCCATGTCTTTATGGACCTTGCTTTGTGCACTGGTGCACAGTCATGTTGGAAGAGGAAGGGGCCAGCTCCAAACTGTTCCCACAAAGTTGGGAGCATGGAATTGTCCAAAATGTCTTGGTATGCTGAAGCATTCAGAGTTCCTTTCACTGGAACTAAGGGGCCAAGCCCAGCTCCTGAAAAACAACCCCACACCATAATCCCCCCTCCACCAAACTTTACACTTGGCACAATGCAGTCAGACAAGTACCGTTCTCCTGGCAACCGCCAAACCCAGACCCGTCCATCAGATTGCCAGATGGAGAAGCGCGATTCGTCACTCCAGAGAACGCGTCTCCACTGCTCTAGAGTCCAGTGGCGGCGTGCTTTACACCACCGCATCCGACGCTTTGCATTGCACTTGGTTATGTATGGCTTGGATGCAGCTGCTCGACCATGGAAACCCATTCCATGAAGCTCTCTGCGCACTGTTCTTGAGCTAATCTGAAGGCCACATGAAGTTTGGAGGTCTGTAGTGATTGACTCTGCAGAAAGTTGGCGACCTCTTCGCACTATGCGCTTCAGCATCCGCTGACCCCGCTCCGTCAGTTTACGTGGCCTACCACTTCGTGGCTGAGTTGCTGTCGTTCCCAAACACTTCCATTTTCTTATAATACAGCTGACAGTTGACTGTGGAATATTTAGGAGCGAGGAAATTTCACGACTGGATTTGTTGCACAGGTGGCATCCTATCACAGTTCCACGCTGGAATTCACTGAGCTCCTGAGAGCGAC